>WHYT01016814.1:66316-93748 GCA_009806455.1 Tetrax tetrax
GCTTCAGTTCTCCACCCAGCTCAGGTGAATATTAACTCTATCCTAGCCAGAACCAGGACATTATCCACCCCTTATTCCATATCATCTACATCATGCCCAGATCCTACACTTTCTGATTAATCATAAGCTTTTTCTTCCTTTGATCTACCTGTATGCATACACACAGATATAACTCCCTTAGTCCATGGCCCATCCCTTCAAAGGGTCTGTTGAGTTTATCCGGTCCTTAACTCTGGGCTCCATCTGTCATAACAGTCTCTCAGCGTAGGACAGACAATGCAGTGTTTCCTCAGGTAGTCTATACCATAACCCAGACGGAAGACAGTGGTCCAATACCAACGACGAAGACCTCCCCTCCACATGGCAATGCCCAGACTAAAGCTCATTTTGGCACAGGATGTCAGGAAATCAAAAGCTCAGTAAAGGCAAGCTTGGAAACCCACTCTATACTCTAGTCTTAGTTTTGCAGATCCCCTATCTCCAACAAAATATGTGTTCGCTTACAGAGATGCACGTGTTTCTAGCAGTTAGATGGCAGCTGTTAGATTGTACTATTGAGTTGCCTGAAAGAAGAAGAAATATCCTCTGTTGGCCTATTAATCTGTCATAATCAGGTTCTTCATAATTAATTTGTCCTAACAGTTGCTTTGTAATGGTAGCAAGAGAATATTTCAGGAATGGCAATTACCTCTGATGTCAAAATGATGAGGAAAACAAATGCTCAAACATCAACAAAACGCAGTACCTTTTGCACTCCCACCGGATGGTGGGTGACAGCACTGCGCATCAGAATTACAGTGCAGTTCATTACTAGGCATGTTGCAATTGAGAATTCATTTCCCCTCTTGAGACGAAATTTGTTGAGCAATGCAGGTAGAAGGAGGGGCACCTGCTACTGGAATGAGGGTTGTATGAGGAAGTGGTCGCATCTGTATATTGCTGCTTCTTTAATTTACTACACATATGTCCAACAATGATAAGCAGTGAGCACTTTCTTAAAACATTTACAGGAACCTTCCTTCATAAGGTGCACATATTTCCCACCATTTCAAAGATTTTGCAAAAAGTCAGAGCTTGACTTCTTCATTGTTGCTTTATTTAAATTTAGTATCCTTCAAATAAAAACCATATGCCTGCATTAGTCTTTCAATACTAATATGAAATATAATGGGTTTCTAGGCTGTTGGTAAATGGAAGAATTCCTTAAGCTGTGAGCTCATCGGATTTCAGCACGTTACAGAACCTGACATCTGACTCTTTCTAGAGTGAGATTTCCAGGAATGAAGCTAAGGCATGCACAGCGTGGAGCTTGTCTCTCCAGGTGAGGACTAAGCTCTGACAATGCTGGGAATTCCACTCCAGAAAGGGACTGGGAAGGGGAAACCCGCTGGCTCAGCTGCCATTGACACAGGTGTGCAATGAATCCACTCAGCGCCTTGTCTCGATTTTCTCAGAAAAGTAAGATTGTGGCAAATCTTTGCCACATCAGTTGCTAATTAATGTAAGACCTGGCAGGGTAAGTCTGTACCCAATCCGAAAGCGGTCCAGCGGGGGCCCAACTAGGGCTGAGGCATAAGTGTGGAGAGGTAAGGGCAGAGCTGGGACAGGCTGCAGGAGAATCAGGAGAGCAGGAAGCTGATTCAGGCCTCGAACAGGGTGGCAGCGCAAGTGAACAGGGGTCAGCAATGCAGGGCTAGCAAGGGAAGCTGCGCTCATTCAGATGGGGATATACCAGGAGAGGGGCATGCGTGAAGCTGCTTCTGCCTGCATTTTACTCAGTCCTGAGCCATGCTGCCTAAAATCAAAACATAGGTTTAAAAGAATCAAACATCACCCTCATTCCTGGTACAGACTCAGTGCTTAGCCTGTAGCCTCTGGGGCCGGTGGAGGTCCAGGAAAGTTGCAGCTGATCTAACCCTGCTGGTCAGGGAGGCAGAGGATGGTATAGCTCTTCAGAGCCCTTCATATGCATCAGGTTGCAGACAGCTCTTGTCTTCAAGCACACAGCCCAGTACAAGCACCAGCTCAGAGCAAAAAAAGCACAGTTTCAGCTAACAGCCTTACTCTTCCTCACTCCCCATCACTCAGGAGCCACCATTTCATTATAACAATTGTTCCCCAGTCAAGGATCACCACTCCGAATACTGGCAGTGAGTAACACCCAACTCAGACTGCCAAGAAAAACCTCAGCTTAATGCGAAAAATAGAAGCAGGGAAACTGTCCTGGAGAGGAAGAGGAGAGACAGAACAGGCAATACCGGAGCACTCCGTAGATGAAACAGCTCCTGCTGGGCTCTGGAAACGCCCAGCTGAGCTGTCTGACTGTGAACGCAAAGGAAAGGGCTCAGGGGAAGAACGTGTATCTTCCCTACTTCTCTTCACACAATAGCCCTGCAATAAACAAACGGGAGTGCAAAGCCTGGTGCCCTTCAGCAACCCTTCAAAAACCAACTTGTGTCCAGAGCAGCCCTACAATAACAAACAGGCTGCACAGTTACTGAGTTGACAGGCAACTGAAAACAAGTACATTTGCAAACAGAGACTACAGGGGCAGTAAAGGAGCTGGGGATTTTTGAAAAGCAATTCTGCTGGTGACCTTTTCAGTGAATTTACCTCTAAATTCAGCAAAGCTGACAAGACAGTGAACGGATGCAGGCTTGGCAGGAGGCATTTCATAAAGCACTGTGCATGTGTGTATATGTGCAAGCTCACATGCAGATTAATCGTTAAAGGGGAGCTAGCAACAGAGTGGAGGCTGTATAAAGACGACCCTGTCACTCTGTCTATCAGCTCCCTGTGGGCCCCTTCCAAGTCCCATCAGCTCAGTACACTGACAAAACCAAGTTGTTACTGGTGTCAGACCTGCCAAGATGATGCTGCTGCAGAGGAAGGAGCAGCAAGTTGCTCTGAATGCTGCACCATCAGCAGAACTTGCAGCCACTGAGACAGAACTCTCAAGTTTAAAAAAAAAAAAGAAAAGAAAAGAAAAAAAAAGAAAGAAAGAAATCCCAAAGCAATTCTATGGGACTAAAACTAGGCTTAACTAGGCTAGCAGTGAATGCAACTACCATCTTGGATTCATTCCTCCAAAGCTGTCTTTGAACCTTTGACTGTCTTGGAAGTGGCTATTTCAGCAGAAGCACTCCCACCCTGAACAGGCAGGCACGAGCCTACAGGCAGACAGATGTGCCCGTCCAATGTACCAAACTGCAGACATGTGCTTACATCAGCAGATTTCTAGGTACAGCATCTGAACACCCTAGTAAAGAGTAGCTTCCAAACCTGACACTGACGTTTACATTTTGTTTTGTTCCTAGACTAAATCAGCAACTGCTCCAACCCAAAAGAAACATAGCTTTCTTTTTTTCTAGTCCCCAAGGCTTCCTCAGCCTGGCCCTGGGGCACTGGATGGAATAAGACAGCAGAGTTCCCTTCAGAACACCTTTCCCTCAAGTATGCAAACAGGATGGTCCCCATATAGGTAAAAGGGTTTGCCTGGAACCCACTAAGACACCTTCAATGTTGCAAACAAGTCCAGGGGAATGTTTGCAAGACACCACCCACCACAGCAATTCCCTCAACACTGACTTAACAGACTAAATGAAGACACTGACTTGACAGGTAAAAGAATTGTGCTGGTAGGGTAGCAGCACAATTATCTTACTAGATACACTTTGGGGAGAACGTGATAAGGTCACTGGTTTAGCAGAGCAAATTTACAGCATTCAGTCCTACTCTGAAACTCCCGTATGTAAAATATCCTCTGCACGCCACACCAGTCTTTTCACTCCCATTTTTACATGTCTGTACTCCCAGTCTGGGGTCCCTCAAGCTGGTGTTTCATTGCAAGCTGACTACAGTAAGCTTAGAAAGGGGAACAGAATACACAATATGGGTCTTGTTAAGGACTCAACGGACAAACAAAACAACATTTGAGAAGTCCAGTTTGCCATTGCATGTACTGATGTGTCTCTATGCCCAAATGGATCTTTTGGGTATCTATTTTTCCTAGTCTCAGAGAAGATTATTTAAATTCCCAAGCCAGCTGTCTTCCTATTTTTAAAATAGGTAAAGCACTGGCTACCTGTTAGCTCTACTGATCTCACACGTGGCCTCCAACAACCAGGTCATATAAACTGGCCAGTAGCTCAAGGCTACACAGTCCTTCATTAAGAAAATATCCCTACTTAGGGCCTGATCCAAAGTCAATGGGACCAGCCTTAAGTTACTTACAGTGGCATCCTAAGAAATTCTCACTCTCTTTTTGTTTCCTTCCTTCTTCACATAGGCCTTCAACCCTCTGAGAAATTCTATGTGCATACCACCCACATCCACGATGAAAATCTAGGCAAATAAATAAATCTCAGCCATGAGATTTTCAAATGGAGTTGGTGATCTTGGAGGTCTCTTTCAATCATAAGATTCCATGATTCAAATAAGAATTCACTTGCCTTATCTCTTGACTTTGCCCTGCCAAGTGTTCATTTCACACTCAGACTCAAGGCGCAGTCCAAACACTAAATAAAACAAGACTATTTCTTCACTTCCCATTTGCTCTTTTTAGAGTGCTCCTCATGATGTAGGCTGCTTGCAGCCTACATCCTTCGAGGGCTTCTTAATGGTTTCCTCACTGTACCGGTTGAGATGTTCTTCAGATATTCCTCTGGCTATTATGTACCTCTTCAGCAGCTATAAGGAAGCAAAAGCAGTGAGGTCTTCAGGGACTCACATGAAAAGAGATAGCCCCACCTGGAGGAAAGAAGGCTAAATGTTCCCAAGGCACACAGCTTCACTCCTCGTGGGGAGGTGCAAGAAAGATGCAGGCAAGGGTGTGCCCGACACCTCATGCTTGTGGCTCTTGGAGTGAGGCAATTCAGGGACAAGGGATGCAATGCCAGGAAAAAAAGTGCAATAAATGAGGAACTGCCTCTTTTCCCTCACTTCTCTCCTCCTTCCTCCTCCAAAAACGTCACAGTGAGATGGCCCATCTCTCTGAATAAATCACCGCAGAGGACTGAAGAACATCCTGTTTACAGGCACACATCCCCCAAAAATGGACCTTCCTACTGCTACAAAATTAAAACCTAGAGATGCTGTGGTCATAATGTTCAGCTGACACCACTCTAGAAAGCAGAAGGAGGAAAAGGAAGTCTCTTATAATTATAAGATTTATTTTACAGCTTGTTATGTGTTTTCAGTGCAAAGGCTTCACGCTTTATGTATTGGCAGGAAGTTTGCTAGACAGCAGTGCTCAAATGTAGAGTCAGCAAGCCACCAGCTGGCCCTGCTAGTAGCTTCTTTAGACTGCATTAGCGCCGACCATGCCTTTCAGATGAAGAGATATTCTGGGGAGCACATAATAGGGCAAACTAACACGATCAGCTCAGGGACTGTGGATGGGCTGTTAAGCTCTTCACCTCTATTACTGGTTCCCATTTAGATTGGTGACAGAAAGTCACTGCCACCTAATGGCTATTCCATGTTTCCAAGGGAAGTTCATTTGCTTCTTGTCCCAGCACATCACACGTTGAAGTACAGGCAAAGAGAGCCACCAACGCACGCACTGGCTGTGGTGTAGAGAAGCCCATAGCACCCATTCACAGTTGCTTTTTTGAAGGAATGCCATGGAGAGCTCCTGGGGATTTCTCTCTGCAGATGTAGTCCACCTCCATGAAAAAAAAAAACTATTTTAGGACATCACTTCCTATTATTTGAGGCATATAGTGTTACTGAATTGAGAGGGAAGTCCAAAGACATAGGCTATTTCATTGATCTGAACTATCCATAAACTGTAGGTTATTTTCTAAAAACACATGCACACACACACTCATTTTCTTTCTAGAATTCTTCAGTCAGGCAACTTCACTATAAGACATAGCTTATTTTGAAAACACCCACCCCACCGTGAGACGCAAACACAACAAACACCAGGAATAGATTCCAAGGAGCAAGAAATTGTAATTTATATAATGACGGCACAAGGTTACACCTTCCAAATATTTGCCCAGATACTGAGAGACCAATAACCAGGAGTTTGAATGAGAACATCCTCTTCTGCTCTCAAAAGGAGGAAACTTAATTAACCTCCCCAAATGGCTTTTCCCTGACAAAGCAATTCTGTAGCCAACAAAGTTAATTCAAGAATGGATTCCCACTGTCTCCCAAGACACCTTGACCACAGATGCTTTCTCTCCTTGCTATCTCCCCTCCATTACAAAAAAAATATATATATCTGTATCCACATTCCCAGCAGTAATCTTTTGTCTTACACAGGCAAACAACAAAAAAAATGCTCTGCTCAAGATTTTCAACTGTGGCCACTAGTGCCTAAATCTGCAAGATGACCAACCCATTGCAATCCTTTTACTACAGTGACAACAACGCAGAAGCCCATTGATGCCAACCCTTAAACAAATGGCCTGTTGTGAGCTACCTCCTGACTGATAGCAGGGTCAACAGAAATTGATGCCAGCAATATAGGAAGCATTAACCAAGACATCCAGGTGCTACTATGAGAGGCACGCTGGAAATGTCACAACATAGGCTGACTTGAGACTGAGGAGACAAACACTCAAGGAGGTAGAAGAATGTCAGAGAAATGCAGCCTTCTACAGAATAAAATGGTTTGTTGAGAAAGCAATAGGTAAGGAAATGGCACTGAGCAGGTTGCCCTCTTTCCTCCTCTGACCCAATACAAGAAGGGGCAGAAACAAGAAGAAATGCCCAAGCTTAGGTGTGCAAAGATTGTCTGGAAGATTTAATGAAATAGACCCGCAGTGAAGAAAGCTCATATCTCCCCTAATGCTCCCAAGACTAGACCTACAGACATCCAATGTCTTGAGGCTAACCATGGCTACCACTGACCTTGACATCAGTACACTAGCATTATCATCACATGCAGGAAAAGGGCAGACACCTCAGAAAAAGATTCTTAACTCAGGAAAAAGATCGAGTTACCTATGTGGTCTAGCTACCAGTGGTGAGATGAAGCAACCACTGGGATGGACGTAAAGCCTGACCACTTAAGCAGGTTAATTCCTGCTACAGGCAAGGGCAGGAATAGAAAAGATAAGGGAAGGGCTGAGGAAGGGTTGTGAGAGCCATCAGAAGGTGGATTTTTGTATCTCCAGGCCAACAGGAGAACCAGAGAGAGGCAAACCAATTCCAGGGACACACGGTGAATTCCCAGCTACTGCTTCCTGCCTCATGGAGAGTAGTAAATACACCTCCAATCTGCTGGCTATAAAAAGGTGCTGAGAACTGAGTGGCTGAGAGCATTAGCATAAAAAGCAGCCCATGCGGGACAGGAAAACAGAATAAGATTGAAGAGAATTCCTCAGAGCTAAGTGGGAACCGGGCTAAAAGCCCCTGGGGAACCCGTTTCCTTCTTAATCCACTTTGCATTTAATTGTTTCCTAATGACTATGTCCCTGTTTGGCCCCAACAGACTCAGGGACTGGTGCTGCCACTGAGGCTTCCCATCTCTCATCTGAGGCTGTGGGTCATTTAGAGGCTCCGGTTTAATGCTTGACTGGGAATCCATGGAGAATGCAATTATCATTTGCACTGGAGTAGCACCCACCAGTATGCCACGTACCAGAATGCACAGAAAAAGTGTTTTCTACTCCCAGCTGCAAGCTCATCCCAGAGACACATGCAGCTGCACTCCTTCACCAGAGACAGACCCACAGCATCTGCATCCAGACCTGCTGGCACTATCCGCAGTCCCAGGACCACCAAACCCCTGCTCACAGAAGCTCCATTCTAAGCACAGCACCAAAAATGAGGCTGGAAATCAGTAACCAATTCATATGCATGCTTAAAAGAAAATTCCAAACTCTTAGTATATGAAGAGGAGGTTAAGCTGGCCTCACTGGAACGACAGAAAGCCAAGAGAGTACAGTGAGTGGCTGAGAGCACCAGAGATCTATCCAGAGGCAAGTAGAAGCAACCTCTGGATAAATCTCTCTCACACCCAACACTTACTTGGGAGGTGCATTCACATCCTCTTGGCCACCTTTAGTACAAACTCCAATGGGGGAACTTCTTAAAAGTAATTCTGAGCCACTCTGACACCAATAAAATCAGCTTCCACAGTGTTAAAAGAGCTGCAAGATGGGAAAGACTTGGTTGCCATCCACTTAGACCTGCACTGAGATAAACGGGTTGGCATGCAAGTGCCCAGGCCCAAGAAATTCTCCTCTGCCAAGCTGATGCTCTGCCAGCACAAGCACTATAGGGATGTTGCTGAGGAACCCACAAGGGCTATCACTGTCAGGCTCAGTGGTGGCGCTCCACAACACCTGCCAACAGCAGGACAGACCTCCACAGGCCAAAGAGTTTCGCTGACTCATGCTATGTCTGCACCTACTTCCTCCTCTCCGTCTCCCAGCTCATTCCTCTTCACACAGTGAATCAAAGGCTCGTGCTGGCCACGCCACAGAGTCCTCTTGTGTCAACCTGACATGCTGTGCTTGCAAATGACTGCCACCTGCAGAGGCTGACTCAGCTAGTCTTGGCTGCCAAGCAGGGAGTGCACAGCTCTGCGCAGCGCCAGCAAACAAGGCCCTTTCTGCCTGCCTGGGGCATGAACTGACAAACCATCAAAACCTGCATGACAGAGGTTAATGAAGCCATGGAGAGACACGGCAAAAGGTCAAGAATTTGCAACGGCTGCTGCAAACTGCTGCCAAATGACAAGCTGTCCACAGCACTGATAACTCCATAACTTGCACATCGCTCAAGTAAGCTACAAGTGGCCCTTCTGCAAAACAGGTTTCAAAGGCATGTGGCAGAGACATGAGCAGATGGAAAGTGAAGCTCCAGACTCCAGCACATCTATCTCCAGCTTATGCCAGGGCATCAGTGCACTCACCTGGGATGAGGAGCTACAGCAGAACAGCTCAGCATCTTTAGACAGGAAAAGATGAGAACAAGCCCAGGGAAGCCTCTCTGCAAACTATCCTAAATACTCTATAACCATACTGCTGATGATGATGTGGATTTTCTGCCAGAGGAATACTAAAGCATGCTGGTCCAATGCCACTGATTTCTACCTGCCCTACCACCATTTCCAGCTTTCGAGTCCCTCCAGTTTGAGAATCCCTGGAGAGCACCGTCCCATGCATTACAACCACACCAGTGGCCTAAATCCTACATGCACAAAGAAGAAAAATGAGGTTCAAGATCTTACTTCAAACATACTGTGCAGAGCGGCCTAATTTGGCACAAGCTGTACCTCCCACTCCAAAGAGGCCCTGAGCTGAAATAGCAGAGAGACTCTGGCTCTGTACACCGTATGCACTCAACTAAAACTCAGTGTCACCCACAGCTCGAGGTACTGTAGAGCTGTGGGCTGGAATGAAACGTGCAGCACAGGACTGAGAGGAGCAACAGAGGAGCTTATCTTACTTCTCACTAGAAATGCTTTTTCTATTAATGTTAATTAGTGATATCAAAACACAACAATATGTTTTGCAATGAGAGGTACTTTTCTTTGCCCAGTTCTGATTTCTTCAGACATCTGCAAGCTTGATCCATCCCTATTATTTCCTCTCCAACACACTCCTTTTACTTAAATCCCTCAGCCTTCATGTTATGACCATTACCGATCAATAAGCAGGTTAAGAAACCACTGCCAGTCCCCTCCCAACAGCTGACCCCCACACATGCAGTCCAGGCAGCTGAGAACCAGTGACAGAGCCCAAACACGTCTTATCCCATACACTGAAAACTTGGATCGCTAATGGACATAAGTGAGCACTAGTTGCATGAGGCTACTCTTGCTGAGGGATCTTCTTCATTGAGTGATGCAGGTCTTGCAAGAATGTTATGTAATACGGAGCACAATTTGCCTCTGCTGTTACCAGTTTGGTAGAAGGCATATTGGCTTATTATTAAGCTGACAGCTTAATGGTTTGCTCTACAGCAATGGCTTTGGCAACGCGCCCATGCCCTGCAGTTTCCGAAGAACGCAGTCCAGTACAATCACCTACCTGTGATTTGAGGAAGTCATACTCCTCTGATCCGTATGGGACACTCCGAAGGGAGGTGAGGTAGTCATAGCTGATAACTGCCGTCTGCAAATGAAACCAGAAATGTTGAGCAAGCTCTACAGTTATCTTGGATCACAACAACAAATCTTCTGTTAGGGGGAATGCATGTAGCTTAGGTTCCAAAGTTTTGGCTCCACAGTGGTGTTTACAGTAAAAAATTAATAAGAAATTCAATTAAAATATTTACATTTCAATGAACATGTAGAGAAAGCAGTGCAGGCACCTCCCTGACATACAGGTACTAAAAATAACCAACACTTGGCACTCATATACTGTCTTCCATTTGAGAAGCTCAACGGATTTTTATAATCTCTGTACATCATCTTGCACAGCAGACTCCCATTCTCTATTGGCTTCCACAATAAGGTCTGCTGCTAGTAATAGAGGCCACTAAGACCCTTTTTGTGCCCCACCAGTTATCCCACACTTCATCTTCACACCTCCAGCCTGCCTAACCACACTGGTGCACAGTGAGCTCATTTTGAGTAGATGGTTCAGCAGGGAGCAGAGTAGCTGAAGACAAGCTCACTGATTAGCACAAGCAGCAGTACTTTTGGGTATATTCAACTGTACAAAGGACTAGAGGGCCAAAGGGTCAAATATCCAATTACAAAACAACAATATGGAGATCCAGCTAAAGCTAATTAGCTAGACATAGTCACAGACAATGGATTTAGATTCCAAAGTTCCTTAATGATTTCTGAAAATGGATCTAGGGTATTTCACAATTTTATCCTACAACGAAGTTCCTCTCTTTCCTCAGTCAGCAAACAGAACAGAAACATACAGGTCACATTCATAAAGTTTACTTGGGAGGAGAGAAGGGAATGTATACCTAGATGAACCTGTCCACTAACCTGCCATTTGAACGTCAGGAGCCTTGCCGTAAAGAATCATTTGCATAACTCAGACCTAAAGTCAGATTTCCTTGAATCTCCCTACTAAAGGGGCAGCATCCCATTCTGGGTCAGGATACTGTCCCCGTCCCCTTTCACTGCAAACACACCTAGTAAGGGCAGAAAGCACTGTTGATGTAACATGAAAGCCAAGAAGGCAAGGGGACCAAATCTGGTTTGAGATAAAGTTGCTGGAACTGACAACAGGGAAACAGTCAAAAGCTCAGAGATGCATCAAAGAGGGGATCAATCTGGGAATCAGTTACAGACAGATACACTCCTTCCTTATGGGGGTTAGGTTTCAGAGAGATACACTCCTTCCTTATGGGGGTTAGGTTTCTCACATTTCCTGTTTTCCAGATTGGAAATTGAGCTTTTCAGGCTCTCTTGCCCCTGGTGAACTCAGCAGCTGCACAGCTGCACAGAGTCACATTCAGAAGAAAAATTTTCAAAGCATCTTCCCAACCTCAAAGAACAACTTTGAAGTGGAGGGAGGTTCAAATCAGCCTTGCATGAAGGCTTGAGTTGGTTCTTATTTTATCTACGGTCCACGAGGGTAATTATCACCTCCAACTTGAAAAGAAGCAGCTAACAGATTGGCCTGTATTACAGAGTAAGAGGGAATTAATTAAGCGGTTGCTAATTACATCGTAATCTTAAACACTAAATTAGTATTATGATGATCCTGATAGGCAAGTCTGACATTGCCAAATCCCTGCTAGTGTCTGAGATGTATTCCAGCTACTGCACAGAATGTTCCTTTCACATACCCAAAAGAACTGGGATACCCTCAAAGAAATAAGGCAAATGCACAACTGCTCTGCCAGGTTTCTAATTTTACCAGCACACAGAAACTGTCTGAAACATGATGCTGCCCAGGGCACTGACTTCGTTCTCATCCAAGACTAGTGTTCTCATTCATGTTACAGTGTGGGACTGAATATTGGAGACATAAAAAGATCTACAAGATCAACCAGTCTTCTTCCTTACAAATGCCAATTACTTCTTTCACTGATCTTGCATCCAGTCCAGTGTTAAATGTCCCAAAGACTTGGGCTTCCACTTTGTATCAATGAATTCTCAGTACCTTACACTCTTCCACCACATCTAAACTATCCTCAGATCTCACCAGGTCATGGTACAATGTTCCCTCTGAATAGTTGTCTGCCCACACATAAGCAAGAGCCAGTTCCCTAAGCGGCGGCTCAGGAAGAAATGTGATTAAGTGATACCATACTTCATCAAGTTTCTTAGGAAAGTCTGCAAAGGACAACTGAGCCAGTATGCTTAAAATACAAGCAGACTCAAATCTTTCTAGTCAAACTCAGATGAAATCTGTCCAGAGTCCTGTAGTTCTAGGTCAGGTTTCTTGAACTCCAGGCTTTTGTTTTGTTTTGTTTGCCACATCAACTTGTCTTAAATTTTTGTGACTGCTGCTGAATTTAGCTCTTAAGGATTACAGCTGCTTAATTACAGTCTGCTTTTGCCTGGCTATGGTCCAACGATCGAATCAAGCATCCAGATAGGAAGCCGGGGCAGGCCTAGATGGAAGGACAGACACTTTAGGTCCATGTACATGCCACCAATATCCAAAGTCGCTTGTTTGCTACAGTCTCATCTTTCACTTACAAAACGAGCAAGCCCAAGACGCTGAACTTCACAGAAATGAACATGTCTAATTGCTCTATTGGCTTCACCCAGTCTATGGCTAAGGAATGAGAGCAGTCTGGACTGCCAGTGCTCAGATGAGAGCTATCTCTGCCTTTCCAACAAGGAGCAGACCCCAACCTGAGAAGGCAGAGGTCACTGGTGCAGCAGAACTAAAGGAGCAACATAACCAGACGCAGTCCTACACAACAGAGGGAACAGAGAATTCCAAGAGATAGAGAATTTGTGTTTGAAAAGTATACGGACACACAGATACAAACATATGCTGGCATCACCCATAGAACAAAGAACACTTGTAGCATATTTTTGGGGGCAACCACTAGCAGCTATGAGTGCAGAACCCTCTAACACATTTAAGAGCAGGGCCAAGGAAGTGCTTTACAGCCCATGACTTGTGACTTCCCTGAAGGCAGAAGACATGAAAGTCAAGCATGTCTTTAGATTCGCCAGCATCTAAAGCAAAGAAAATCTCTGTCACTCAAAAAACAGATCAACTGCACAGTTCTCACTTATTTTTGTCTTAAACAGAAGACAGACGCAAAAAAAAAAAAAACCCAAAAAAAAATGGCTTAAGTAACATTGAGAAACACTTGTCAAGCAGACAGAACTCAAGGGCAGACTGTAGAGCCCAAACAGCCTGAATAGCAGATTCCTCTCCAGCCACAATAAGCTCTCCGTGCTTCAGTTTCTTGTGCAGCAGAACAGAGAGCGCCGCTTCCTGACACCAGGCAGCACTGCCTTATGGTCAGGGACAGAGCAAGAAGCTTAGCACTTATTAGCTAAGAAGGAAAGATTACAGTTTGTATTTCTGCTCTCATTCTTTCAAAATAAACACTCATTTTTCACAATAGTTCATGGTGCAGCTTGCATGCATAAACAGCACAGCACCTGAGCCAACCTACAGAGCTGGTTTCTTATTGCATCTGCCCTCAGGAGCTGACTCCCTGTAAAACTCATTAATGAAGTGCTTAAAAGTCACGGAATATGCAGACAGACAGCTGCTTACCACTGGGGGTCTGTAAACGATGGAGATCGTGGCCTGAAGTGACAGATGTATAATGCAAGTGAGGTACAGGGAGACTGATACCCCCTCCAGAGTCTGCTCTCCTTGTTCCTGGCTGCTCATGGATTCATCAGTGAAAATCCTCAAGGAGAAGGCAGCAACCTGTTTGGCTGGCATTCTTAGGTTTTCTGGAGTGGTGATCAACACAAGGGTGAAATAGCGGTGGTGCTAGGCAGATGAGCATTTATTTTACAAATCGGGAAATTAATCCAATCTCAGAAGTACATTACCTCCCATCCTCACTTTACCCCTGCTTTGAGAATGATACTCAAATCGCCTGCCCTCCTCTCCCCAAATCTCTCACACTAAGGATCACAGTGCAACGGCTGCTGTAGCGTATCAATACAACCACCACAATCCTTAAAACAAAGTGTTCCAATATAAAAAATGGCAAATGCAGACAAGATGGTTTGAACTAGGTCACTGTTAAAGGCAGCAGGATACTGTACCTGGGTGACTGACCTTGAAGGGTGGCTGATGAAGACGTGGGCCCAAAGCGAGGCCTTGCTCTGAAGGTCCCGCCCTATCCAGGGAAACAGAGACAGTTCTCTGCAGCCCAGTATCTCTGTCTCTTTCTTCCATAATGTGCAAACAGCTTTATTCCTTCTGTGATTTCACCTCTTTTCTCCCCACTGTGTCAACAACTTGAAGAGCTCCCTATTGACCTTCTGACTTCTGGAGCCAGCTGTCAACCAGACATGCAGACAGGGAATGCAGAAAATCCTAAGTTCTTGTGAACTCCAATTTCCCCGCCCACTTAGGAATCTTCTGCATATTACCAGGATGAAACTTACTGTGGCAATGGCTCGGCCCACACGAACAACTCCAAAATCACTGGGATCCAGGAACTTGTTGCCATACAGATAGATGCCAGAAGTGGCTGCTGCCAATGAGGCAAGTTTCAAAGCTCTTCGTGCCATGACTGATGAACCCTGCTGAGACATAAAACAGCAACTGTAACACCTGAGAAGGATGTAGTGATCGGATGCCTACAGCCCCAAGGGACCTGACAGTCCAAGTTTTAATTGTTCCTTTGCTAATGATGCATTGCTAGCACTACCACCAGTCAAGAGCTCAAGTGATCACACAGCAACCTAACGCAAGCTCTGACTCCATTGCTATTTCTAACTCAAAAGCGTCTATGGGCCACAAACCCAGAAGTATCTCACAGTGCTACTAGACCTTGAGCAACCACAACAAAACAATTGCTCATCGTCCCAAAAGCTTTACAAGGAGAAACAACAGGTGGACAGACACAAGGGAGCACGGACTCACCAAAAGTCAATTCTGATCACAGCAACAGACCACCTCTTCACCGCAAATGTTTTGAAGATATCATAGCGTAGGCAGATTGCAAGGGGATAACAGAAGAGATAAACAAGCTGGGTTTAAAAACAGCTCTTGCAACTCCAAGAGCACCCAAAACTTGCTGGAAACTCAGGCAGACTAGCTGTGAAAGTGTGCCTCGCCGCTGACGAGTGGTGGGAGAGAGGCGATGCATCCCTGGAGGCTGCGTGCAACTCTAGCAGCCAGCGGCAGACAGACACACACAACGCAGGGGATGGGGGACCTGACCACAGTGACCAAGTGGTACTTGCTTTCTCATCACCACAGTGCCACTCAAGTGCCAGGCAGGGACTGCAGCAGCAGAACGGACATCTGCAAGAATCAACAGTCTAATCCTGGCTGTCACGGGCTCAGCACAGGCCTCTCTTCTCACCCACTTTGCCTCTGGAAGACAAGGATGGGGAATGAATGCATTTCCCACACTAAGCACTTCGCAGCACTGCATGCACTGCTTACAGTATAGAAAGCAGTGTAATCATGTAATTCATTACATGTGATATACATATTATGATTCTTTGTGTCACTTTAGAGGATTCAGACCTGAAAAACAAAAACTAAAAATATATTTTTCTTTCCTTTCCCATTGGCTGGTATTGGATAGAAAATATGTTTGACCATTATTTCTGCTTACACCGTGAATCAAGAGGCACAGTCCACCTACTCTGCAAGCACTCAAGAGCACCCTTGACAGAGCAGGGGCTTTTATCCCATCAAGATGGAGTCCACTAATCCTCTACTCTTAGACTTGATTGAGAAACTTTCCTACTTCTCTCTGCGAACCGTTAGCGGAGTCAGTCTGGCTCGTGCCTTTTATCTTGGAAGCCTTGTAAACAAAAAACATGTGCAGTGACACAGGTCAAGCCTTTCAAAAACAGTTCACAAGAACACAATTGGTGAAATAGGCTAATGTAGCACAAGAGATCTCTGTACATGAACCTTAGCTGTATTTTCCTTACAAGCTGTAGGTAACTTTGAGGCAGAAAAGCCGAGATATATTCTGCCAGTGCCAGTCCGAGCTGCCTGCTGCACCCCAGCTCCTTCTCATGTCAGAAGGTGTAGCTGGCTGATCAGCACCCATGATCAAACTCAAGAAAAAATACTTCTGGCCCTTTGCAGACAAATGAACACACGCTTCCCCGCCAAAAAAAACTGCCCTCCTCCCCTGTCTCACTGAAATTCTAGAGATTTGGGGGTTCTTCCAGAAGGACTGATCTTTCTTATACAGAAATCTCTTGTACCCTCAGTCACCTTCAAAAAACATTTTCTGCAGTGTTTTAATTAAAGTATTTCTGCTCCTTGTGTGTTTTGTAAAACTTCATTTACTGGAAAGTGAAAGGTGCAAACAGTGACAATTTTTAACACAGAAAACGCGCCTCTCTTTCATTATTTTTTCCTTCACCTTCTTTATTACTAAAAGAACATTTGCTTGAAAGTAGGATGCAAGTCCATCTGTTCTCACATCTTATTCCTACCTGAAGCTATAATCTGCTGTTCGTGACATCATATCTACTGCCGTACCCGCCAGCTGTACGTCACAAACAGAAGATGGGAACTTTAGGCAGCAAATAAACAGGCAGAGCAGCTGAGCTCTTCAGCAACCAAGTTCCTGCTTTCATGCTTAATGCGTTGTACCCATAAAAACAGAAGAATTAAAATCCCTCCAGTATAAGGTACAGAAATGGAATTGCCAGAAATCAATTTTATTTCAAAGATTTTGTATAAGGTGTGGAGGAGCCTTTTCCATGTAAATGAGCCATTACAACACCCCTGGGGGCATCTCAAAGACCCTGTCAGCTGTGAAATGCGCCTCACGACCTCGCTGCCTCTCCTCGTTACGGCCTGCCTCGATCAATCACCTCCCGCTCCCCCTTCGCCTCGCCGAGCTGGCTTTTCACTTCCACACGACTCGGCCCAGCCCCGGCGCCCTTCCCTCGCAGCCGGGCGCCGCTCCGGGGAGCCGGGCCGGGCCGGGCCGGACCTGACGGGTTTATCTCCCGGTGGCTCCCTCGAGCCCCAGGCCGCGCTGCCCACCCCCGGGGGCCACGGCGAAGCCCCAACGGGGCCCAGTCGCCCCCCGAGCAGCAGCGCGGCCCGAGGTCTCCCCGTGAAAGACTCGAGGGGGCGGCTCCGGCTGCTTTCGGCTCTCCCTCAGGCCTGCCCTGCCCTGCCCTGCCCTGCCCTGCCGTGCCGTGCTTCCCGCCCCAGGCCGCTCCCGCCTTCACAAACCACCCGGCCCCGCCGAGCCCTGCGGCAAATGGGCCTCCTCCCCCGGGGCCTGCGTCCGTGCCGGGGTGCGGAGGGGCCAAAAGAGCCGAGGCGCCCAAAGCCACAAGCGGGTGGGAGGGCAGCGAGGGTTCGGGTCTTTCACCACGGGACGCCCCGCAGCCTCCAGCGCCACGCCGGCCCCTCCGCCGGCGCACAGAGCCAGCACTTACCGCCTCGCCGGCACGGCGGCACTTCAACTTCCGCGCGCCCCGCCGCCTGCTCCCCCTCCGCCTCACACATGGTACGGTCCCGCCCCGCGCGGCATGCTGGGAAATGTAGTCTCCAGCTGCAGCCGGCCGGGGCGCGGCGGGACTGCGAGGGGCGGCCCCTGGGCGAGCCCACCGGGGAGCTCCCGGGGCTCCTCTGACGCCTCAGCGCTGGGTGCGGGGTGCGCCCTGCTCCCCCTCGCCGCTCCAGAGGAGGAGGGGGGCGGGTCTGCGTACAACGGGGTAACAGGGCGTTTATCAGTGGGGCGCTCCGCCCGGCACAGGTGCCCACAGCGTCTTCTGTGCTTTCAAAAAACAGCCTCAGACTTTATAATATTTTGATTGTTTTTCAATGTTTGCTCACTGAAAGACCCGCGGCAGGGAGAAGATACGTATATATGTATGGGTATATACATAAATATGCATCAGAAATCATGGGAGAGGGTAGAAATGCCAAATTTGGATATCAGGGCATTCCCCTTCTGTACCTACAAGAAGTGCTGGAGGGGCACTGATGCTTTTATTGAGGAGATATCAGAACTGCTCTTTAATGAAGGCTGTGGGCTTGGCCAAGGCGCCACAAACATTTCACCTTGCGAGTCTGGCTATTGCAACACGTCAGGATTAGGTGTGCCCGGAGCCACCTCCGCAGCCATAACCCATGGGCTGGCCACGCCGTGGCTGTTCCCAATGCTGCGCTCTCACCGGAGGGCTTCTGGCAATTGTAGTGAACGCTTTTGTCCTGCTCCTGTTGAAGACAAAAAAAAATGCTGTCCATCATGCGGTCAGATCCTCAAGCAGCATAAACTGACAATGTAAACTATGCAGCTATACTTAGTTTTTAACATTCAGTGAAATGCACGCACGGCTGCCAAATATCAGCTTATATTTAAGGTAATATTCCAAAGGCCAAAGAGATGTGTATCATAAATATCTCAGAAACTGCTGCTCTCTGTCCAAGAGAATGATCCAGTATAGCAACTGTGTTTGAGCTGTTGGCAACATGGAAAATAACTGCACAATGAAAAAAAAAGACTTTTCCCGCAGCTAACCTTTAGCTCCTTACTATAAGAAATAGAAATTATAATAAATTTTATTGTATTCAAGGTTCAATGCAAAACCAATATCTTCACCAAAGTCTTCTTGAAATATAGATTATGATAAAAGAGAGAAAGAACAAAGCAGAAAATGAAAAAATGTTGCTGAATCACCATAAATATTGTAACACATTCATATTCCTGGAGCAAATATCTGGTTTGATAGTCACTCACTTGAAACTTAGCATTTCTGGTTGAACTTTTCTCCTATTGTGAAAAGGAGCAAATTCTGTGTTGTTTTCCAGTCAATATCCTTCTGACAAAGAGAACCTGAATTCAACAACACCAGAGAACCCATAGTGGAAAATTGTAACTATTTGGGACAGAGTAATTATTCCTTAATACATTAAAAGGATGCCAGAGACCAAAACCAGAATGAGACAAATAAAACCTTTGTAATTCGTTGAGAGTTAAAGTTTCCAACAGGATTCAGGAAACACTGAAACAAATGCAGGAAAGCATCCCCACACTGTGTTTCCATTCATATTTGCAGGGACACAGTTGCACGCAAAAGGTAGGGCTAGGGCAAAAAGGGATCTAGAAGCACTCAGATAATGAAGCAAAAGATCTCAGCTTTTAAAAGAAGGAGTAATAAACCACGATATTGTGCTAAAGGAAGGATCCTGATGACCAGCCTCTCTTCCAACGTGGCCAAGATTTTAATCCAAGCCCCTGCCAAAAGTGCTGTGAAGATAACCTGTCGACCTTCTCCCTGACTGTGGGACAGTGGTATATTAAAGGTTTTCCTAAAAGATCAAAATAATATTTGAAATATTTTCTGAGTGCCCCTTTTGTTTCCATCTGGCTTCATTTCAGTTTTGTTTTCCCTACTTGTCCCCTGCGGCAGACATTACCATAAATGCCTGCACAAGGTGGGCTTCCCAACAAAGCAGCTACAAGTTATGAAGGGCAGAGTGAAGGGTGATCACCCTGCCAGCACATTGAGGATACAGGGCCCACATGGCCAGTGGCTGCATCAGCCATATGATGGCAAAGCTGGCTACAATCCCATAAGTTTCTTCCTCTTCTTGGAAAGATGGGAGCTTTTGAACTGATGGGGTGCAGTGAAGCATCCTAGCTTAGTCTTGGACCATTACAAATTGTGTAGGAAAGACTATTTGTTGGAAGGAAGCTTAGAGGGTGATGTTAAAGGAGGAAGAAAATTAAAAGTGAGGGGGTATGCATGTGATGTACTACTGAGAAAATGAGAGATAAATGAGTGCAGGCTGAACATGAAGTAGCCACTCTGAATCACAGAATAAAATAAACTTAGAAATATGGAGAAAAGATCTACTCTTGTAGCTATTATGGCCTGTGGCAGTTTTGCTATAGATTTTTGTGTTTGCAAATTCATGACCTCCATGGCTGAGGTTGACACCGGGCATAATAGCAGGGTATCCATTCAAAGCTACTGTGGTACTGCATATAAAAATCTGAAATAGAGACTGTAACCTCAGCACAGCCACTGATTTCCAATCACAGAGCGCTGCTTCTATCCGGGATGCTTAAGACTGTGGCCCAGGCTATCAATCTCCTGCCTTAACCGATAGATCACACGCATTGGCAAAGCTCCCAGCAAAAGGAGCGGGTCAGTATCTGATTTTTGCTGGCCTCTCCTGGAAAAGCCATGGGAGGTTGCTTCAGATTAATTCTGTTCCCTGCAGCTTGCAGTTAAACAGGCTGATGCTGGGTCTGCTGCGGAGAAGGGAAGAAAAAAAAGAAGCTTTTGTAGTATAACAATGCTGTGTGCCGATGCAGTGGGCAATTATGTAAGCAACGCTAAATCTTTCTATAATTAGAACAAGCACCTAGTTAGAGTGATCAGAGCTCTTTTGTGTGAGCCTGCATGGGGGGGGGTACACAAGAAAGAGCTTGGCTTGAAAGAAAGATGCTGGCTTGATTTCCCTTTCCCTTTCAACTGGTGAATAAATTAAATCTCAGATTACCCCAAATTGCTGTGAAAGATGAAAAGTGAAAAGCGTTTCCTTTTCATTCTTGCTGAAGACATTTGCATCCCAGGTGTGAATCTCATGAAATGCAGAAACAAGCCCAAAGGCTCAGACCTTTCTGTCCCAAGCACCAGAGCGGGAAGAGCAGTCAGACTGCCTGAACAGAGGACAGAGGTCAGTACCAGCTCTTCCTACTGGGAATCAACCTCTTTTTTAGATTCCCTTTGATGAATACCACAGAAAGATATCTGGAAAGTGTCACTGATACCAGACGTTGCTCATGTCCAGAAGGAGGCATGGGAAAAGAGATCAAAACAGTCCCAGAAAGCAGGTGATCCTATGATTTCATGGACCCAGAGAACTAGCTTAACAAGGAGACATGGAAAGGTATGGGGAGAAATTGCTACCAGTGCAGTGGGAAGAACAGTTTGATCCAGCAGATCCTTCCTCACTCTTCTGGTCTGTCCTCCCATTCTGTGGATGGTCAGCAACAGAAATACTGAGACAGATCCATCTTCTGCAGTTCTAAACAAGTTCAGCTCTAAAAGTCACTGTAGCAATGCCAATTTCTACAAGTTGAAGATCTGGCTAGTGGGATCTCTGCTGCTGGAGGTCTATATTTAAGAAATATTTTCTGATTCTTTTCTAGTTAGTTCAGGTCACCAGAAGAAATATTACAAGTATCTCTGTATAAGGGTTGCTAGATGAGTAAATCAACATGAAAGATAGGAAGCAAAACAACCTAATTGTAGCTAATTCCAGAAAAGAGCTTAACATACTCCAGAGGTCTCCCACTAGGCCAAAACCACCTACCTTCTTGGTCCAACTTAAAATGGAGATTGGCAGATTTTGTATTTCTATCAGCAATGGAAAGTTCAGAGCTGACTCTGGGAGCCATCCAATTTTAGAATAGGATCTTCTTACCAATCATATTGTACAGAGACGATATTTGGATAAGACCATTCTCAAAAGAAACGTGCCCATTGCCCCAGGTCACTCAGTGCCTTTGAGTCAGTAGTGACCAATGTCCAAATGTGACAACAGAAAGCGATGTGCTGCTCAGACAGCTGTGCTTTAGGGGAGCTGCAAAATCTACTTCTGCTAGTATTTTGTTCATTCAAGGCCTTTGCTCAACTTTGTTGCCCAGTATCTGTCTAGACAATCACATGCCACCTCCATACCTCCCTCTTATAACTTCTGTTGGAAAAAAAATCCCCATCACTTTGTTTGCTGAAACTGTTGGTGGCTAAAGGATACTCCAATTCTTGCAGTTCTTTGGGAAGTGTCAGTGAGCCACCACATCCTTTGTTAAAAGTTGTTTATCAGCCAGGAGTGGAATGTTTCCAGAAGAACATTTGCAAAACACCCGGGAGTCTGGAAGGGGTTACAGAAGTACATGAGATGATTTTTGCCTGTCTGGCAAAGTTTACTTTTCTACAAAGTATAAAAAATAATAGAAATTAAACCAGCCTCCCCTTCAGTCATTCCAGGTAATGCAGACATGGCTTGAAGAATTTAAAGGTTTTTACAAAAGCACTAATAGACCTTCTGATCTTTTCCCCCTAGCTATAATTATACCTTCTGAATGCTGCCTGTAACCCCTAAGGGAATGTGAAATGGAGGGTTTGCTGATGTGGCTGAACCTTTCCATCTAGGTAAATCTCTTCTTTTCACCGTTTAGCATCTTACCTGTGGCATAATTTATCCCTTGAGTTAAGAAGTGTCATTTATTTTGATCATTTTTATCCAACAATGTGCAGTGACTGTTAGGCATACAGATATCTGATATTAACAATAGCTTATTCCATTACTTTGTATTGTCATCTTCATTTGTTACAAGATATTTCATGAACCATTTAATTCTGCATTTGCAAATGTGAAAAGTGCTGAAGTAGATAAAAAAGATGCAGAGGATTTAACAGCCTAAATCTACCCCAAAAGACTCCTTGGAATGCATCAGAAATGTGTTCTCAAACCAGTTGTGGTATTCGCAGCAAAATAAAATTGTCCCTGCTGGCAGCCATGCCAAAGATTGCCTCTTGCCTCTGCAGAGCCTGGACTCCTTACTCACCAAATAGAGATTCATTTTGGTGGACTTGTGAAAAGGGATGTATGTGGAGACCTAATAGTGTCATTGTCCAGAAATATTATGCAAAAAAAGATTATGGTAAAATTAAAAAGGAACTCATCCTTCCTTTTTAGAGACAGATTTATATTTGGGGAAAATGTGTTTCAGGAGCTCAGAACCATTCCTTGCCTAATGTTTCCTCTTATCAAAGCTCTGCCACAGCTGGCATCTTTGAACCACTATCAGGTCTGGTTCAGAAAAAGTCCAGATCTAGGAGATACATGAAGATTCACACAGGTTATCAATTCACAGAGCCAAAAGAGAATATGAACTTTTCTTGTTTTCTGCTGTATATACTGTGGGACATTAAGTCTCACCTGGCTGTTCCTGTATGGTCCCTGGTTGCTCAGGCTTGTACTAATGAAAGCGTCTCTTTGCAAGAGACTTCAGCTTTGATTAGAAGATAACAAGGGATGAAAAAGTGAGCACTGCCCACAGCTTTCCAAAGGTTAATCACTCTCATTGTTAAATATTTCTGCTTAATTTATCTTTTGAATTTCCTTCATTTCACTTCCAGTCACTGGTTCTTGTTTTGCCTTCCTCTATGAGATTAAAGAGTACTTTCAGATCTTGCATGTCTAACTTTACAGGTACACATATGTAATGATCAAGTCTCTTCTCAGTCTTTTTATAATGAGCAAAACATGCTAAATCTTTTAATTTGTTCACTCAAATAATTTGTCCTTGTAATGTAATTGACAGTAAGTACAGATAAATGGAGTTTACCTCATTCTAATCTGGGAATATAACATTTACCCCTTAAAAGTTCACCACTAAACAAGTTTATTTATTTTATTTCCCCTATACTTCCTATTAACGCTAGCTTTATATTATCCTTACAGTCTTCTAACACTCTTCAATTGTCCAGATTGTTTTGAGAACTTGAACACCAGGGTAACATGGAGTCCCTCTACAGTTCACTATGCCCCTACTTCTACATCCACAGGCTGCACAAGGCGTTTTGTTACTTCATAGCACAAGAAATTCATGCTAAGCTGCTCTTATAACCCTCCTGGATCTCCATCCATGTAGCATACATCTTCAGGTATTGCACAGCACTAATTCTTTAATTAAAACACTGTGAGAAGCAGAAG
Organism: Tetrax tetrax; assembly: GCA_009806455.1. Classification (NCBI taxonomy): domain Eukaryota; kingdom Metazoa; phylum Chordata; class Aves; order Otidiformes; family Otididae; genus Tetrax; species Tetrax tetrax. The sequence goes on from WHYT01016814.1 coordinate 90,085, forward strand.
ACAGAAGTAATGGGAGGTGTACCAGGTCAGGTTCAAGGACAACTATGTAAATAGAGTATTTATTTGGTCTGGTGGCTAACCTAACACAAAAACTAAATTGTTTTCTCACTTTAAGAAGGAAATTGGAAAAAAAAAAACCACAAAAAAATAAAATGTAATTCTAGATAAAAAAAAAAGTATTAGGTCAGAAATTAAACACATTCTGGCTTAAAGAATTTTGCCACTTGCAAAAAAGTAAACACATTCCGCCTATATTTGGGCAACAAACATTGCTTTACACCAAAGTTTGAATGGTCTATTTTTAAAATGTTGAAAAAGATTCAAACTTTCCAAGCTTCCCACAGTTTTTGAGTTCTTCTAAACTTTTTTCTTTTAATCCCAGTAAACATTTTTGACCAGTTAAACCATGTATGTAAGCATTTTCTAGGTTTGATGCATAATAGGTAATGCAAGGCAGGGACACAAAGTTATTCACAGCTGGCTTAGCAGCACGTGCGTAAAAGACTGATATGTTTGCAGAGCCATATGGTTTTGAATAAGCTGGTACAGCCCCTTTGTACCATATGGTCCCCTCTATCTGTTGCTAAGAGCCTTACATATTCACAAACTCAAAATTAGCCAACTCAGACATCAAAATTAAACAAAAAAAAAAAATTGAAAAGAAAGAGGCTCAAGGGGATGAAAATGAAGTATTAAGAAGAACTGGTGTTGCTTATAGCCAGCCAGCTATAAACATCTGCAAGCACAAACAGCTCGCTCTGCAAAGAGAAAGCGATTGCACAGTTCTAAGAACAAGCCATGAGACTGAGGAAACGAAAGGAGCATCTCCCTAGCGCAGGAGATGATGCATATTACTCACCTACAATTTTGCCTTCTAACAACAATTTTGTACTGTGGCTGTCATGTAAACTGTGTTGTGAAATAGCTCACAAAGTTGTATGTTTACCATACAGCATTAAATAATGCACCACAGCAAAGGAAGAAGGAGAAACGTAAAAGTAGGAGAGAGAAAAGATAATTTTTCAGCTGCACCTAGTTTAACAGCTGCAGACAGAGACCACGGCAATTTCTGATGGCTAAAGGAGGCTCCTGAATCAGGAGGCAATATTGCCAGATGTGACAACAGCAATTCTGTTGCTAAATGACTGACAGAAATGGGCAGGAGAGATGACGGATGAGTTTTGCCCAGGAAAATTATTGATAAACGATATATGTCAAAGTCTTGTATCTTTAGCTTTGTCTAAAATGCTCGTAAGAGGCCAGCTGTCTCGGAGAGAAAGGGAAGTATCCGTCATTCACAGAGGTGATGACAGAGCTGCTGTCACCACAATGCAAAACCAAAGTCTGATTCCCACTGGAGACGACGAGAGTTTTGTCACAGAAGGACTGCAACAGGCCTGTCCTTACCCTCCTGCAAATCTGCCCCATCCTAGAAATTAGCAGTAGCAGATTAATTTAGGCTGCAGGATGAGGCTATCCTGCAGATCAGAAGATTACAAAAAAAAGACAAAATGACTAGAAGACTGCAAGACAGAAAATTTTTGTCTGCCTTATAGTCTTCCTGCCTCATATGGTATAATTTTTTTTTTTTATTTCTAATAAAAACTATTTGTTTCTTAATCCTTCTACCGTTTTTTTTCTTTAGCCAGCTTCTGTTTCTCTTCTGGATGAACCATGCCTAGCACAATGGGACTCTTCTCCCTTTGATTCACTAGATGCTAACATAACTATAGCAGTTCCTATTTAATAACTAGTTTTCTTTAATATATGGTGCCATATACCACCACTTCAAAACGAATAGCAACTTATCCATCTAAAGCTCCACCTAGTTCCCACCACAATTCTCTGGGAAATATTTTTCCCTATTCTACATTTTTACTATACTCTAAACAGTGCATCTCTTGGCTGGATTTAAAATTAACTTCTAGGTAACATATGGATGCCCATTACACATATACAGCACAACTCTAGGCATTTAATGCAGAAGGTTTAATTTTAAATCAATGTGTTTTTACAGCACTTTCAATCTTCTTTCTTCCCTTCTCTCTCGTCCCCATTCAGTGATTTCTAAGGAGCAGATACCAGAATAAGAAATTTTATTCCAATTCATTTGCTCTGTATTTTGTGCTTTTTACTTGGACACGTTCAGCGGGATGAACCATCAAGTTACTGAGTCTGTTGGAAGCCCTCTGAGCAGGCAGGATATTGGGATATCGCCCTGAGATCCCCCCTTTTTCTCCCAGTAGTGCCTCGGGGATCCGTATGGCTCCCGCGTTTCTGGTGCTGCCCTGGGGACACCGCGCCGTCTCCTCTGCCCGAGGCCAGCAGCGCCCGGGGAGGTGTCGCAGCGGGACAGACCCCACCCAGGAGACACCGTGCGTGTTCCCGGGGGGTCTCCCTAGCCCTGGGGGGGGAGCCGAGCCGAGCCGAGCCGAGCCGAGCCCCAGCGCCGCTGGGGCGGATAAACGACAACTCCCAGTAGGCGTCGCGGCCCGTGGACATGCGCACGACGCTTAATAGTGACGTCAGCCAGGCTACAGTTCCTAGGGACGCACTGCGGCGCGTGCGCGTTCCTGCCCTTCCGTCTCCCTCCCCCCGCGGCCTGGCTCCCGAGAAGACGACGACGGAGGCGGCAAGATGGCGCTCACCAGGTGAGTCTGGCTGGCCCAGTTCGGGCGACCGTTTTCCTCGACCTGCCTGAGGCTCCCCAGCCTCTGTGCAAGGCTCCCGGGCGGCGAGAGGCCGCGCTCGTGAACACGCTGCGGGGCTGCGGCCTGTCCTGGGCCGTGGGCCCGCCGGCTGGTGAGGAGGCCCGGCCGCGGCCGAGACCAGGGCCGAGTCGGGGCTTGGGGGGCTGCCCTCCCCCGCCTTGTCCTGCTTGGTCCTATCCTGGTGGTCAGGGGTGCTTGGCACTGCCTCTGCTTCAGGGCTTTGCTTCCCTCGCGTGTTTTCTGCGGGAAGAAGGAGCTCCTGCGCCTCCGCTGGAGGTGACCGGATCCGTGGGGTTTTGTCGGGGTATCTTTACCATGAGCGAGAGGTCTTTTGTTACCAGCTGCTGCGGCTCTCTCAGGCCTCAGGAGTGCAGCTGTAGTGCCGGCGTTCTCGGAGGTGGACGCTTCCTTATACAGGTAGTAGTCCCCGAAGCGTACACGACCTGAAAAATGGGAAGTAGTAAAATTGTATTTCAGCTAATTGGCTGAGCTAGGAGGTGTCAGGCGTTAAGGGGAGAGCTTGTTGACAGACGGTTTTGTGGGCGTTTACCTTGAGAAAAAGGAAGGGGGAGTCGTTGGGACTAAGGATGTGTTTTAATTTTCTGCTCCGTAGTGGTGGAAAGAATAGAGAGTGGTGTGTGACATTCCTGTTGGAGAACAGGCGTCACACACTCCCGTTCTAGCAGGATATGAATGTTGATTAATTTAGCATCAGATTTTATAGGGATCTTCCAGAATACTGAGAGAGTGCACGTTGCTTTTTCCTGTATAATCTCAGAAGTTACTGATGTCTGGTTTATGAGCACAGTACTCAAATTTCATAAATTGTTTCTCAATCTATATGGAGTGATTGTAGAGAAAATAATAATTTAGTAGTAGAGTCAAGCGTAGTTGAGTGTCACTGAGTGAAATTATCAGAATTAACTTTTTTATGTCTCTCTCTCTTTTTTTTT
>WHYT01016814.1:113436-129280 GCA_009806455.1 Tetrax tetrax
TTCTGCTGCAAAGACAGCAGAATTCCATGGCAGGGTTAGACTTGGCCTGAGGTGAATTCTGAAAAAAAAGTATGTGAAGAGATTCTTAATAACGAGTAAGTAGTCACCAGGGATTCACAGGTACAGGTAAAGAGTATTGCGACATACTCTGTACTATGTTAGTTTGTTTCTTCTGCTTTGGAATTGAGGTTGAAACAGGATAATATAGCCCCGGAAAGATACAGTCTGTCTGGTGTAGCTGGTTCTCTGCACTCAGTCCAGTACCTTCTGCACAGTTACCTGCTCCTGGCATTCACAGTGGAAAAGTCTTAAACTGATGTGGATAAAATGAAAATGCAGCTAGAGCATTGAACTGAGCAAAAATGGAGGTGGGAAAGGCGTATCTAGCTGTGTGCAGAGAATTGAGCGCTTTGATTGTTTTGTTCAGGTACACACCATCCCAGCAAGGTGTTGCCTTCAACTCTGGAGCAAAACAGAGAGTTATTCGGATGGTGGAAATGCAGAAGGACCCTATGGAGCCTCCAAGATTCAAGTAATTATTCAAAATTTCCTCATGGCAAATAGAAGATTCTATAGTGTATTTCCATATACAACATGCTGATTGTATTTTTCTTAATTATTCAGAATTAACAAGAAGATCCCGCGTGGACCGCCTTCTCCTCCAGCACCTGTAATGCACTCTCCTAGTAGAAAGGTATGGAATGGAGTAGCTATTCTCAGTTTTGAATTCTAGATGGGTTCACAAATTCTACTTTTGATCTAGTTCGTTTCTGTGCACTTTATTGGTTTTTTGATGTGATGTTAAGTGATAAACTTGGTGCCTGATGTAGTCTTTTGGGTTTTGCAGGGGGCAGTTCTGAAAGTAGCTCTCTGAAAGTAGCTCTCTTCCTATGTACCTTGTCAGAGGTGAAGTAGATTTCTCATATATTTCATGTAGGACTGCATTGCTGGTGTTGTCTGTGGCATAGATGAGTTGACTGAGGCTTTGGCCTTGGTACACTGATGCTGCTTTTAGACAATACTGTTAAGTTAATCCTTAATAACACTAACTTGTGTATTAAGGCTTAGCTTCCTTCTGAGAGATGAGCGTGGTGGCGGTGGTTCATCAGTTTCCTACAACTTCAACTGCCATTGAATGTGCAAATGTTAACAAGCTGGCTGTGAGTTGTGGTCTGTGTGGCAGAGGTTTAAGAGGATGGCTGAAAAGCTGTCATGACTTTATTCAGTGTTGGCAAAGATACAGCACAGAAATGAACATCTTGCTGCTAAGAAGGGTTGGGTTTTTTGCAGCAGTGTTCTGAACTTTGTAGTCTAACTTTATTTCAATAGTTTCTTAACTGCCTAAAAAAAAAAAAAAAAAAAAAAAAAAAAAAAAAATTAAGATTTTAAGTTATAGTTGAAGACTAGAATAATGCATAGCTGGTTGTGTCAAACTGCAGTAGTTATCTACTATTAAGCCAGTCACAACAGAACTGACATTTAAATGGCTGCCTGATTTGAAAATAAGCCTGCCCCAGTACTTGAAAAGCATTCAGCAAGATAAAGCAGCTTCTTAAGATACTAAGAAAACAGGCTGTAATTCAAGATGACAAGCACTAACTGTATTGAAAAGAAAATAAAGTTATTTTTAAGAATAATTTACCAGTCAGAAATGACAGTTGTCAGTAAAGAAGAGACACTGCAGAAGAGCCAGGTCTACCAAAGTGCCTTTTATCCCGAGCTTTACATCACAGTTCACAACAGCTCTGCCACTACGTTCAGACATCACACATGACTGGCAGCACTTCCAAACACTGGTGAAGCCTTTACCCATGAAGTATCGTAGTCACACTGCCCAGTTTCAGTATCCTAGTGAGGTCTCAATTAGGGTGTCTTACAGTGCTGGTGGATTTCTGTAACTGGCAGTTCTAAGCATTAATGAATGCTCCTAAAGTAATCACTGAATCAAAACATACACACGTGCATCAGTTCAGCTTTAATCTGTGATAGAGGCAGGTTTACAGTAAACTGCCAGCCTCTGCAAGGAAGCAAAACATTCTGTTCCAGGCCTGAGGAAGAGAGCATGGCAGGCAGACAGGTAAGCTTCAGTGTTCAGAAATAACCAGACTGTTTCAAACGATCTCCATTTCCAATCTAGTCTTCCACTGATTGTGAACCTATCAATTTACTAATTGAAGTTCACTACACACGGAGCTTAATTCAACAGCCAAACATTACACAGAGAAGTGCAGGCAGAAGAACCTCTGCTCCTTCAGCAAGGACCTGCAATTTATCCATAACAGAGTGGAAAAGTAGCACTTTTTTTGACTGTTCATCTCTTAAGAACTGCACTAGATACTACTATACCTGACCTACCTGCTCAGAAGATAAATAATTAAATGGCAGAGCCATGAACAGCTGACAGCTTGGGAGCATCCTGAAGAGGCTGCAGTTTTTGTGCTAGCCTCTGCCTCTGGATGGGGTATGAACCCACAGCAGGGAAAGGTTTAGGTTCATACCCACACCGTTAGGTTTTTTAGGCCAGCGAGACCAGGCACGTAAACACTTTCTAAGAAGGACGATAATACCACGATAGAGAAGCTCAAAACACTTCTAGGTTAATCATTAAAAAGTGGCAGTGTCAATAGGATCTGAAGAATGTGCTTCCTAAAGCTCTTTCAAGGCCCGTGGAAACCACTAAGCTTCAATGAGGCCTACAGCTCACACGCAAATGGTGGCACCCGCTGGGAGAAGGAACTAAATGTGGCAGGCACCGAAAATCTGTGTAGAGTGCAAGAAGAGGCTTCCAGAAAGCAGCTCCGAGCGAGGGGGGGCGCTGGCTTCGGAGGAGGACCCCAGCACCAGGGCCAACCCCGCCGGGGCTCGGCGAGCACCAGCCGCCGGCTCTTCCCCGTGTTACCGAGAAGACACGAAGAGCGGCCTGGGGGACGAGCGGGTACTCACAAATAGCAGCTGGCATCTCTGTACTGGCCCGAACTGAGAGAAGTACTCCTTCAGCTCCTCTGCAGGGGAAATGCACACCTGGTTACACGGGCCCAGCACCCCCGCGCAGCCACAACCGCCCCGGCCCGGCCCGGCCGCCCTGGCGTGTGCTGGCACACGCGGCGGGGTCGCCCGTCCCCGCGGCGCCCCCAGCACTGGTGCAGTATAAGGAAGCCGGCACGGACTTACTGCTCGACACCGTCCAGGGAATCTCTGCTACGAAGATGTCGAAGAGCCTCCTGGAGCGACGCCCCACCGTCCGCACCGCACTGGCCGCCGCCATCTTGGGAGCCGCGGCGGAGCGGGGGGGCGGCTGGCCCCGCCCCGGCAGTGCGCAGCGGCACCCGCCCTGCGCGGCCCGGCCGAAATGGCGGCGGGGGCAGCGGCGGCCCTGACCCGGGAGGGGGGGGAGGATGCCTTCCGCCGACTTTTTCGCTTCTACCGGCAACGCGACGCGTCGGACTTGCAGGGTGTGGTGGATTTCTCCGTGCCGGGGGCCCAGGTAACGCTGAGCTGCTCCTGCCGTCGCCCTGCGGCGCGCTCCGAGCTCGTCTCGCTGCCGCGATGTTTCAGCGCGGTGCTGCGGCGGCCTGTGCTCGCCACCTCCTGCTTCCCTTCGTGCTGGACGCCAGGTCTCTAGTTCCGTTCTGGTACTGGCTAGAAGACGCAGCATTCCAGCGGCTGAGCCTCTTGGGGAGCATTATAGTGTTTAAAAACTAGTTGTATGGCGGGAGCCGCGGAAGGGTGTGCGCCGGTGTTCAGCTGGGCCGGCTGCTTTGTGACATCCCCTGGGATGGGGATACGGGACCCTGCCCGGGCCGGCGAGGAGCTGTCCCAGCTGCCCCTGGCCACACACTGCCTATTTGCAGATTTACTTCTTTGACCTATGTTTATTTACTGATACAATATTTATTTAGATCTCTGTGGTGTAGTAAGGGATCTCCAAAACCACGAGTTACTTAAGGGAAGCAAAGGAACGTGTGGATGGGAGAAACAAGAAAGTGTCGTTATTGGAGCTGACACTATTTCCTGGGCCTTTTGACCCTTGTCTTGGCTCTGAAATATCTGACTGAGCCAGAGAGAGAGCCAGGTCAGCTTCCTCCCCGCTGTGCCGTGCATTCTTGCTCTTTCCACTTGGTAGAGTTTCTTCTCCTTTCTTACTCCCTCCTGTATAATAAACATTTGGCTTAGCCATCAGGACAAGTCCAGCCATCGCAGTGGATTAGGGGCAGACAGTCAGGAGCACATCTGAAAGTAGCATTCATCATGGCTAGTAGTTTACCATGTCTTGAGTGATGGAGAAGTGATCCTTTAAACTCATCTTCCATTTTGTCACCTCACAAAAGGATAACAGATATCTGCTGAAGTATTGTTAACCAGGGATTTTCTCTCTATGAGTCTATATGAAAAAAAAGGAAGTAGGGATTATAGTTAAAATGAAAATTTGCATAATTTTTCATAGCTCAAATGCTTAGCCTTTTTTTTTTTTTTTTACTGTTCTATTGGACTATATATTTTTCTATCTTTTCAGACTATAATTTTGATACTGATAATGGGACACAAAACATGACCCATATGAAATTGTTCAAGGTGTTAGCATTAAACAAGAGAGTTGTTAACATTTCAGCCTTTCCTGAGCTTGCAGCAATCCTTTATCAAATAAAGGATTCCAGCGTTACAGCCCTTCTGGGAAATTCCGAGTACTTGAAAGCATCACAAGCATCTGTCCCCTCTCCATATCATTCTTCTTGTGCCTGTTACCTTCTAAGATCAGTTGATAGCTTACTAGTGAAAGCATCTTTTATTTCTCTTTCCCCCATGTTAAAAACATGTGGCTCTTCACTTTAAGAAGAGCTACAGGCCAGGCAGATTGCCCCAGATACTATTGTTCCATTTCTCTCAGAAAACTGCTTCAAGTGATTGAGCTCTTCAGTGAAGTGTGACATACCCCAGCTGCCCTGCCAGCAGGCTTATTTAACTGATTCAGCACTTGTAGTTCTTCAGCACAGAAGCAGCTCCTGTTCCGCAGAAGCCCTAGCAGCAGCTGGTTTGTAAGCAGTTTGAGAAGGCAGAGAGGTGGCAGAGTTTTAGTCAAAGGAAAACTCCGAACTAAGCTCTTCAAGGCTGGTGGTCGCAGAGCTGCTTTTGGCAGAGAGCTGAGAAATTGGTAAAGCCGAGTATGTTGCCCGAAGCTGCTGTCCAGGACTAGTTTAGAGTTTTCTCACAAACTCTTTGTATATAATTTTGGCTCATTGCTCAGAACATGGTAACCAGAGCTGTCAGCCTGCAAAGAGACTGATTCACGCATTCACCACTGTGAAGTCTGCATGCTTGCACTTGGGCCTTAATTTCATATACACTTTAAATTGGCATAAACCAAGTTGTGCTCACTTCTGCCTTTTTATTGCCCCTGTGCCTGGCCAGCTCTTCCCTTATGCAGGTCTGTACTTTTGTGCAGCCACATGGAGAGTTGCACTGGGAAACTAAGCCAGAACAAAACCAACCTGCCTCTGCCTTGTCCTCCCTAAGACAGTTCCCAGTCGTAAGGGATGAAAGGATTGGGAACATAGTGGATGAGTTTGTCTCTTTCAGTAAGTATTGGCTTATTGCAGCTTAAATACATGTGTTACTGTGATCTAAGAGAGTACATTGGAAAAATAGATCTTGCTAAGCCTTTAGCTGCTGACCCTGCTGTCGGAAACAGAAATGGCAATGTGACATTAGAAATTTACAGGATTTCTGCAGTTGTTCAGATCACGCAACTTTGGCTGCTTCATCACTGTGCTACTACTTCTGTAAATTACGGACAAGAGTAGTCATCTACCCTGTGGGATCATGAGCAAAACTTGTATTTGGAACATGCTTTGAAGGTATAAAGTGTTATGGGTACTAAATATTACTCTCTAATGGAGATTGATAATTACCAGAAAGTTTTATAATGGTGAAGTTTTACTGTGGAAATAGACAAATAATGCAGAATTTTTTTCTCATTACTATAAATAGCAGGGGGGTATGAATGGAAAACATCTATCCTGATCCCCAAGTATTGTACAAACTGTAGGCACCTTTGGATTCTTGTGCTGCATATGTACCAGCTCTGTTAGCAGCATGTCTTGTTCTTGTCACATTTGCTTAGACAGTAGTTCTGTGGTGCAGTTGGCATTTTCCTGAGACTTACCTTGGAGTGCGGTAGCATTCTTTCATATTGGCGCTATGTTTGATTAATTTTGTATTTCTTCTTCTTCTTCTTTTTTTCTTTTTTTTTTTTAAACCAAATCTGTTTTCTTTTGCTAGATGTTCAGATCACAGCTCAGTATTTCTTCAGTGAATGATCAAGATGCCCGCAGAGCAGGATTACAACCAGTTAGCCAGTGGAAAGCCTATGGCCTTAATGGGTATCCGGGTAGGTACTTCTGATTTAAAGAAAAGTAAACACAACCTTGTTCCTTTGGATTCAGGCATCTTCCATCTTATCTCCCTTGCCCTGCCTGGAAAAGCTATTTTTGGCTTTCGTAAGTGTAATTTAATGTCATTTTAAGTGCAGGAAGACAAATGAGTCAGCGAAAGGGTGGGATGCAGCCATATATGAAGGTCAGAACAGAAGGGTTGGTTGTTTTGGAGGCTCTCATCAGCCAGACCATCCCTCATGAGAATGGATCCCTTTTGCCTTTGGTAGATATTTTGTATTTCTGTAGCATCTATTTTTCTTCAACATATATCATGAAAATTAGATGGGTGACTGAAATACAGTCATTTCAGGGCTGCCGCGTGGCATCTACTTGCTGGTGTAGAACACTGGGTGTAAGTGAATAAGAACCTTTTGTCCTATTCACAGTACAGAGTAATTTCATTAGGGAGGTTATTTCAAAAACTGAAATGGATCTTAAGTTTGCAGGTCACCTGGTAGGATGACAGAAAGACATTATGTTGGAAGGGACCTCCAGAGGTCTAGTCCAACTCCCTCTAAAGCGGGGTCAAGTCGAAAGTTAGATAAGGTTGCCGACAACTTTGTATGGGTGGGTTTTGGAAATCTCTAAGGATAGAGATTACACAACCTGTCTGGGCACCTGTTCCAGTGTTGTGGAAAAATCACTCTTGTGATTTTTTTTTCAGCATATATCCAATAAAAATTTGCCTTTCTGGAACTTGTGACTCTTGCCTCTCATAATCTTGCTGTGCACCTCTGAGAAGAATCTGGCTCAGTCTTCTGTATAATGCCCTTTTAGGGTAGGTAGCTCTCACTAATACAGGCCAATGTGCAGTCAGCCTTCATTGCTGCAAGGGTGCACTACGGACTCGTGCTCAGTTTGTCCTCCAAGACCCCTGATCCTTTGATTTAGAGCTGTTCCTGGTCAGTCAGTCCTCGGGTGGTGCTGTTGCATGGTGTCTGAGGTGCAGGATTATCACTGTAGAACTTCCCGGGATTCTTGTTGTTGCATTCTTTTGGCTTGTCAGTGTCCCTTTCAGTGGCAGTGGTAGCCTCCAGCATATCCACGGCTGTCCCAGTTTAATGTTATCTGTAAGTGCCATGAGGATAAACGTCCCATCATCCAGGTGGTTGGTGTAGATGTAGTTATCAGTCTTGGCCCCAGTGTCAGTGTGAGGAATGTAACTCAGAACAGCCACTGGTTAGACTATGAACCATCAAATCACTAGTCTTTAAGCCTAGTGGCCCAGCCAACTTTTGCTCGCTCTTTTAGTATATCCATAAACTCTGTGAGCTCCCATTTTGGCTACAGTGATGCTGCAGGAGACTGACTGGAAAACATTGCTAAAGCCAAGGTAAACAGCATCCTCTGCTTTCCCCTTGTCTGGACATCTCACTGTAGTAGGCAGTAAGGTTGGTTTGATAAAATTTCCTTTCAGTAAATCCATGCTGGCTGTCCCCAGCCACCTAGAGCCTGGAAATGGCTGTCGTTAAAGTTTGCTCCATAATCATACCACGGGTTTTGGTAAAGCTGATAAGTTTGCAGTTCCCTAGATCCTCCTTATTTCAGGGTTTTTTGTTTGTTTGATTTTGGTTTTTTTTCTCGTATTTCTTTTGGTTCATTGTGACTGCAGTCATTGTCTGTGTGAGTTGCTATGAAGCCAGCCTAGCATTTCTGAAACTGAGGCAGCCACAGTAGCCATCTGGCAGGGTTAATTCATAGGGAATTTAATTTCTTTGTCAAAAGAATGAATTTCTTTTGACAAAGAAAACCTTTCACTAAAATGAAATGCAAATACATGAACAAATTCTCAGTCCTGTTTAGAATGAAGTTGTGTATGGACAAGGATAATATTTTATCCTTTTCCAGCTACCTTTATCTGGACATACTAAAGCACTGTAAGATATTTAACCAACTGCCTCAATAGCCCTGTAAAATAAGTTAGAATTTCTTTAGTTTGTCTGTGGGCAAATGGAAGGGAAGTCATTTGGTTTTGTCCCCACAGTTAGCAGTGAAATATAAGACTAAGGAAGCTGGGTGAATTTCTGTTGTGGTGTCCTGAGTTCTGTAAGGTGTGAATGATGCCGTATTTGGGAATTTGTAACTCACATAAACTGGTTTTATGAGGAGTTGTTCATGTTGCTAGACGTCTGCGTGTCTTTGAGCCTGGAGACCACTTTCACTAGGTGTAAATTAATACCTAGTGTGCTGCAAGATTTTGCTGCAGTAAGAGAATTGCATCTGCTTCCTCAGGGCAGATTCCTTTAGTATACAGATCCCCAAAGAATTCGTCTTTTGCTCATTCCGCTCAAACCAGCTCTTTCAAGGCCAAAACGTTCAAGTGTGCTGCCTTCAAAGCTTGCCTGTGGTGTTCTGTAGTCATCTCAGAAAGATTGTTACAGAATAGTATTTCATACCACGCATGGAAGGGAGAAGAGTAAGTCACTGATTTCTAGCACTGTTAGCCCTCCCAGGAATATTTGTGTAGAATTTCATAGCAAAACTCTGTAGCTGTTAGAAATTCAGGGTTTTCTGCCTTTCTTAACATCAGAACCATAGCAATAACCCACTTTTTAGTTGTTTTGCCTTTTGTAAATCTAATCTGGTTTCTTAGGAGTAAGCAATGCATGGTTTGGAGAGACATGAGCATCTTCTAAGGTTGTGATAAAGTCATAAAATGTAGATTCTTCTTCTCAGCTCTGTGTGTAACTAGCCCTCCAGGTTTCAATTCCTTCATTAATACCTGGAGATACTATGTAGTACAGCATAATTTCACAAACGTAGTAAGGTGCTTTGAGAACCCCACATCAAAAGCTGTAGATGGGAAGGGCAATATTATTATTCTGCTCTATGCAGAGGCCAGCAGAAAGTAAATTTAATGCTTCTGGCAAATAAACTTCTTGTAACCAGACCTATCAGAAGGCTGCCATAGTCTGGAGTGAAATGAGTGGCAGTGTATTATTAGTACACTGAAGGCTCTTTTTCTAACCAGTTAATTTAATCTTGTGAGGTCTGTGAGATATGCTGGCAGGAAGCTTTTTCTGTGCTTTTATTACCTCTTTCATAAGGCCACAAGGCAGGTTTATAGTCTACGGAGACGCCTAGCCTTGCTTCTCCCTTTTTCATCTATTTTTGTCTCTGTTTCACTTGATATGACTAAGAAGTTCAAAAAGAGACAGGAGGGCAAAACCTTGAAACCTCCTTTTCCTTTGTTCATCCTATACCCTTATCTCTCTTTGTATGTGATTTTTTTGTTGGTGAGTCTTACTGAATTGACAGTCTTTGAGAGAGTTCCTTGACTATTACAGTAGGTACAATAGAGATTAATAGCATCTTCCCGTCAGACACTAATTCATCAATACCATCGACTCTGACCTGGAAGGAAACACTCCTGGGGTACTGGGGAGAAAGTTCCAGTGAAGAATCCTGCTAGCACTCCTGGTGATGGCAGATCTGAGGTCAAGGGCTCTTGTCTGTTAAGATATAGACCAAATCAATCCATTACATCTTTGCTATCCGTCTTAATTTGGGCTGCTGCTTGAACTCTGCCTGAGGTGCCTGGCTAAATGAATGCGCAGACTAGCTATAAGTTTATTTTCTTTTGTTAATTAACAGTAACTGCAAAGTATTTGCAGTCAACAACAGGCAGTTTGGGATATAATTTGATTTTCATCCCCTTTCATGGGTATTACCGTACTAAAATATAAAGATGAATGCAACCAGACCTACCTGAAATAAGTGTGAAGCAAAGGAGAGGACAATTTACGTTACTGGAGACTTGTCCGCCTATGGGCTGCTCCCTGCCATTCATGATGATGAAGTAGCAATAAGAAGACAGTATGAGTTTTAACTTTTAACTTTGCAGGGTTCTAGAGAAAAGTCTTGCGGAATCATTTCACAGTCAGATTTACTCCACAGCAACTGGCTTTCCAAGTTCTTACTCCTTTATCTACCTGTAATCAATCTGCCTTACGTAGATATGTCCTTTATTGTCATTTTTGACTCAGCCCAGTGCTAACTGCCCTCCCTGCCTTCTGGCCAGCTTTTGTTTGTACTGAAAAAAGACAATAGATTTTAACTTGACCTGTTAATAGATTTCATCAGCTTACATGCAAAGTCAGTGGTTGTATGTCTAAGGTGTTTTTTCAGTGCCTCCAATCCCTGTCCTCTTCTCCAGTTTTAGAAAAAAGAGGCAAATGCCTAATCATACTTTCTCCTCACCCCCTCCCTTTTTCTCCGTGGTCAGGGTTTATTTTCATACCAAACCCTTTCCTTCCGGGCTGCCAGCGTCACTGGGTGAAACAGTGTCTCAAGCTGTACCCCCAGAAACCCAATGTCTGCAACCTGGACCTGCACATGGCTCCTGAGAAGACCACTGACCTGTGGGGGCAGAGCAAGGAGCAGCTGAGGTGAGTCCACAATAACCTTTGGTGGTCAAAACGAACAGAGCCAGAAGTGCTCAGCTCTGAGAAGGTCTAAGAAAAATGAGCAGGGAAGGAAAGCTGAAAAAGATTGTGTACCTGCTGGCAGTATACAGATGGTGTCAGACATGCCGAGATAAAGATGGATTTTTGCATGACTTGATGTGCATCCTTGTTAATTCTCTGCTTTCACACTCACAATGGGATTTTCTAGTAGCAAATTATTCCAAAGCCATCAGTCAAATGTAAAATGGTGACCCTGGCTGATACCATGGTGCTCAGAAGCTTGCTAAATGCAGGTACAAGTTTTCCTGAGGCGAAAATGTCCCACTTGTGCCAGCTCTTCTTCCCAGTCAGCTATCGGACTAGTATGCTATAATTGGAAGGCTGTATATGCACTTGTTTCATCTCCTCAAGTCAGCTCCTTTCTGTGTTTTTATTTTCCAAAGTGTTTCTTTGGTTTAGTTCCATGGTTTTGGTGGGTTTTTGGGGTTTGTTTTTCATTTTCATACAACCTGAGATGGTGATTAAATGTATCATTTTAATGGCAATCCTGTTTACTCTGAAAGATTCCCACAGGCTCAGAGTTCTGTGGCTGACTCAGCTGCCTTTCCTCTACCTGATTTGGAGGTTAGTGGAGAATATGTCCAGGTTTTAAAGTCAGGTAGAAAGTTTTAAAGTCCAAGTTTTTAAATACTTTTTTTTTTTTTTTTTTTAAATTAGTCACCTGTAAAAATACATACAAAATAGATGCTGTTTACAGTAGACAATCTCTTAGTTATTTGAGTATTTATCATTACCGTGAGCATTACTGCTCCTTTTTTCATAATGATTGTTTAATGTGATGGAGCAACCAGAGTTCCCTACAACTCATCTTCCACCTCAGTCTCATAGTAAAATTGACATGCTTAGATTTTTCTTCAAATATGCTCATAACATCTACAAGATATGGAAGGACAAAAGCAAGATTTGAACTTCTAAATATTTGCACCTAGGAGAGAAGTTATGCCCCTGCTTGTGTTTTCCAGCCTTACTCAGAATTCGTTACAGAAACTCAGACACCTTTTTTGTTTAAAATACTTTTACATTTGTGTTCCATCAAGGATGAAAAATTGTTATTTGAAAGTATTGTGCATTGTGCCCTAGAGCTGAAAAAAATGGGGTGCTGTTCCATCTTGACAGGCCTTTCCCAGCAGCACCTCCTGTGTACACTGAGAATGATCAGAACAGAGGTTAATTTGCAGCCAAATCCAGTTCAGTTGAAAACTGTGTTTGGAAGAGTGATGGCTGGCGGAAACACTGGCAGTTTTATTAAGCGCTTGCCCGAGTCTCCAAGTGAGCAAACTGCTCTATTTGTACTTTTACCTAGGGGACAGCAGATGAAACTACCCAGTTTCTGTCTCTAGTATCTGGAGTGAGAGCCTTTCAGGGAGGAGAGAAGCAGAGTGCTTAACTAAAGAGATCTGCTTCCAAGACCAGACACAACTTTAATGCTTTTAAAAGCCATCAGGAAGATGCATAAATGTGCTTGGGTCATGGCTTACCTGCTCTTTTCAGAATCCAGGAATCACAAGGTAGGGAGAGTCCATACAGTTCCTAGAAATGTGTGTAATGCTCTTCACAAAGTGGAGTTTGGGTATTTTCTTTAGTGCAGGGGACAATAAAAAGCATAAAAGAGGGTAGAGGAGCATCCATACAGGAGATTCGTATATATCCCTGTGTATAAGGAAAACACTGAGGGGATTTTATAGATTAAATCATTTGTCAGTGAGTAAGGGAAAAAAGAATCTTCAGACCAAAGCCCCACTGCTCTTCACTCTTGCTGTTTTCTAACATAGTTATACCAGAATTTCTCTGTGCTTTCTTGTAGGAGCACCTTCTGCTACAGCTCTAGGAACTCATTGTTTCCAGATACCTAACAATCTAAAACTCAGACTTCTCTCTCTTTAGCAATCACATGTGAAATCACATGCAAAATACTAAGTTCTGGGAATAAGGACCTACCAAGCGTATTAGGGTTCTTGCTGCTGTGCAAAGACGCTAGGACTGCAGCAAAAGAAGGGCACTTTCAAAAGGCATGTGCTAAAAGTGCTTAATTATGAACATTAAATATATTGATTGAAGGCTGTAGGGGAACAAGTTGTGGGCTCTCACTTTTCTAAATGCTGTGTCACCTGCTCGTAGACTCCATAAATTGTTCCAGGCAGCATGTATTTGACAGTTACTGTGTTGCTGCATTATGGTAATTGCAGTTGCTATTACCCTATGACAAAGATGGAAACTGGAAATATGACTTTCTTTCAGCAGTCAATGAGCTATGAAAAATTACTGCAGGTAAAGAAACTGGCCTTTTACTCCTGTTTCTGGTTTAGCTTAGCAGCTATCAATACGGTGCAGGTGAAGGGCAGAAGCAAGCTGAGTATTCAGGTAGAAATGCATATGACATACAGATGCTTGGCTGAGACTTGAACATGGCAGCGCAAATATGAATCCTGTTTTGTAAAAGAGAGCATCTCTTACTGAACTGATGAGGTTATAAATGAGAGCCAACCATCTGGTGCTACTGTTTATCATGATGTTCTGAGTATGTTTCCCTTTTCTTTTTTTCTTTACCATAACGCGTGACTTAGCTTGAGAAAAGGAGCTGAAATTGCTGGAATAAGTGGACTAGAAGACATGTACCTTCTTTTCATATTTGTCACTAGCATGTTTCTGTCTTATTTACATTCTTTGATATCATTTTTTAAGGACTTTTCTGTAGGCCATGGTAAAAGCCCATCCCTGAGGTTTCTTCCTGCCTTCACCACTTTCAAGCAAGAATGGTAAATTGGCGTGTGGTTCCAGACCACTGGGTCCCTCTGCATTAGGGCTGTCACTTGAGAAGAATAGTTTTTTGTCCTGCATAGCAGTCTGGATAGGAGACACCTGCAATCTAGACTTCTTGACATTAACATGTGTATGGCTGTAGCTAAACCTGTCTGGTTTCTTACCAAACATTGAGCCGGTCCACCCTAAGGTGCCAAGTAGTAGAACTAATGGTCCTTTGCAGTATTATGCAGCTTGATATGCTTCACTGTCAGGTGAAGCACTTTTATTTTCTTGTCCTTTTTCCATTAAGTGCCTAGAATTTTTTTTCCTTGTATTTGCAACTTTTCGATCTTCAGATTCTGTTCTTTCACTTTCAGGTGCTCAAACAGCACATGCTTAATTCTGACTTCGAAGTCTGCACGAGTTCACTGTGTGGTCTCTATCTGATAACCCACTATGTACCATGTTGAAAATAAAGGTTTTCAAACAGACAGCAGATGGCAATAAGCCCTACAGCTTGCACAACTTGCATGAACTGAATTTTCAGGGTCTTTGGAGGAAAAAATAATGGCACTCAAAAGAAGAGTTTAGCATTGATGGTTTTAATAGACTGTTATATAGACAATTCTGTATGTTGGACTACCAGAAAACCCCTCAGAAATGAATACATACCCTATTTCTTTCCATTTTGTCTTTGCAGAAGGAAAGGTTCCAGTAAATGGGAGCCAAGAAGCTTATTGGAGAAGCTGCGCTGGGTGACCCTTGGTTACCATTATAACTGGGAGACTAAGGTATTGAAATTAAACTCTTTTCCATTTTTCTTAGCCGTAAGCACTCAGAATGGCAGACAGAGTAGGGTATCATGGAATAAAATGTAGTAAAACGCTTGTGATCATACAAGACGGTCTTGAGGAAAGGCCGTAACAAACCATGCTTGTAAGAATATTTTATCTCTGTTAGTTTACCATGGAGGACTTAACAGCAGAAGTCCACTGCTGCATACTTTGCTTTGAAAGATAACATGGTGGCATATACTCAGCTCTAGACCTGTGACTGCATTTCAGGGTAAGCGAGTATTTTCACCCTTCCAAAAGGGATGGCTGCAGAAGCATCGTTACCACTTGGAGTGAGAATGGCCTTGAGTGCTTGAAGACAGCTACTTCTGAGAAACTATGCCTCTACAGAGGGGTGAGAGAAGAGACTGCTACTGATGTGACTTTGAACATAAGAGTCTGAGCCAGTATAGCACAGTCTCACCAACAGCTATTTTGGGGGTCCTAAATATTGTGGAGACTAAAATAAACTTTTTCATAAGACCGAGTCCAATGGAGGCTGAGAAAGGATGGCGGAGTGAGTATGCAGTCTATCAGTATATTGCAGATACTTAACCAAATCTGCTTGCAGCTTTATATTTACCCAGTCAGCCTATCACTGGGGCTCCTTAATAAAAATTTGGTTATTCCCGTCCACTCCTCTCAGGATCACTCATGGGAAAGAGGAAAAGGTAGATTTGCAATTGATTCCTGCTTGTCTTATTCTTCAAAGAAGGAACAAAGGTGCTTGTTTCAGAGCTCTCTTGATGAGGTATAGAACTGTCTCTCCATTGGCAGCTTTAGGTGGTGACCAAGTAAATCCTCAGGATGTTGGTTCTGATCTTACTGACTTCAAGTATACCAGCCAGATATAATGATTAACTCCACAATTAATTGAATCTTTGGCAGTCTCAGCATAGGCCCAGAATTAAATGGTAAGAGGTAAGCTTGTTGTGGTTCTGCTGATGTTGTAGTCATTTTCCAGGCAAATATGATGTCCTTCTCCATGACTATCAGACAGACTTGAGTTCTTATTCAATGTTTGTTTCCAGTTTTATTTGCTGCTCTGATGTTCTGGATGTGGTTTGTTTTTGTTTTTGTTTTTTTTCCACTTTCCTTCTTCCAGAAGTACTCAGCAAATCACCACACTCCTTTCCCCTCAGACCTTGCATTCCTGTCAGAACAAGTGGCCGCAGCCTGTGGGTTTCAGGGTTTCCAAGCCCAAGCAGGGATCTTGAATTACTATCATTTTGATTCTTCACTGGGAATTCATGTGGATGAGTCTGAACTAGACCATTCTCGGCCCCTTTTATCATTCAGGTGAGTCAAGGAAAGTACTCGAGTGTTGTGGAAGGATTGGTGGTGCTTTTTTTTTTTTTTTTTTTTGTTTTTT
>WHYT01016814.1:144153-160445 GCA_009806455.1 Tetrax tetrax
ATATAATCTCTATGCCAGAAGAGATGCTGAGAGAAAACTAGTGACAGTCATCTACAGTCTGCCAGTGCCCCTGTACATTCTGATAATCAAATCCAGTTGAAAACAATTTGTACCGTAATGCTACAGATCTGGTACAAGAGGCACGAGATGCTGCTGACCCAAGTTTAGCATGGTACGGAATAAGTTCAGCTATTTATATTTAGCAAGTGATAATCACAAATACCTTAATAAAACCATTTTTCTATAGTAATAATTTAACACTGACTAGGAATATGTTCATGTACGCTCTGGTAAAGTTGAGATGAGATAAAAGTTGCCACTCTTCAAGTTACAGCTTCGCTCATACAGGCTGTTTCTTTGTATCATCTTCTGATATCTGTAGTCAAAGGACCATGGAAATGGTTGAAGGGACCTCTGAAGGTGCCTAGTCCAACCTCCCACTAGGAACAGCGCTGTTACAAACAGGCTACGCATGCAAAACTTAGAAACCTTCCGTGATGGAGACTCTACAATTTCTTAGGGTAAGCTCACCTTACAAAGAAGTTTCACCTTATGTCTTGCCTGGGTTTCCCAAAATACAACTTGTAACCATTCCCCCTGCCTTTTTCTTACCATCTGTTACTACCAAGAGTTTGGTTCCACTGTCCTTGTGACTCTCCTTCAAATAACTGAAGTCTGCAATTAAATCCCCCCTCCTCCCTTAGTCTCCTCTGTGCCACCTGAAAGGACTCCAGGACCTACAACACTTCCTCACAGATCAGATGCTCCGGGCCCCTGACCCTCCTCACGAGCCCTCTTCAGCACCTCTTCCAATATCCAGTGGTACTCCACTCTCTCTGCTAGTGCTGTTTCTGTTACAAACAGCATGCCAGCAACAAGTAGAGTACTGAATCCTAGTTCCTAATCTCACTAAATCCATCAGATCCACTTAAATCCACTGGATCCTAGGGTTGTTTGGGGTTTTTTTACACATCATTTTTTTTTCCTAAATGAAAGGATCTTGTGCTCCCATCTACATCACAATAAAACAAAAGCAGTGGTTTTGTGAGGAGTAGAATGAATGTTCCATGGTTCCCCATGGATTTATGTTACTGAAAAATTGTGAGCTCTCACCAAAGCTTTTCTTCCAGAAGAGCATTTAGGAGTTATTTTTTCCGTGTCATCTCTCCAGTGTTCAGCACACGCATAGTGCACCCTTTTCCTGAATCAGGGTATTTATGAGGTCCTTCTCCTCTAACTGGCTACCTATTAAACCTGCAGGAACTTAATTAGCTGTGACATTTATGCCATCTATCAAATCTAATTGAAATAGACCAAAGGTTTCAAAGTTACTGGACAGGAACATAAGGACACGTGGTTCAACGCACGCACAAACCATGAGGACATAACCCTTATTCCCTTCAGAAGCCAATTCAAAAGCCTACTTTTATGCTCTTAATGCAGACTTGTCTGGACTTTCATAGCAGGTCCTGCTCTCAGGGGTTTCGCTCTTGTGGTCCCAGTCAATAAAGGAACAACCTGGAGTATCAGAGTGATTTTAACCCATTGAGCATCTGTTTCCTGCTATTTTAAGTGTCTGACCCCTCTTAGGAGGAGCTGACTATGCAGAGAGACTCTGAACACGTTAATCAGCTAAATGATTATCTCCCCAAGTCGGCAAATAAGCGTCTGGAGTAGGCAGGGAGCCAGATCTGAGTTTTATTCACAGCTTGGGCTTGTACTCAGATAGGCATCTTGGAAGGTATATACCAGGGCGGGGATAAAGATTAGAAAAGCCTGCAGTAGCCTTCCCTATCTGCAGAATAGAGAACGTGTTTATTCCTCTGGGCAGTGAAAGTTTTAACCTTGTGGAGGCACTTCCCACCTCATTTTTTCCCAAGTCAGTAGGGACTATTCTGTTTCTGACCTTCACCTATGCTGCTCTTCAAGGTCCTCTTCCACAAAATTCCCATACATGGACTCTCCCCTGAACTTCTCTGTGTAGCCTTTCCCTTTTTGTGTCAGTAATCACACATCTTGGCACTGAGGTTGTGCCCTCCTTCACCATCACTCAACGCTTATTTCCTTGACTTGAGTCAAGGGCTGAAGGACACTGCTTGTCCACAATACTGCTTTTCTGACGTTTTATGGTCTCAAGGCTCTTCCAAAAGGTAGGTCAGGATCATTACCCCCTGGAAAGTCAGAAGCCAGGCCAATTTATACCAAAATGTGGGGAAACAAAGAGGAGTAAGGCGAGGTACAATGAAACATTCTCCAAATATTCTTGTTTAAACCATGTATAGAGAGCAAAAAGTGACTCAGACTAGAAGACATAGTGCCTCTTTCTTTCCTGATGTAGGGAAGGCAGCACTTTACATTAACTGTTAGCTTCCTCCTAGGTGAATTTAACGCTCATTCTGTATTTACTGAGGAAGGCCAGAAGAATCAATAAAGACCTTGGCTTTCTAGAGCTGATCTTCTCACCAATCATTTCTGTCTCTGTTCTGAGCTAAGGGCTTAGATAAGAAGGTTTTGTTTTTGTTTTCTTTCCCCTTAATGGATAGGTTTCTTAATTAGGATAGGGGAAAAATGACTGCAATTTTGCTGTGGCAAATTAAAACCAAAATGAGGTAGCAAAGAGCAGGGTCTGGAGGGGAGGGGGGCAATCAGAGACAGCTATTGATTTCGAAATGATGGAGGAGCCAAAAGGAGAGCACACAGCCTGCAAAGGAGACTCATCTTTCAAAGCAGTGTTCTCGCTTACAAACAATCCGTCCAGGCAGAGGTGTTGGTTGTTGCTGACACTTTGGAGTTAGCTTTGTTTTCAGACAGAATTTAAATTTTGGAAAGACTCACTGGTTCATAAGGGAATGGCTCCTTAGACAAATCTTGATGTTGTGGAGCTAGGAATCAGGATGGAGCTGAACAAAAGTAAACCTCAGTGGAGTGTCAAGAAATTCTTAGCAGTAGGGGTAACAAAAAATGTTTGGAAATAGTTTCTTCCAAGGACAAAATAAAACTGCCACTGCTCACAGCCAAGGCAGGCAGAGAAAAGGAACAAAGATACGCTGAATATGGGACAAGCACCAAGATCAAACACCCTTCTCATAGCATGCCCCATCTTTTCTAGGACAGAAAGAATTGATCTGGCGTTGTCTTAGCTTGTCTCAGTGGCTGAGATCAAGCCCTGGTCCAGTTTTCTGCCACTCCAATCAGCACACGTTCACATACACTGGCCTTTGTCCCCTTGGTTTTTCAGACAGCGTTCCTCTAAGACTAAAGTCAGATGTTAGTCTGATCCTTTGTTAAATGTAGCCAGCACCTGGAAAGACTGTCAGAGAACAGCACCAATATTGTAATTACTGGTTTGAGTTTGTCAGCTTGTTCATCATTGCTATGATGAAACCTGGCTTTGCAAAAGGGCTGATTATCAGACATCTGTGACAGGGGGCCAGGAAGATTTTAGCCACACTACTGCAAATAATCTGTAGCCATTCTAAACTCAGCTGAATGCTGCATGCAAATAAGCCCCTTTTCAGCCCAGACAGCTGAAAACATGCCACAGGTCCTTTTAAAGCAAGGGGTTTGTTCCACCATGTAGAAGACCTGTCTTCTATTCTTCACACTGACATTGCTCCAGCAAGTCCTCATCACAATGCTGGTGACAAAGTAGCATCTCTTGCTCCCCATAGGGCTGGCAGTTTGTAGGAGATGTGTGTCCTTGTCCACAAACCATTTCTTTCCCCTCACTCTTCTTCCTGCCTCCAAGCAGTGCCAGAACAAAAGCAACAAAAACCTGTCCTTTCCCTGCCACCTCCTCCATGTTCGTAGCTGTGATGCTGCTGTGTCACCTATTGCCTGCCTGAATCCCAACTGTAGGCAACACACGTAATGAGCCCACAGAGAGAGCTCCTCATCCCCTCCTAATGCCCCGTCCTCCCTTGTTCACAGGAGCACATCCCTCTGGCAACCGTTCCTGTGCCTGCTCCTGCCATTGACAGCTGCTGCCGGATGTCAAACACAGGTGCAGGGAAACGGTCTCCTCCGAGCCCTTCCTGGCCCAGTGCTGTGATGGTGCTCCAGCAGAGATCTGGGCTGGGCACGCTGCTTTGATGCTTCAGCATTTACCTGGGCTGAAAGTGGAACCAGTCTGCAGATATCTCTCGGCTTGCACAAGGGTCTTATACAGCAAAGCAAGTCTTGCATAGCCTTATTACTACCCGTGCTTAATCTACTAGCACTTCTTCCCTTCTCCTAGGACAAAATGATAAGAGAGAAATTAAATGACAGAAGGATCCCAGGTGAGCAAGGATAAAGAAGTGAAGATACGGCATGCTCTTTCTGATCCCTCTGGCCTACCCACCCCTCCCCTGTGGCTGCAGGCATCACTGCATGCTGTTCTGCGACAGCACAGGCTGTTCAATGCTGAAGGCTGGAATTCCTGGCTCCACAGATCTTTAATACTTCCTTTCTCTGGAATACGCACAAGAAATGCTCTTTTTCAGGTGACATGGAACCTACTGAGAAACCACAGGCCCCATCTGGAGAATAAGTGTGCAGACACTCAACGTTTGTTTCATTGAATATTATTTTCTGCAGCAGAAAAGTGGGAGAGAGAGAAACATTAGTCATAGACTTGCTTAATTGAGATCTAATAGCCAAGGTCAGTGCCCAGCCAAGAATAGATAGCAGAAGCCTCTTGTGATGTATTTTTGTGATGAGATGTTCCTAACACACAGACTGATCTATTACTGGTTTTCATTATGAAGAATTTAACTATCTCCTGGAATATGCTCAAATCTATTTTGCATCATTTCTTTGCTTTTTCATTTAAAAATATATTTCCAATGAGACCTCATGACAGTGCAAATTAGCAAATCTCTGCTGCATGGAGAGACTGCTTCACCTCCACTGAATTGCAGCTATTTGTTCTTTTATCAGCCCCCTGCAAGATGACCGTACCTGTTTGTCAGTATCTAGCATGCTTTTCTGTGCTTTAAACAAAAACCTTTCAAGGGAAAATGTGAGCACTCAAGGGAATATGCTGCAGTGGACACATCGGTGACAAGGAGCACTAGACCTTTGCCTCTAGCTGTGTTCTGCATGTCTGTAATGTTTCAGTGCAGCAGAGCTGACATGTTGATCTACCTGCTGGTCTACGGCACCTCTCTGCACTTCAGCCTTCAGAACCAGTGTGACCATCTACCTGGTTTGTTCTTTCTAGCTTTTGCATATGAGGCTGTGCAGGGTGCATCAGTGTTCCTCTCCAAACCAAGCATTTCCAAACTTTTTAGGTCACAAAAAGTTTCCTCCTCCAAGTTTTCCCCACAGACCACAAAGCATCTCCCCAAACCTTTAACTGAGAACACAGGAGAGATACAATTTACATGGCCTCACAGACCACTGAGCATTGAACCTAGAGAGCTGATGAAAGAAATAAGGCCTCTGAAGATTAAAGGAATAAAGTCTCTGAAGATGAAAGGAATAAGGTCTCTGAGGAATGCACTTTAGTTCCTGTGGTACCTGGAAGATGCAGCTGCATTTTCTTTACCAGGGGCTACAGCACAGGACATGGTCTGATCCAACTGAGTACAGAAGAAAACATACTCCACGTGGCACTAACAGCGAGCGTGAATGCATTAGGTGCAAGGAGGCTTTATGTTCTGGTGCACATTTCCCCTCTGTCTGTCCTTGGAGTCCTGCAGTACCTACCGCTGGTGAGCTCCAAGCTCCTGGGGGTGCTGGGGTGGAAGATGTTGACTGTGATGCTCCCTAAAGCACCTGTCTTGCAGTGTGGGAGTAAGGTCCTCCAACAGACAGCTCTCCGGACACATGCTGTAGGTGCCTGAGAACTGGCAACTGGTTCAGACTTCACTGCTTCTAAGGACACTGTGTGGACATACAGTGCTAGAACCATAACATATCGTAGTAATTCAAACCCCATTCCTTCTGCCTTTGCACTGCGTCAGCCACTGCTGTAGGAGGTACTCATACAGTGGCCCCCTTCTACTGAAAGATGAAGTGTGCAGAAACCACCCCTATATCCCCATGTTTACCACTCCCCAAGTCTGAAGAGGTGGTAGCACAGTCCTCACCCATTCTCAGAAGAGGGAGAGTAGGACTGTGGCTTTCAGAACAGCACACAACCATTACAGCCTGGGAGCCTGGCATCTGGCGGGGAGAGGAGAGTGCAGTCGCCATGGTAATGCTTTGCCTCATTTAACTGCAAAGTAACCTCTCCTGTGGCAGCCATTCCTGGCACATCTGCCCTGTGCACAGCACATGCAGGACGCCGCACATGAATCTACACACACAGCAACCCCCTGCCCACAGCCCCCACACCCTCTACGTCTCCCGCGGTGCAGCACCGCTGTCTCTATGTGATGCACAACACACACGTGCTGAGCAATACACATTCCCTCAGCTCTCTCCCACCCCTGTCTCCTGTGCCTCTGGATAAGAAGCCAGGCTTACAGTCCCTGCTACTACAACTATAGGTCCCTCCGTTGCACAGCTGTAAGAGGCTTTAGAAGCACAAGATCAACCCATGCTCCGCCAGCCATCAAAAGACGCACGCAGCCTGTCACCCAGCCTTGCCACAACACCTGCCTACAGCTCCTGTACAGTTTATTCTTGGATGCATTTTGTTTTGATGCTGTGGCATGAGCAAGGAATAAATTCAGCTCTGTCTCATTCATTTTCCTCTGTTTCTGCCTTTGGGGAAAAAAATGTCCCTAAGAAGCAGATCTGGAATAAGACCCTGTGCCTCTCTGCAGCGCCAGCTCATGGGAAGCTGGTGGTAAGGTCATTTGGTGCTCCTGACTGGACCCTGCTGCTCACATGTTTTGGCAGGTAACTATAGGAAATCAATCTCAGTTCTGTTCCTCCTCCAAGCACCCTCTGTGTCCCTGCAGGAGGGCTCGGTTCCCTGCTGAT
Source organism: Tetrax tetrax (assembly GCA_009806455.1). Classification (NCBI taxonomy): domain Eukaryota; kingdom Metazoa; phylum Chordata; class Aves; order Otidiformes; family Otididae; genus Tetrax; species Tetrax tetrax. The sequence goes on from WHYT01016814.1 coordinate 151,069, forward strand.
AGCAGGGAAACAGTGCCCAGAACAGCAGAGAGCAATTTCATAGCAGAGCCATGCTAGGCTCAGACAGGAGCCATGAGCTGAGTCTCTAACTCCTCCGCTACACATCAGCCAAGTATCACCCCATATCAAACAGCTGAAGCTCAGCTCACACTTACACTGCCAGACACAGTCAGGGGACCCCTCCAGAACTACCACTGTCACATCAGTGTCCTTCAGCGATTCCAAAAGGTGCTGGCATGGTGAGAGCTTGGGCAGTGCTACATTGGAGGGCACAGACCTGCCCTCAGCCAGGCCAGGTGGCAAGCAGAGCCTCCTCAGCCATATGTACATGGCAGCTCCAGCTAACAGGACCCACAGGAACCAGCAGGCATAAACTTGGTAGATCCTTAAGTTCCCACACTGCATGGTATAAGCATACCTTTCTGCCTTGTGCTAGGGTCATTTCAAGAAACACTTAGGGAAAGCAGACAGTCTGGGATGGCCCATCTCACAAGGGTGACAGCCACCAGAGTCTGATGGGGTTGGTAACAACCAAGTCCCGCTTTTTACTGCTACATAGAATCATAGAATGGTGTGGGTTGGAAGGGACCTTCAAAGGTCATCTAGTCCAACCCCCCTGCAAGGAGCAGGGACCTCCCTGACTAGATCAGATTGCTCAGAGCCTCATCCAACCTGGCCTTGAATGTTTCCAGGGATGGGGCATCCACCACCTCTCTGGGCAACCTGTTCCAGTGTTCCACCACCCTCAGTGTAAAAAAATTTTTCCTACTGTCTAGTCTGATTCTACCTCCCTCTATTTTGAAACCATTACCCCTCATCCTATCACAACAGGCCCCGCTGAAGAGTTTCTCCCCATCTTTCCTATAAATACCCTTTAGGTACTGGAAGGCCTCTATAAGGTGTCCTGGGAGCCTTCTCTTCTCCAGGCTGAACAGCCCCAACTTTCTCAGCCTGTCCTCATAGGAGAGGTGCTCCAGCCCTCTGATCATCAAGCACAGTGATCTGACATACGTGCGTGAGGATACGACTGAAGTGAGATTTCCAGCACCTCTGGACAAGGCAGCCCCAGCTCTCGCAGGACTGGCCGGGGTTGCGCATCTGATCCTGTCCTGTCTTCAGGGAGCGACAGGCACCCGCACATGGCCAGCCGCCTTCCCACCCCTGCTCCCCTCTCTCCCCATCCCCATCACGGCTACCTGCGGGCCTGGCTGTGGCCGGGCTCGGTCCCCCCGGAGGCACAGGCCGTGCTGCCAGCCCTGCGCAGGCGGCGGGACCCGGGCGGGGTGCGGGGCCTGCAGCCAGCCCAGCCGGGCTGCTCCAGCCCGGGGAACGGCACCCAGTGCCTGAGCACACACTTCCCTCTTACGGCCGTGCCCGGTACAGCGGCCGCTCAGGCCTGCAGCACCTTCACTGAAGATGGGATTTTCCTGTGCTTACTGGTATTTCCCACAGTTGCCTCTTACACTTGTTAGGCACAGACGTCTCTCCCCCGTACTTGGGGGGCAAGCACAGAGCCAGCCTTCATTCATCATCATCATCATCAGTTCAGATGACGCTGATCAACACATGCACAGTGAGCCTGCAGCCTCCTGCTGACAGAAGCCCAAGTATCCCCTCCTCCCCGGGTCCTGGGGCAGGTTTCCCCTACAGTAGGGCACAGCCTCTAACATCTTTCCTTACCCCAAGATAAGCATAGCTTTCACTTGCTTTGATTTTGAACAGAAAGTTTTTAACTACCTTGTTTGGGTCCTTAAAGATCACGCACAACTTCTCCCTGTCCCATCACGGCCTGTCGCACTATATGACACAGCCTTCCTCTCTTCCATCCAAATAATCATCTCCCTGCCAAAAGGAGAGGCAGCAACCTTCTGTTTTCCTGTACTGACCTTTTTCTCTGGACTGAGTTTCAGTTGTGTCTGTGCTCCCATCACCCAAATACCAGACTGCTAATTCAAGAGCAATTCACTGCACAGAAGGGACAGTTTCCCCTTACATCTAACCTATGGGCACCTTCCCTCAGCCACCAAGTCAGTTCAGTTCACTGATCTGAAGGAAAACCAGCCAATTTTCTATGGGATAATTTCTTGTTGGATCAGTGAGTTGAACTTACTCTGTAGGTAGAGTGGTGAGCGTTAAAAAAAAGCTCCTTTAGCTATGTCTTTTGTCAATTTGTCTATCTCCTTTCATCCAGTCTTTATAAAGAGGAGAAGCAGGAGAATGAGAACTTGCAAAACTGTGCTTCATACCTGAAAAGGGACAAAGCGCTCCTTCCTTCCTTCCTTCCTTCTCCAAGCTAAGGTTTGGTCACTGCTCAGGTGCTAAAGCACTGTCCTCACCGCCTCTCTCCGCTTCTCTACAGTTTGTCTTTTCATGTGCCACCTTTGTAATAGCGTCAGTGAGGGATGAAATGAAAACTACCAGCAAAGACATCTTTTGAAGGGGATACTGGTTTTAGTTCTGTTCTTCACACAGGACCAGGTGAATAAGGAGGAACCTGTCCAGTCTCCTGCAGTACCAACAATGTTGTCAGAAAAAGAACCAGCAGAAGCAGTTGTGGTCCTCCTTGAAGATAGCCATAGCCTCCTGATCGCGCTCTACCAGACTCAGTGCCCTTTACCAGAGTTTCTCAGAGCACTCTGGTGCGTTGTTAAAGTGAGACCTCATCTGCTCAACCTGTTCGCCAGGGTATTGATGAGGAGGAAGGTTTGGGGTCACCTCCATAGTGCTAAAAGTTGTAGGCCCAGATCCTCAAAAGTATTTAAGTGCCTAAAAGGACGTTAGGAACTAAAATATCATGGAGCTCTGGGTCCTAATGAGGATGCAGTTATATTGGTACTCAATGTTTTTGCTGATATAGCTGATAGTGCTTGGAAAAGTTCTGCTCAAAAAAGAGCCCTATTCTGCTGACATAAGCTGCCTGCACACAAGGAAGGCTTCGCTGGTACAGCTCTGCTGCTACAGCGATATCACACGCATTTAAATGTAAATTAGGGCTTTGTTTATACCTCACAGATGCAGCCTTTCACTTCAGCCTGGATGGGGAGGGGAGAAGAGAGGGAGGGTAATGGCCTCACTAGCCTGGTTTTATGGACTAAGAAAGCAAAGCACAAACAAAATGAACTCAATATCACCCAACATGGGTGGCAGAAAAGGCACAGACTCTGTTCATCGGTTACAGCCACAGGACACTTGTCACTGCTAGAGCAGGGGAGATCAGGGTCAAATGATGTGGTTGAGATGAACTCTAGAGAGCCCTGAACCTGGGAGCCTGGGGCCTGTTTAGATGCAGCAAGCACTGACAGAAAGCAACTGAATCTGAGACCTAAAAAAAGTTCCTGCTACACTGCTTCACCTCTCACAACCTGAGCAGCAATAGGCAGGAGTTACAGTGAACGTCCATGGAGGATGCACATGAAAGCTGAAGCAGTATGGGTGATTAACAACATATCACAGGAAGTAAATTGGAGAGCAGATGCTACTGGGATTATTTTGCTTCCAACCACTACTGCCCAAGTATATATGCACTTAATTCACCTCCACTCTGCCAATACTTGAACATAGACTTTGCCAGGACATATTGCCATTGACAAAAGCCAACATAAGCCACGAATGATGATAAAATAACGGATCCCTCTGACATTCATTCCCAAACTTGCCTTTCCTGCTCTACTAAACCACAGAACTGACACAGATACAAGGCGAATTGCATAGGAGGATCAAACTTATCGTTTTTGCTAGGATAATTTTACCCCATAAAAGTTTCTCCAAGTGGCAAGTCCAAGAGTTCCTGGAGTCACAGCCTTTGTCAGTCCTCTAGTGCCAGTAAGTGACCTGAGAAGACACATCACCACGCAGCAACACTGCAATGGCATAAGGAAAGATCCAGACCGCAGGTTCCAGATATGCAGGTGTTGCCATGGGTAAGGTGAAACATAGTGAAAGTGGGTGGATGTTACTGTTGGCCTTGAGTTAGCTGTAACATACAGCCCAGCTCCATTACAGTGAAACAGCAATCTCCATTCCAAAACACTGCACAAGTCACTGCCCAAAGGAGAGGCAAATCTCCCTAAATTCCTCATCCCTGGAAAGATTCACGGTCAGGTTGGACGGGGCTCTGAGCAACTGGATCCATTTGGAGATGTCCCTGGTCTTTGCAGGGGGTTTGGACTAGATGACCTCTAAAGGTCCCTTCCAACCCGAACTATTCTATGATTCTACGATTCTAATTTGAACTGTGTGGGTGGAAGGACTTTCTAAGTACTATTTTGTACAGGACTCTTAGGGGTGGAGGACATGAGGAAAAGCAGATAAAGCATAGACAAGGCTCCAAACAAAGCTAGGACAATCTTGGTAGTCAGCCCTGACAGAAAACTAGAGAAAAACAGCTCTTTGATACTGGCTGAAAGAAGGCTGGAGCCATGAGCAAGGAAACAGTGTTCTGCTGTGCGATTCCTCACACAATTGGAAACATAACCTTATACATATGTTGTAACTTAAATAAATAAATAAATAAATAAATACAGTTATCTACTTCTCTCCTAACTGAAGGATTAAACTTTTAGCTATCTACGTGTATCAAAAGGAATAAGAACCTCAGGGGGTTAAGTCAGTCTGTCATTAATACCCTCTGCCAGACTGGATTCCCTCCCCTGTCCTGTACTGCTGGCCAACAAACACCCTCCTCTTACATCTCTGGTTTATTATGGCTCATGAGAACTGTATTAATACACATCTTTCAGTCCCTGGTATATCCTCTCGGGCCTCTTGCATCCCCCATCACAAACTTCCCATCCTGACTCCTTTCCCATGTCATCACAAAAATGTTATGCAAGCCTGGCTGGTTTCTCCAGGCAAACACAGTGAATGGCAAACAGTCCACCACGTTCACAAATTCTCATCCAAATCAGTGCCCAGAGGTAGGTTCAGTCAAGGCTTAATTGAAAAAAAAAAAAAGAGGGGAAAATAGTCTGAATCAGGTCTTTTTAGCATTGCATAGTCTTAGAGGTTAAGTTATTTCCAGAATATTATTCTCTGAGCCAGTGAAAAAGAACCTGTGGTGAGCTTAGAACTGCGGCACTCACAGCAGAAAGTGTTAAGGACAGCGGGGGTCTCTCCTGGAGCAGAAACACAGTTCTCAGCTTAGTCAAATTTAAATCAATCAATGACATTGTTTAGAAAGCTGTACCTACCTCCCCTTGCCTCCACCAGAAGGAAGCAATCTGCTGTGGGCGTTCACAGTTTACCTGCTTATGAAGGAGGACAGGTGATGGTCATTCCTACACCAGGCTAGCCAAACTTCCAAGCATTGTTCCCTCTTAAAAGCTACTGCAAGGCCTCTCTAGCTTTCCATGAAGTTTAGCTAGGGGCTTGACAAATTCTCCTGGGGCACCCTCACAGCTGTCTGCTTTCTTCAAGGGCTATTTAATTAGCTATGAGGTCCCCAAAGATGCTATTCTTCTCCTATGCTTCAGGCAGGCATTCTGCCATTCAGACTCAAGCTACAAAAACAAGGTTCAGTACTTCCCTGGAGCCATTCCCCGGCACAGTCTCTGAAGTTTTAGTGTTAGGCTGCTATAGCTGCGAAAGAAAAACAGGAAACAGAAACAATCCTCACCTCACAGCACTGGATTGGTCTGCTCAAACAGCAGCCTTTCCAACTACACCTTCAGCACTCGTTTCATGCTTACTTCAGCCTGCACATGGGGACTGAAGATGAAGAAGAGGAAAGGCACCTGGAGAATGTAGACTGTTCCCTCCCAGAGCAACTCGCCTACCATTAATTGCCTTGAATGCAATGGCTGAGCCACTGTTTATTGTCTCTGCACTGCAAATGTAAAAGTTGAAGGCTTAGGCTTATTTCTGACTTACAGCCACCTTGAGACCTTCCATGAGGCTCTGCATAGCTGGCACCATTCACGTACCCCATTTTGTCTCAGTTATCAACTTCCTCCTTTCTCGAAGGAAATTCTTCCCCTCAGTCACATTGCAGTGACGAGCTCTGATTACCTCTTACCACTGCAGAAGGACACTGTTTGGGACACTGGAGCGGAAAATATTTCTGTTACACTTCTCTGTCCCAGTGGTTACCCAATTGTTCCTTCCTGAATTTGCCTTCTGCCATCTCCAAACTTTACAACTCTGTGATCTCCAAACCTACAGATGGTTAGAAATAGTACTCATCGACTCACATCAGTGATGTAAGCTCTCTGTTGATATGAGCCTGCTGCGCAGCAATCCCTGCCCGTCTGACTTGTTACTTATGGTCTGCTCTTCCTTTTGACTCATTCATTTTTTAATACAGACCTTTGCTTCATTCAGTTGGCTGAGTAAGGCTGTTTGCTCTGCCAGCTCACAAGAATAGTATCATTGAGACCTAAAAGGAAACTCAGAACTGGAATTTGCTGTTCTAAATTTATTTGGCTCCTCTGTTTTGCAACGGTGTAGTCCAGAGGCACGAGGTGCAGCCACCCGTGAACACGGGTGTCTTGTGTGTCACACAGAGCCACATCACAGCCGCCCAGGGAACAACTCCAGGAGCTCTGTGGGATGTGCCTGGGGCTGCCTGTGGCAGCAGCTATGCCGGGATGGCACCTCCATGCTGGGACTTGTCTCCATGGATATCCTGGACGCTTCTGTCACTGCAGCCCCAGGGTGAGTGTGGCCCTCCCTGCCTCTTGCACAGGTGCCCCCCAAATGCCAGGTTATGCTGGTCCCACGCTAAGGGCAGGGCAGGTTCTGGCAACATGATGAGGTCCTGGGTGCAGGGGAGCACTGCAGCCACTCTGTGAGACTGCCCAGTCCTGCACAAGTTAATCGATGGGTCTCTTAATGTTCTTTTTCTTCCTATGTTTCCTAAACCAGAACTGAATCTATTGCATCGTAAGGGTTTATGCTAGTTGGGTATAAGGACTGATGAAGTAACCAGTCTGCAGGTCCCTACATGTGAAAGGGGTTTGGGTTTTAATTGAACAGACAACTTAGCAGTGAGATCCAATGCCTGGCAGGTGAAGCAGCTTATCCTCTTTAGAAGTAAGGTATTAGCAGATGAAACTCCCCATGGCACAAACAGGCCAGTATAATTCCATCTGTTCTGTTCAAAGGGAGAGGAGACAGGAGGAAAATGCCAACAGCCAACTACGGCAACAGGGGAACAACCCTACAAAAAAGGTTCTACAGTATGTGGTCTCCTAAGACACTTCTCTCTCACTTGCTCACTTTTCTTTTTTCATTATCACCTTTTTCTAATTTCCTCATCAATCACTTCATCTCTGCAAAAGCCCTCTCCTCCTTATCCAGAAAAACCTCAGCACCAAGAGGGGTCCCTGTGCCTTTTCCCCTCCAGCGCTCCTAACTGTTCCCCCACTGAAGCAAGTCCCCTTACACAAGTACCCAAATGCTGAACAGGAGCGTTTGCTGCTTTGATCACTAGGTCTTTCCTAGCAACACCAGTCTCCCCCGTGCTCTCATCCTGCAACACGAGAGAGGGGACGCAGCCCATCCCATCTTAGCTGACGGCTCTGTCTCACCACACACCGAAACCAGGTGAGGAAAGAATGCTTCTCAGGCAAGTCTATACCTGCTTTAGTGGCAGTCAAGATATGGGAGTGGCTGTGGAAAGCAAGAAAAGGAACAAGGTCTCACACAGCTCTAACCCTACGTAGTCCCACGTCCAGCCTGCGCTTGTTGCCCCTGAACCTGTGTTTGTACCCCTCGTTACAAAAAGACCTCTTGTCCAAAGGTGACCCAGAGATACAAAGTGTACTGGACACGTACTGCTGCCTACAGATAGGCTGGCACCAGGCTGTGAAGCTCTCCCAAGTTTTCTTGAGGGAAGAAAAATTGCCATCTTTCACAGAAGCTAATTCACTTTTGTTAGGAACTCCCACGTTCATATGAAATTTGCAGTGAGATCTATGACAAAGGCTGCAAGATGTGACTATAATACCGAAAAATAACTATTAATAGTAGCAAAACAGAAACAAAAGGATGAGACTATTCTCTCGATTTCATCTGCTTAAACGTGTTAACTTGTGTTAACCAACATTTGTTCTGACTGTTTCAAACTACATTTTAAGAAAACTACAGCCCTTCCCTCTCAGTTACGCTGGAGAAATCAAAGATCGCACTCTTCCGTCTCTTCAGCACGCGGGTAAACATGTTGGGCTGTTTCCTTCTTACCAGTTAACACTCTTGCAGCTCGGAAACCTCTGGATACCTTCCCCTTCCCACTCTCTCACCAAGATGGGTATCAGTTGGAGAACAGAGAAAGCACAAATACAGGTGCTTTGTGGCTTGCAGAGCACCTTTCCTCTGGTGTTGTCTGTGTGATGTTTGGTAACGCAAACTTTACTAAGGTTCGCAACACCTACCTCTGAACTAAGCAGTGTTTAGTTTACCTGGTCTTTGAATGACGCATTTTCAAACTCTGTCAGAAAATACTCAAAATCACAGCCAAACCTGTGATGATTTTTAAACACAGCCGCAGGCGGAGTTAACAGACCGGCAGCTACAGCTGCCAGGGATACCAGCTCAGCGAGGCAGCCAAGCGTACGCCTATCTGTAAGCCCAAATTTAAATCCTATTGATTTAAGCTCTGCCTGGAGCTCGTCTGCAGGGCTCCCTATCAGCTCCTTTGTCGCCCAAGTGGACTCGAGCCAAAACACACCTCTCCCCGTTCCACCCTAGGCCGGAAAGGGCGTTACGGTAATTAACTCTGACGTCCTAAGAAGCCCTTCGGAGTTTCACCGGTCAGACCTGCGAGGGGGTCACCCCTCACCTTTCGCCCAGCCCCTCACCGCGCAGCCCGGGGCAACCCCCGGGCCTTGAGGGAACCGCTCCGCTCCTCGGCTGGAGCGGCGAGGGGCTCCCCGGCCGCCTCATCCCACCCCGGCCCTCTCCCCGCTCCAGCGGCTGGGGTGACCGGCGGGAAGGGCCGCCGCCGGTAACGGAAGCGGCACCAGCCCGCGCTCCCGGCGGGGCTGCCCCTTTCGCGTCAGGGAAAGCGCTAACGGCCGCGCCGGGTTCCTCCCGGAGGGGGAGAGGGGCCGGGGCCGGGGCCGCAGGCGGACTCGCCCCACGGCCCAGCCCTTGGGGCGCCCGGACGCGCCGCCGCCTCACGCCCTGCGCGGCGAGCCCGCCCCACAGCTGCCGCCTCAGCCACCGCCCTGCTCCTCCCTCCTACCCCACCCTCACTGCGCACCGTGATTGGCTAGCTCGTCTCCTTCGCTTCCTTCCCGGTTCCATCTCTGCCAACGGATTGGACAACTTCCACCCTCTGGCTCCGCCTCCCCAGGAAATTTCTTGCTTTGTGATTGGACAAGCCCCTTCCTTCCCTTCGCTCCCCTCCCACCTGCTTGGCATGAGGGGCTCTCATTGGG
>WHYT01016814.1:173412-246214 GCA_009806455.1 Tetrax tetrax
GGCGGGGCGGCGGGGGCGGCGGAGCGGGCCCAGCGGAGCGGAGCGGAGCCGGCGGGATGGAGCGGCCCGGAGCGGCGCTGGGTGCCCAGCCCCGCGCCAACGGCTGCAGCAGCGCGGCCTGCGGCGCGCTCCGCAACGGCTACGTGCGCGGCCTGCCCGCGCCCGACACCCAGGTGTGCGCGGCGGGCGCCCTCCGCCGCCCGGGCGGGGCCGGCACCGAGGCGGGAGGGGCGGCCCGGCCGGGGGCTTTCCCTGGTGCTCTCGTCTGGGCGAGCGCCGCCCCGCTGCCCCGTTCCTCCGAGCGAGCCCCCGGGTGGGCTGGGGAGCCGGGGGAGCCGCGGCGGGCGGGCTGCCACCGAGCTGCGGCTGTTGGGGAGTTGGGCCGAACTGTCCTGGCCGGCGGGGGCCGGTTTGTGCCCGGCGGGGGCCGGTTTGTGCCCGGCGGGGGCCGGTTTGTGCCCGGCGGCCCTCGCCTGGGGGACGGGGGCAGCGCCTCGGTGACGGGGGGTTGCGCCGGGTGGGTGCCTGTCACCAGGCTGGTAACTTCACGGGGCTGGCCCGCAAGTCACCGCTGCGCCTTCACTGCAAGGCTTTTGTGGACGGCACTTAAACCTCATTATAGTATAATAGGTCTGTGCTGTAGAAGAAAAGCATTTAGCAGTTCTTCACCACTCTTCTGTTGTTACAGGTGTGATGCACAGGGCTACCGGTGTAAGTAGCCTCGAGTAGGGATTTCCCCCTACAGAAGAGTTAAAGGTTGATGCAGCGCTTCCCATCTTGCTGTATTAACACCCTGTGATGCCAGTGTGTGTTTGCACTTTCAGACTTCCAGTTGTTTCTCTGCTCGACACTAAACTTTTGTGTTACGGTGGAAGGTATTTAATGGTTCTCATGAAGGCTATCCGAGCATTATGGAGTAGGTTGTGTTTTCCTTGGACACCTAAAGCTGCTTGAGAAAATCCTTCATCCACTGTCATCCCTCCTCTTGCTCCTTGTTTTCACTCCTGTGCTGCCCCTTCTGTTTTTCCAGTGTAGGCTTGTGCAGTCACTGTGTGAAACAGATTGAGAACTGATGCAGGGTAAAACTAAACTTTTTTTTTTTCCTCTTTTCTCTGAGTTAACTTTAACTCGGGAGACTTGCTGTACTTCTTTCACTAGGTGGATGCCCATAGTCTTGCCCTGGCACTTGGGAGGTGATAGCACAGTACTGGCAGTGAACAAATGGAGCAGGAGGGTACAATACCTTTGTTTGTCAGCAGTGTCAGCTTATTCTGGCTCGGGGAGCTATGGCACTGTTAGTCTTGCCTTGCTAACACCAAGTCCTGCCAACTGTGAAGCCATAGGTGTAAATCTTTGCACTAAGACCAAGCATGGTGGTGGTGAGTGTTCTTCTATGAATGTTTTTTTTTTTCCCTCTCTGTGCTTTTTAAAGAAGAAAGTCCGAATACAGTTATGTTCTGCTTCAGAAGAACAGCAAAGGGGAGTAAGGAACCTTTTTCCTCAAGGATTTTGTTCAGCTGTGTATCTGGAAAACATGGGAGATGCAGCATGTAAATGGAAAAACCATTAGCATCAAACTGAGGAAGCTTAAAAACCTTGCTGCTTTATGGGACTTTGAACACAGAGCTTGTATGTGATACTACGCTCAAATGTGTCTTGGAAGCCTGAGGCATGTTAGGTAACTGTTTCTAAAGAGGGGGAAGGCTCACTGCAGAAGCGATCATGAGAAATCTTAGTAAAAAGCCAAAGTATTGTGACATTGGTGGAGGATGCAAGAAGAGCATAAGAAAGTTTGATTTCTTTCAGGCAGCTACTTGCTGTTTTGGAGTTAGGAGTCTTGTGTTCTTTTTTTCCATAATTTTATGTGGGCCTGATTGCTAGGTTTCAAAATGAGGGTCTAAATGTTAGAACCGGTTTGGAAGAAGTGACGGTTCCAGGGTACTGGCCACGTACAGCTTTCTCAGATAGCATCAGTGATGCTTCCAAAGATATGGTCGCTGATGTGTCACAGATTTCACTATTTGATTGGCCTTTTGGCTTCTGGTTGTTGGGCCTTTACACAGCAGAAGGGAAAAACGTTAAGCTTACTGTGTGTCGAATGTATTTGTCTGTGTATGTATATATCTATATTGTGTGCACATCACATAAAATACTTGAGAATCTGCAAGTGATCTGTGGAATGCAAGGTAATCAAGTACAAAAAAGGAGGCAGCTTACACATGAGACTGTAATTCCTAGTTAGTAGAAAAAAAAAAACCCAGAAAAGTAAGGATGAGGGAAAAAGGTGCTTTTGCAGGAAAGCCCATGACAAGGTCCTTGGGAGAAGTAAGAGCACGAAGAAATCTAGATAAAATGAATATATTGATGGGAGGAGGAGGGGGAAGTATAAAGAACTGTTGTAGTCACTGGTGATTTATCTGGAAAAGCCTGAAGCTTGTGAGAGGAGAGCTTAGAGACAGGGTAGTACATCACCGTGCCTTCCTGTAGGGCTTGACAGTGCACAAAAACTTTACCTGTTTTTAAAGATGTGAAAAAAGGAGTCTGCCCCTACATAGGACATCTCTGCTGTGATTACCTGAGTAAGATTGGGGTTTTTTGGTTTGTTTGTTTTTGTAGGGGTTTTTTTACCCTAAAAAAAAAAGTTTAGATCCAAGGGTATGATTCTTATGACACGCATTTCAGGCTTTCCTTGCAAATCTGTCCACAGAGAGAGACTGGTATTTAACATAGTGTGGCTCTTTACTGATATTCCAGAATGAGCAGAAGAGGGTGAAATTGTTCACCTTAATTTTTACATAGGTTGTGTTACTCTGTCTCCTGCTGGGATCTGAACTGCTAATCCTTCCCCTTGGTAAGAGGAACGAGGAACTTGCTGCCTACTAAGATTGTGCAGTAACTGACTTTGGCTACCTTGGAGACTAGGAAAGTAATCATGTGAAGTTAGGGTTTCAGCATATTAAAACATTCTTTGGAAATTCTAAGATAAATAACAGATCTTTCTTTTGCTTGCCAGGGAAGTCCAGTGTTCAAATTACTTTGATTCTGCTAACAGTTAATCTGTTTAGAGATTCAAATTCACTGAATGCAACAACCTTGCTTTAAGCACCTTAATTAAAAGAGGTTGAAGAACCATCTAGCAATTAAAAGTTGTGGGATATTGGAGTAAAGTAACTGTGTACAGTTAAGGGAATGCATGGTTAGGAAGAATAGTAATCTATGGATGGCTTCAAAGCTGATTTAATGCTTCGGTGTAATGCTGCACTATGTAAGATGAAAGCCTGACATCTCAAAGGGTATTGTCATGGCATGAGGAAATGAGCACAGCCTGGAGAAAGAAAGCAAATCTAAATACAAGAACGGTGAAGTTACTTCTTCAAGTTGTGCATGATTCTGCTTTTTATGTCCCTCTTGTCTGTTGGAGAGAGTGTTAAGTGAGTTCAGTAGCAAAATGGTGTTTAGGATCTATCAGGACAATTCTGGGAATAATAAAGAGTGCAGAGAAAATTGCTTTTTCTTTCTGCAATGCAATTTTAAACTGGAAAGTATTTCTCCATTGGAGTGTTTTGCTCTGAAGAAGCAGCTAATGGTTTTCTAATACTGCATCTGAATTTTTTTTTTTTTGCTTAAAATAGGGAGATTGGGACATATTTAATGGGACAAGGTGCCCTTATTTTCAATTATAATTTGAATCTACCTATTATTGTGAACAGATTTTTAGTAATGTGTTTTTCTGAACTCCTTGATTGAGCTTCTCACCTTAGAATGGTTCTGTTACGCTTCTAGAAGTTGGGGAAGAAATAATCTCAAACTAAAAAAGTAATTGGAATATAGATTTTAGATATCAAGTTCTTAATTCCTGTTGTGCTTGCAATATCTAGAAGTCATTTAGATAGGAGCTGGAGTGATACAAACAAATTTTAATTTCACTGATATTTCTAGAAGATCTTGTAATGTCATATTATAGCCATCTCTGGATAGCTTATTGCATATGTGCCTTTGTAAACAAAGTCTCGCACTACTTCCTCAGGAAGACAAGGAATAGTTTGGTTGAAGAGAATGGGAGGACTGTGGGATTTGCATTCCTTTAAAACTGTCACAAGTACTGAATTCTTACAGCTATTAAAATGGGCAGTGTAGGTTTTTTGTGATTTTTGTTTTGTTTTGCTGTTTTTTTCCCTGAATGCTTTGGTGTGTACATGCCGAAACAGCTTGTGTGGTCCTATGATTTGTGCTTGTTTACTGCTTGTAGGCTCATCTCATGAGATGCTTCAGGATGCAGGGGAATGATATCTTCATCTTGAATTTAGAGATGCTTTTGCTGGAATTCAGATTCATGTAACTTCTTTGGAAGAGCACACTTGCAGGGATGAGTGCAACAAATACTGGAAGTTTTTCTTGTTACAGTGAGGTAGCGGTAGCAGCAATGTGAATAAGCCCTTGTTTCAGATGGAGGTTAGGATAGGATAAAGAAGTTAAATAACCCCCCCATCCACTGGTATAAAAAGGAATTTGAGTACAGAACTGTGGGCTTTTTCCACATCTGCGTGCAAATTTAAAATGCAAATATATCTGATAAAAATTTTTTTTAAATGATCCTAAAGAACTAAATCTCATTAATTTATTCACAAAGAAGTGTTCATTCCCTCTTACTTAGCATTTGTGAGAGTTCATCTTGAGTGCTGTGTCCAGTTTCGAGCTCTCTGAAAGATGCTGAAATAGCCATGTGAATCTTGAAGAATGCTTATAGTTGAGAAAGTAGGAGTTGAAAAGTTTAGGAAGTAATGAGATTTAATGTCTGTGAAAATAAGTGAGAACAAATTCTGAAGTACTTCAGGAATGCTGTCAGAGGTATCAGAGAGCCTGTTGTAGTTTCTGTAGTGCTGATTCCCTTGATTGTTTAGAATAAACATGACCGCTTTTGAGGGTGGAGGCTCATCCCATATATTTCCATTTATTTCCTATAGTTGGCAGGAATCTAGGACAAAAAAAAGCAAGGAACTCTTCCATATTGTGTTTTTAAAGAAAAGAAGCTGCAAAGCTGCTAGTAAAATTTCTGCAGCATGTGTGGTATGTGGCAATGAGAAGCTATTAAATTTTAATAATAATTTAGCAAAGTTGTGCTCCAACATAAATAATCCTTTTAAAGTGTTTGTATAAAGTCTGCTGGGTTCATCTGACTTTGGTTTTCCTGGCAGCATGAAATGAAACAGCCTCTGTAATACAAAGTGTTAGGGTTTTCCTGGGGTCTGAGTGCGTCTGGCTGCTTGTGTGCTCCTCTCCATCTACCAGTTTCTACCACGCTGACTTAGAATGGTTAGAGTTGGAAGGGACCTTCAAAGGCCATCTAGTCCAACCCCCCTGCAAGGAGCAGGGACATCCCTGACCAGATCAGGTTGCTCAGAGACTTGGTTTAGAATGAGTTCTTGTCAGAGTTGGCTGCTGACACAAGTATAACAAATATACTGAAACCCCTTTTTCATGTTGGTTTTGAGAAATAAGTTTTGAATGAAAAGAAAATGAGGTTCAGAATAATGCTAGTTTTGTAAGTGACTTGTTTTGAGTGCTGGCAGTGAAAGCATAGTTAACACTAAAATCTGTATCCGTTTGCTGCTTTCGTTTTACCTTCTTTGTAAATCCATGATAGGGTGAGGGATGGTGGCCATTCTCTGAAGATTCTACTGTCCAAAATTAGAAAAGGTAAAATGGTGAAGGGTACTAGTAAAAGCAAGTTTACTGCTAACTGCTGTTGATGAATTACATTTTTAAACATGCTCTGATAAAGGAGTTGTCTTCACATCTAGTAGGATAGTGGAGGTTGTAAGCAATAAAGCGTGCAATGAGATACAATCTAGTGTGAATTTATGGTCGGTGAGGTGGCTTAAATTAGGACTGTTTTGTTTAGATGACACTATTCCGTCCCTAATACCAGACCCGTAGTCATGCTAAGGTAACTGCAAAAGCTGGGAGTGGAAGCGTATCACGTGTGAGATGTTTTCCATATATGTCATTAAAGAATTTCAGTAACTCGGGATAGGCAGAAATACCTTTTCTGTCTGTGGAGCTGGAGTCTGGTTCTGATAATACCTGACCTTAAGGCACTGCAAGATCTGATGCTATCTGGAGGCCAGTGTGTTCTTAAAGCAGAACTTTGCACAGTCCTTGGGTAAGAGCACTGGGTTAGGTGCGGTTGTGGTGCACGTGCAGACATCCGCAATCCCATCCTCTGCTGGTACCAGAGATGCTGTCACAGTACCTAGGATTGCAGTTTGCAGGATGAACTAAAACTGAAGTCAATTTTGGAACATCTTGTGAGTTGGAACTGTTTATTACCAGACTGGGGAGATGGTTACAGTCAGGCTCCCTGATGAGACCAGTGCAGTCCTTTCTAGCTGTAGCTGCGTGATGCTGCTGCTCAGTAACCGTTACAGGTCTGTTTCATGTGATTTGTTTCCTCAAGAGCCTGGCCCGAGACAGGCATTACCTGTGGCTGGTTTAGAATGCTATCTTTTTGCTGTGTTCTGTAACCAGTGGCTGATGCTCTGATTTTCCTCCTGCAGTTGAGTTTCTTAATGTGATAGTGCTTTTCTGTGTACATGCGGTCTGCGCAGTACAGGAAAGAGACGTACGTGAGCGCACACCTGCTTTATTGAACCACGTGCTTAGGTGAACTCTGAGTGTTCTTTGTAGTCTCCACTCAGATATGTAGTATATTGTAGTACAAAGGTCATGGCTCACTTTATCATAAGACTTCTTGAAACCATAAAAGCCTTAATATTGCACATGCTTCGCCCCCACCTCTGGAAAAGGAGATGAATCACTAAGCTGTACTTTCCTTTTTCATCTCTGAAACTGAACTTCCTGCTCTTCGATAGCAGACTTGGAGATCGCAGTGTGCAATCTAATGTGCAGATTTGTAAGGCATTATTGGAAAAATGAATACATGGCTATGCATATCTCTTCTATAGACAATTCTAGAGTGTATTTATAGTCATAATATGCTTCATGAAAAGTCCATGGAATTGCATTCAGAGTATTTCTTGAACGTTTAGTTCAGATAGGACAGCACAGAAGCTTCTCAGCTTATGTGGTAGCTGACACAGGAGGATAAGGATGTATAAGCACATCGGTAGAACAACACTGGGAGGTGAAATTGGTTGCAGTATGTGTTGAATCAATACAGATATTCCCAAAAGGGCCTTTCTTCGTGAAATGTTGGTTTTGACCATGTGGAATAACTTGTCTAGTTTCTGCATTTGTCACAAGCAGAGGCACCTCTAAAGACCTGGGAAAAAATGGTATGCATTTTTTTCTGATTAAAGTTGTGTATAGATTTGGTTTATTTGGGTTTTTTCACTAGCTATTTTTTGGTATTAGTTAACCTCAGATCCATACCTTTAGGATGTAGCCTTTCATCTTTTCTAGATGACCTTCCAGTTACCCGGGAAAGACATTAAAAACTCTCATGTGATCTCTATTTATTAGATACTAAATAATTTGAGAAATAGGCACTACCTATTGTCTGTCTGTTTATCCAGAAATCCTCCACTGGTAGACAGCCACAGGTAGCTGGTGTGTCGTGCGCCTGCTTCTGAATAGCTGCTCCTCACAGCCTGGTCTGTCAGTGGGAGGACACAAAATTCACCTTTAATTCATCAAGCTGTGGAATTGTAGTAACTGGAGCTTTGATGCATGATCTTTATCAGATCTGGATGCAATAAAATTCTGTGGTGTTATTAATTGGGGCCATAGTGATACAGTTAAGCAATCTTGAAAGTAATAGAGAAGAGAACGCTTTTAGGGTTTTTCCTTTGCAGTATCGGCTCATGGAGTCTGTTGATCGTCGTGGTGCTGCTGCCCCTCCTCCCCAGCAGCTGCTGGTTCTTGTTTGCTGGGATCTATTGAATGAGTTTGCGGAGTGGTGCTGAAAAGACTATTAGGAGCTAATAAATAACCTTCTGCAAATCATTATATTTCCAGCTTGGATCAGTTCGGTGTTGGAGGGCCTCTGCTGAAAATGAGGTTAGCCTTAGTTACCCAGCCAGAGGGTGATGCAGATGGCTCAGAGTGGGAGTCAGTGGGGCAGAGGCAGTTCCTTTGGCTGGCACTGTTCCTGGAAGAAAAAAAAAAAAAGTGTCTGAACCTGTGGCCTTTATTAAAGCTTTAAATTGCCATCATCTGAGCTGAAATGTGGTAAGCAAGTGTTCCTAGACCTGTTCCAAAGCACGGTAGTTTTCTAACGCACTGCAGGTTTAGTTAGCAGCATCTGGGGTAGGTGCTGCTGCATACTGCGTCTTTGCTGTTGTGTTTCCACACTGGCTCCAATTCTAACGTCTCCACAACTACAGTGACCAAATGGAGGATTTGCTTTTCTTGAAATTTTGTTTTGCTTTGCATCTTGATGTCTCTGTTGGCAAAATGAAGAGGCGTAAGTGAGTATCAGGAGGAAGGTGGTGGTGCAGTTTATACTCAGTGACTGCATAGCTATAGCATAACTGTATGCTAAGAGCAGATCCTTGCTTCTGAACAATTACTTTGAAGTTATTAATGCCAGGCTTGAAATACAGACTTGCTCCAGTGTCTAAGATGAGCAGGTGGCACTTTCCACATAAAGCAGTGTCTGGCGAGGCCAGCAAGTATGTGTGCTTTTATTGATTCACCAGCTATTACGGAGGTTACTACAACTCTGTCTTCCTTTCCCAGATGACAGTATGGATGCCATAGGAGAATAACTGGTTTTGTTCTGTCTGCTGGCCCCCACCTCTCATTAATTCTTTGCTGTTGTCTTTCTTTTATATATTTAGGATCAACTTCTTTCCTAGGTGTTGATGTTTCTTTGATTAGAAAATTTTAAAAGTACATTTCTTATCGTTTCTGGTTATAAATTGCAATTTGAATACAGTTCAGAGAAATTTAAGCAGCATCTTAGATCCTTGTCCTAACCCTCTTTTCAGTGTGGTATTATTATTAATATAGGCTTTTTATCATCTTGGTTTCCATCTTGTCTTCTAGCTGCTGCCATGCACATCTGGCAACATACTTCATAACATATTTGGATACTAGAGAGTTAAAGAATTGTATTATTATTAATGGTAATCTCTTTAGATTACCTAATAGGCTGCAATTTTCTTAAGCCTGGGACTACTTAAGCAAAAATAAATCTGTTCTGCAAGGAGTAAGACTTGTCACCTTTGATGCTAGAGATGGGGGACTTACTTCTTGGAGCATGTGCTTTCACACATTGCTCTTCTATAGTAAAGTAGCTATTCTATAACATGTGGGAATACGGAGAGCAATTTGCACCTAATGGCTGGGTTTCTTTGTTTTGATATATTGACTTTTGAGATCTGATCTTTAACTTAATTCTTTGAACAAATAGTCTAGTTAAAACTGTGATGGTTTTTCCCCTGGGGTGAAGTTGAGTAAGCCCTTGCCTTGTAGCCGTGAAGTTTTTCTGTAATAGTCACAAATATTATGTATTACAGTAATCGTACTTGAGAAGGACATGCACATGTATTATACAATTAGTCAAGCTCTTATCTTCAGGAGATGGTATGTAAGTACGAGATGACTTTCAGTGTGGATTTTATGTAGAAAGCCTTGCTTTGTTCTGCGTGCTGACATACACGCAATGCTGAGACTGTGTGCACAATGACTTTTTTGTCTGTGGTGTCACATCCACCTCATGGATGAGTACAGTGTTTACGTCAGCATCTTTAGGGTAATGGCTGTGGAGACACATAGATTATGCTTGTTTTGCTACAGTAATACAGGCTTCCAAAGTAAAGTCTATTTTGATATTTTCAGTTACATTTTCAATTCTTGAGAATACGTTGTTTAGCTTAATAAAACAATTATTTTCTTTTTTTTTTTCCCCTGTAGTAAGCCTGGGAAGCCGCACTGTTCTGTTATTTGTGCCTACCTAGTTGTTGGTGAAAGAGGGAGGCAGTTCTATTCGTTTTGGTTGTCCTGAGTGTAAGCAATGTTCTCTCTGTAGTTTCGCAAGCTAAAGAACTCTAATGAGATGTTAGATTAAACTGGCCTAAATTGGTAACTGTGAGTTTGGTTATATCAACAATTTAGCAATCTCATCTGTGGAGACTGACAGCATTTGTCAGTAATCACTGAACCTAGCTGGAAGTATTTTGAGCTGGGCACAGGGAACGCAGAGCTTTTAACTGATCAGAAGGACAGGGACTTATCTGAAATGCCTATCTGACATTTCTTAAATGAATATCTCACAATTGTCTCTCTTTAAATTTTTGCTGTAGATAAATCATATTGTGCACAATGGAGGATTATACAAAAGGCCTTTCAACGAAGCTTTTGAAGAAACGCCAATGCTGGTTGCTGTGCTGACCTACGTAGGCTATGGTGTTCTCACTCTCTTTGGATATCTGCGAGATTTCCTGCGGCAGTGGAAGATTGAGAAGTGTCAAAATGCAACAGAAAGAGAAGAACAAAAGGTAACCACTGGAAAATAGTGGCAAATTATGTGGTTGAGGCTACAGTTTGAGCATTTCTTTGGTGAGCAGTGTTGTTCAGTTTTTTGCTGTTTTCGTTGTCTTCTAAATGCTGCAAATGTTACACTAGTACCGCAACAAAATAGTATTTCTTTTAGTGGGATTATTTTTTTGCTGGAGCAGTTCCCTGATCTGCTTCACTGCAAAGCTGCATCAACAGTTACATCAACATGCTGAGAGGTGCCCCAGCTTGCAGAAACAAGGGTTTGGGGAGAGAGACTGCATACAACAGCATCAGCAGCTAAAGAAATGCCTACGGAAGGATCTAGTTTGAGCTTGACAGCAGTTGGGAGGCTTTCTGGTGCTGCTCTGGTGGCTGTATTTTGATGTGGAAACATGGTATTAATTCTTTTTAGCCTAAGCAGTTGCAAGGAAAGGCTTGTGGATGAGAACCAGAGTACAAGCTGGATGACTCTAAATTCACATGGAGTCCATAACACTAGCAGTTTAGCTGGTGAGTAATCTGAGGTATTGACTCCTGATTCACTAATAGCAATTAAAAATAATTAATTCAGAATAAGACCTATTAATGAAAGCTGCTGTTACCAGGTGAAGAGTCTTGCCTATTCCAGCAGTTAGTCTGGAATATATAATACTAATTTTGAGTAGTTGTAAAAGATTTTGAGGCCTTTATTCCCTGCAGGAATTAATTACAGTTAAGAAAGCTACTCTTTAAACTTGTAGTTTGCAAGCTATTTCCTGCTAACTCTTGGTGTGAGCCCTCTTAGCACAGTGTGAATACCCCTGAACTTTGCTCCAGCAGCGTAGTGAATTATTTTACTCTTGCTGCTTGGCGTTCTCTTTTTTTCTCGGTTCTTTGGGGAACTGATCTGGCTTATAAAACATCGAGGGAGTTTGTTTTCATGTTACTGGTTTCTAGCTCTCTGTCCAGCCACACAAGTAGTTGGCTAGTATAAAAAATGGGCAGGCAGTGGGGGAGCATCTCACTAATGCCAACAAATAACCAAGAGTGGGAAGTGGGGGGAAAAAAAAACCAAAACAGTAAGGCTTCTTTGAAGGCTTTTTTTTGAGGCACCACTGGAGTAAAGTGCATGTCATGTTACAGTAGATTAGCTAAGATGCAGTAAACTAGTCAGTGCCAAAAATTACTTCTTTGTGTGAGCATCATGAGGTAGAATTAAGCTGATTCATAGTAAGGCACCTAATTCCAAAATAGAAACATTTTCACAGGACTTTAATGAGGAATAGATATTTCATATTGGTTAAGAGTACAAGAGTTTAAATTTTCATTATTTCCAAAACTGACTTCTGGAATCTGTCAGTAAAATCTAGGATCCTTTTTAACAGTTACAATATCTGAATAAGGATTGCTGGCTAAATCTCAACTTGTAGCTCAGTGTTTTCATTGATGTCATTGGAACTACTCTGGTTTATGTCACTTGAGAATATGGTACCTTTGTACTTTTTTGTGTATAAAGTAGAAACTGATTCAGAAGAGAACAGTCAAACAGTTGCAGAAATCTGCTAAGACATAAGAATAAAGGTTTAAATATTGGTTTTTACTTAGAGCACTTGAGGATTATGAAAGGGTAACTGAGGTGTTGGTGCAGTTACTCTCTACTGTAGTTATTGTATTTCTGTTTCACAGGTTCTGTGAAATGCTTGTTCTTTTACCAGTGTGTAAGGTGCAAGACTGCTTACAGTAGTTCTTTTCTGTGGGAGCAGTCATGACTTACATGAGAGCGTACAAAATGAGACCTTGGGCAGTAAGTCTGATTTGGGAATATTATTGATCTATGATTCTATGATCTTAGACTCTCTGTAAAGAGTGTAGCAGAGGATGCTGAGGCACGGTTTTTAGCAACTGATTATTCTCGTTCTAAAAGGAATTTAGTCTTGAAATTCCTAATAAATTAATTTTAGCACTGCATCTTCACCTGAAAGACATTTGCTTAACAAGTATACCTCCCAGATACATGCACCTAAACCCTTTGAGTTTGAGTGTTGCTCATGACTTGCAGGGAAAAGATGCATGTATTCTGGTTTTAGTTTGTATGTAGGACCTCTGTGGATGAATGTAGTAAGAAGTGCCTTTCATCTGAAGGATCTGTTTGCTGTGGCATGTCATGAGTAAGCCAGTGAATATTGCATAAGAATGAAAAATCGGAAATCCTGTTTAAAAAACTTCTGGTGCTGAATCTCAGCCTAGAGTATTTCCCCAAATCACGTTTCTAGTGCTTAGGTTGGAATGGCTATTTCCGATATCAGACTAAACAGAGAAGTGATCATGTGAGGTCTAGAACATACTGTACTTACCCTCACACTTTGGTGCTTTAAGCGTTTTTTGCCTGCAAATGAATTGATGAGAGCACATTTCAGCATGTTTAGTGTGGGAGACAGATTTTACTTTGGTGCAGGGGGGTGGCTCAGTGACTTGTTTTGAAGCAGTTTCTTATGATTTTCAAATATTTGAATCTCTTAACCTGCTGGTCGACAGCCCAATCATCTTCTAGTAAGGAAACGCAGATACCAGTGCACAGAAAATGCTCGAAACTCGTAACTTTTTTTATTAATCCATGCAAATTGGAGGAGCCCTGTTGTTGCCCTGGGGTAGTCTCTAGATTTGTGACCTCTGTGTGGAAAGTAACATTTTTATTCTAAGGAGCCAGCCAGATGATTACAATTTTCTTAAATATCAAGCAAAAGGGTTAGCTTGAGATTTTTAAATAGTTCATAAATTGCTTAGGTGAAAAGCTCAAAGCAGAGGCAGTGAGAGTAGCTGTGTAGCTGAACAGTGCGTGATGACCTGCTTTGTGAGCTAAACAAGACTACGTAGTGCAAGGAAGTATTTTGTAAAGGGCTGAATGAACTTGTCCTGAAAGCAGTGGAATTGAAGTACGTGGATTTTCTATGGTGTGTTTCTGAAGGTGATGATAGTTAAAAGCATGACATAAACTTAGGTCCAAAATGTAGTATTAAACAACAAAAAAAACCCACCTTCAGTTTTTGTGTGTTTGGAAGGGCAATTTATTTCAGTGAGAAATTGCTTCCTTAAATTGTCACTTAATGTTGTAATCTTAGTCTGTTTGTCAAAACTGGACACTGTAAGTCACCAAACTAATTTAAAGAGCAGGCTTTCCAACAGGTCTGTATTGGGACTCTCCCTGACAGTGGGTAAATACCTTGGAATTTATTAGAGCTTTGCATTGAAATGAATTATTACAGGAAAATCTAATATTCACTCACCATTGGAACACAAAAGGGTGAAAAAGGGCAGGCTTTGCTAGCACTAACTTCCAGGAAATAGTCTGATGGGTTTTGGCCTTGTTTAAAATATATCCAATTAGGCATTTCCTGGAAACCAGTGTTGTGTAGCACTTCCTCTCTGAAGCACTATGTCTCTTTTAGGCATGGGTAAGTAGCAAGATTAACAATTCTCGGTTGGAATCAATTTATGTATACTCAATGTAATGTAATGTCTGGTCATACAATGTAGTTAAATCTGCAGAATCCTTGTAGGATCTTATAGGCAGGATGGAAATCACTTTTACCTTTTTTCCAGTCTCATTTGCCTGTTGATCACCTTGTACGCTTTGTGTACGGGAGCAACAGTCCAAATGAGGACAGTAGCTCTTTAACATACCTCTTCATGCCTCAGGAGCTTGCCCAGTTAGACCATGTTTCTAATATCTGGAGTTTTCAAACACTCGTTCACAGGAATCCAACTGTAGGAATATTTCAGGGGCGGTAAATTGGAGTCTTTTGCTCGATGTTGTTTTCGCATCTGTATAGCTTATTAGAGGCCTCCTGATGGTATAAAGGCTAGCCACAGTTACTGCTCCACTTTTTCCTGACTCAGGTAGCAGCGAGATGGAACTAGTCTTTCCACTTCCTTTTAGAAGCCTGAAAATTGCTGCAATTGTCTGCTTGATTTCCATTCAGAGTCAGTTTTGTATTATCAGGGAATGCATTATGTGAATTGCAGATAAGCCTGGCTGGTGCTCATGGCACCATTTCTTAGCTTAGGTGCAATGCTATGAAAACCTGACTCTAAAAGTAGCACAATCCCTGCATTTGCATGTCGCTGTGCCCCAAGCTAATGGTTACAAAGCCGTCATTACGACCTTCACTTGTTGTAGTATTAATTTACAATATGATGAAATCTTGGGTTTGCAAATCACCTATGCTAAGGTACTGCAGCCCAAGGGAGAATTTTATTTTTCCCTTGTTTCACTATTTCTTGAAATTGTTGTGCCTTTCAGGCTTCTGGGAGACCAGTAGTACTTAAGTTTCTTCATCAGGCATCACTTTACTAATAGGGGATGTGTTTTAGGCTTAAATTGATAAAAATGGAGCTGTTCAGGACTTCTTAGATCCATGTTCATATGAAGTCAAGTCAAAGAACATGGTGTTTTTCCTCCATCCTTTGGAAACAGTATAACTTTTGCAGTTGCTTGACTGTGCTTACTCTGAAGATTGCTCTAAGAATCAACTCACTCCTAGAGTATTCTTCCTCCAAATGAACTTGTTCCACCTCAGGCTGATATTCTTGGGGTCTGTTATGGCTAGAAAGAGTGTTGGATCTGAAATAGGGTCAGAACTTGATAGGAAAATAACAAAAAGCTCTGAAGGCCATTTGAAGGTGACAGTGATTGCTTCCAGCAGTGGAACACTTGCAGCAGAGCACTGTGGCTGCACGTGCCAAAAATTTGAAATAGTATGGATTTTGTCCCCCCTCCTTCCAAAAATGTTTTTTTCTTCATTCAAAGATTGAAAACATTTAATGTCCATGAGGAGTTCAAGTGGTCTTTTTGGTGGACTGTCCTCTCTAGTCTCCATATGAAATGCCACACTATAGAAAGATGGGGAAGAGAAACAAACAAACAAAAAAACCAAGCCCCAGACCAACCAGGCAAACCATCTGGTCCTGCTTGCCAGCTCCAAAAGAGGGCTCTCAAACTCCGAAAGTCAATACCAGTTTATAAAGGCAGGATATCCCTACCATTTCTCTTTTTTTGTGTTCTCAGATGCATGGGTCATGAGAACCTCTTGGTGGGGTTAAGATTATGGAGGAAATAGATAATCCAGTTTTTATTTCTACCAAAATAACACTTCCTGCCTGTCCTAGTTCAAGGAACTTCCTCATAAGAGCTAGCTGAGGGTGGTTTATGGAAGGGGGTTGGCATTAAACTGGTGTCTCACTTGGAGCCCTTTGCTATAATCTTACTATACAGCTTGGTACCCCTAAAAACTAAGGCTAGTGTCCTGTATTAGACCTTAATTCCCTTACCCATATTTTTTCCTTGAATTCTTGTTGACACCTTTTAAGACACCTTTTTTACTTATCATAATCCATTAGGTTTAGCAAACTTTGCTACTTTACAGTTGAATAACTTAGTTCTACTGTTGGCTTGTAAGATCATACTTGCGTTATATCTCTTGGTGGTGTCAGCCTGGTGTGGGTGATTGTCTTTATCTCACCAGTTGAGCTTGTTATTCTTCCTGCTTTGTCAGTTTGGGTTTCAAAATAAAACATGCTCTGTCTGATCAGTAATCTGAGGTGAGATTGGACTGTATCAGCCCAGGCATACCTGCTTGAGTTGGTGTAATGACTCATTTCCAGCCTCCACTCCTAGCCAAGAACCTTGGCTAAAATCTCACGTTTCCTGCGTTACATAGTTAGTGCTTGAATAACTACTACAAAGTTGAATAACTACTACAAAGCATGCAAAGATGGTTAACAGGAGTTGAAAATACTTAAAAGAATCTCAGTCAATTATAATTAGACATAACAAGTACAAGTCCCTTAAGTATTGATCTTTTAATGTGCCAGAGTTTCTTCTCACTTACCCACTTCGCTACACATGATGTAGCAGAGGGTTTCAGACACTTGTAGATATTTATTTCCATTTTGTGTCATGAGCTGGGAACTTCTTAGTGTATTGCTGCAAGTAATCTCATGTATATCACCACTTTATAACAGAGTACAGTAGCTGTGTAACTTCTCATATATGAAGAAAGTTCTTGAATGCATTTGTCAATACTAAGATGTTTTTCTCCATTTTAAAAGCAGCCAGTTTGTTAGTGATTCAGCCTTGAAACCCACTGTCTGGAACAATGTGAGACACTGAAGTCGAAGAAGGATAGAGCTGTGTAGTTACTTCAGAAAACTAATGATTTTCTAGGGGGTTAAAGCCTTGTTTTAGCTGACATACTACCCCGGTTAACCTCTCTTGACAAGGAATCTTCAGAGGAGATCTGGCACGTGTGAAATACTGCAAAACTATACTTAAGCAGAGGAACGTGGAAGAAATAATTGCCCTTCCATGCATCTTAGCTCGTAGAAATCTTGTTCCCACTGCCTGTCTTTGCTGAGAAAGGATGTACTTTTGATTCCCTGGAAGAGTGACCACTGGCTAAATTTGGGTTGTTTTTTTCTGTAGTTGAAATGATGAAAATTAATACCTTTGTAGCTCTTTGGCATGACATTACGCATAGACAAATCAGAAGAGGGGCTTAGGTGTCACAATTTTGCATAGAAGTTGGCACTTTTGAACTCTGTCTTTCCTGTGCAGCTCCCAGTAGGAGGATGCAAAGGGGTTGACAGAGAAGATTCCTTTACCCCAAACTGAAAGGACAAAGTTGTAAATCATTAAAATAGGAAGGTAAAGAAAAAAGTACTCTTCCTGCAGTCAAGCATTTTAAGTAAGTGCTTGTCAGTGCCCATTTGTTTGAGTTGTTATTAAAAAGCTGGCATAAATGCTCCCAGTTTTGCTTCAGTGGTATAAATGTCAGGCACCATAATATGTGGTCAGACAGATACTCTGTCTTGCTTGTCCTGTCACCAAAAATAAAACACCCCTTACCATGTTTGCATTTCTCCTGTGAAAAACAGGAAGAAATGCTATATTGTCTGTTACCTTAGTCATAAATTCTACTTTTTTTCCTTTTCTAGATTATTAAAAAGGCTGTTGTTTTGTTTTGTTTTGTTTTCCCAGAAGTGGCAAATGCATTATGCATTCTTATCACTACTGAATGTCAAACTGCCTTTAAATTGCATAGTAATAAGGAAATCTCATGACTTTGGAGTGTTAATAGGCCAGAAAAACATGTTCTTGAGTGCTCAGATGTCCTTACTGTCACAGTTATCTGTTTGAGACAGTCACTTATTTCTCCTGAAAAACATGTTAAGGGAAGCTAGAATTCAGGAAATGCTCGTGCAAAGAAATCCTGTTTCTTTGGGGCTTACGTGCTGATAAGCTACACAGAAGAGAGGTGCCATAATGTAGGTTACTAGTTTGGATTCGGAACAAAAAATTGTGGAAAGTTCTAACGGTAACCTCTAATAATGCTAGTGCTGCTATACTAAATGTATTTCTTGTGTACAAAGTAAAATACAGCAGAGTACCTCAGTTTTCAAATTCTTTCTGTATTCAGTAAAGTAATGCATACTGTTGTTGTCAAAAAGCAATTTACATGTTCCTGTGCTTAACTTTGAAGGCTGAATACAAATCTCTTGCAAAGATTATAGGCCTCTGCATCTCACAAAGGAGGCCGTTGTTTGTTTGGAGAGATGCTCTCCTCAACTACCCAGCAAGAGCTGGAAGGAGAGCCAAGGTATTTCAAGACCCATTTGAGTTCAGAGAACAAGACCTCACTGTGGCATTAGGAGCTCCCATTTTGGTTTCTGTGTTGCTTTCAGCACTCCCTCTCCTATCCAGCAGAATTCTGTGAGGCTTTCTGACATGAAGTGTGACCTAATGCCATGATTGTTTTTTCTAGTTGTGGTTGATGGTGTTTAGATTCTGTGAGCTACTTAGGTTATATACAAATAAGCACCTACTGTTTAGGAAATCTTGGAGGCATGGTAGATTTGGAGGTTGAAAAAGTCTGGAAAATAATCTGCTGGTGCAAAATCCATCTGCTAGATGCAATCTCTTCAGGTTTGCTGCTGTCTCACTTTCAAATAATTTTGCATTGGCACAGATTTCCAGGATTAAAAACACTTTGTATAGAATTGGTTTCAGGGCTTGTGATGAAGAACTCTAATTTTTTCTTGAGTTTTCTGGATTTTTTTTTCCCACTTACAAATTACACTCAAATGACAGAAATAACTAATTACTCTTATACCTATTTTGTTATAATTTATATTTTCATTTTACTCTGAATGGTTTTGATGTGTTTCAGGACTTTGTCCCATTGTACCAGGACTTTGAGAATTTCTACAACAGAAATCTTTACATGCGCATTCGGGACAGCTGGAATCGTCCGATCTGCAGTGTGCCAGGGGCCAAAGTGGACATGATGGAGAGAGTTTCCCATGACTATAACTGGACGTTCACGTGAGTCTAAATTGAAGAAAAGCCTTCCAAGAGCTATCTTTAAGTAGAGGGTTGTAAGAGCAAGTTGCAGGCTGTGAGGTTAAAGAAGCAGTGAATTGTGTTTGTTTTGAGCTTTTCAGCAGCTTGAATTAACAAATTTTGCTTTTGAAACACATCTAGCTGCCAAGGCGATTATTTGTGGATGATCTTTTGGCTACTTCCTGAGGCTTATGACTATGTTAAGATTTCATGGGCATATGCCTATAATAAAATTAATACTTCTGTTTGTGATGACCAGAACCTGGAGTAGATACTTTGGATTGCCCTGCTGCTTGTGACTTTGTGTTAGTTTAGAATCAGTCCTGAGACTTAAAGTGAATGTTGCTGCCTGAAACCAAATTTTACACAATTGTTTTGAGTCAGAACTGCAGTAGTCTGTAGAAACAGAATTAGAAATGCAATGACAAGGACTTTTACATATTGGAAATTACATATACCAAGTTTGAAGTGAATTGGTTTTTTGCAGCACAGTACTTAGTCAGATTAGTCATGTCTCTCTTTGGCTTTCAAGGGCAAAATAATTAAAACTTTTTTCCACTAAACTTCTTCCTTAGTCTCCTTGTCACGTACTGTTAGTACAGCAGTGCCAGATGTGTTTCCTTTCTGTGGTTAGAGGATATCCTGCTTGAGGGGCTGCCAAGTTAATTGATCTAGAGGTCTTATTTTGTAATTGAAAAGAAACTTGTAGTTTCTGGGATGCAGAGGGGACATGTTAGAGAAACAACAAATGGTTTGAGAAGCTTCAAGCAATTTTAGATGTGATAGCAATTTTACTTTTTAATGTAAACTCTTCTGGGAACTAATTTGAGACTCGAAGATAGGGAAAGCATATTTTTCACCGATCGTTTCAGTTTGATGATGAGGGGCAATACTGTAATAATTTAATGGTTGATTCTATTGATTTTTAACTTTTCAGTGTATATTCTAGGAAACTGAAGTAATTTTCTAGTGTAGTTAATTTTTTAATTTTTTTTTTTTAAATTCTGGATGTCCTAACTTGTGGTATTCTTAAAACACAGGTACACAGGGAGAGTGATAAAGGACATTATTAATATGGGTTCCTACAATTACCTTGGATTTGCACAGAAGGCTGGGACTTGCCAAGAAGCAGCAGCTAAAGTTCTGTCCCAGTATGGAGCTGGGGTGTGCAGCACTAGACAGGAGATGGGTAAGTTGGAGCAGGATAGGATGTTCCCTGAATGTAAATTTGAAGGTCTATTATCTGATTGCAGTTCTTTTAAACGTGACTTGTTCCAGCTTTGGAACTTCAGACTGATCAGTAAAGAAGCTTTTACTTTAGTGAAGACAAATTGACTTACTGGGTTTGCTTTACACGGCACAGCAGTTGACTCACTTATGTTTTCGTATATTTTTTTTTTTTAAACTGTTCTCTTATGGGCCTTTAAATAAAGAGCAGCCTGGTTAGTGGAAATTCTTTTTGTAGACTACAGCAATAGTGAAGGCTTCTCCTCACTCTGAATTTCTTATTTGTTTTATGTGCAGGAAACTTGGACAAACATGAGGAGCTGGAAAAGCTAGTAGCCAGATTCTTAGGTGTGGAATCTGCAATGGCATATGGAATGGGGTTTGCAACCAACTCTATGAACATTCCTGCTTTAGTTGGCAAGGTATGATTTAAGTCACTCGCAAAAACTCATCTAACAAAGATTCTACTGATTTGATTTCCTAAAAGCGACTTGTTTGCTTTTGTTTTCTTCAGTGGCAACCCCTGCAGATATTGTTTATGGAAACTATAGGTCACAGTATGCATCTCTGACCTTTGGAAAAATCTTTTTGTGAAACAGCATCCATGGGACCAGTAGCAGTCAAGATCTTGCCCTCTTTGTAGGAGACAGCCTAGCATATTAAAGCTTGCTTCATCAGGTGTTGTAGTTTAGCCTCAGTCGGGGCCAGACTATGTGGTCTCTCTCTCATTCCTCCCACCCTCCAAGAGAATAGGGAGAGATAATATAAGAAAAACGGCTCGAGGCTTGAGATAAGGACAGGGAGAAAATCCTTAAAGTTACTGTTACAGGCAAAACAGACTCAACTTGGGGAAAACTGTTCATTTAATACTAAAACCAGCAGGATAATGAGACAGAGAACAAGATAACCTCCCCCCACCCCTCCCTCTTCCCGAGCTTAACATTATCTCTACTACCTTCCCCTCCCACCCTGAGCGGCACAGGGGGAATAGGGAATAGGGGTTACAGTCAGTACATCACACATCGCCTCACGCCTCTGCTTCCTCTTCGGGGGAAGAACTCCTCACATTCCTCCCCTGCTCCATCGTGGGGTCCTTCCCATGGGCTACAGTCCTTCGTGAAACTGCTCCAGTG
This sequence comes from Tetrax tetrax, assembly GCA_009806455.1. Taxonomy (NCBI): domain Eukaryota; kingdom Metazoa; phylum Chordata; class Aves; order Otidiformes; family Otididae; genus Tetrax; species Tetrax tetrax. The sequence goes on from WHYT01016814.1 coordinate 194,614, forward strand.
TGGGTCATTCCTTCCACAGGGTGCAGTCCCTTCAGAACAGCTGCCCCAGCGGGCCCTCCATGGGCCACAGCCTCCTTCAGGCATCTGCCTGCTCTGACATGGGGTCCTCCATGGGCTGCAGGTGGATCTCTGCTCCTCTGTGGACCTATGTGGGCTGCAGGGGGACAACCTGCTCCACCATGGTCATCACCACAGGCTGCAGGGGAATCCTGGCCAGGAGCCGCATTACTCCTCCCCCCGCTTCTTCACTGACCTTGGCGTCTGCAGCCGTTCCTCTCACAAGAAAAATTCTTCACAACAGGCTGGCAGACGCCTCTCAGGATCCTTTTTACATCTCATTCACTTCTCCTCTCCACTTCTTGTGGCCGGGCTGGACCTAGTTGGGCCCAGTCGGCTGCCCGGCAGGAGGCCAGAGGGTGAGGCCTGGAGGGCCAACAAGGCTTGTGCCTCCCCCGCTCAGCTGCCTCACATCTTCTCTCCTTTATTTTTTGGTTTTTGTTTTTTTTTTTTTGTTTTTTTTTTTTTTCTGTTTTCCCCTTCTTAAATATGTTATTGTAGAGGCGTTATCATGGGACGTTCTGCTACCAATTGGCTCAGCCTTGGCCAGCAGCAGGTCCGGCCTAGGCCCGGCCCAGTCCGCTGAGCAACAGGGAGCAACTTCTAGCAGCTTCTTACAGAAGCTACCACCACAGCCCCCACCTCACTAAATAAAACCAGAACATCAGGCTACTCATTAGTGTATGAAATAGTGGCTGATTAACAGACCAACTAGCTGAAGGTATTTTGATGCTCTTGAGACACTACAAAGGGACTGAGTCAGTGTGGGACACAGATAAGCTGAATTGCATGTTGGTACATACAGAATTTATTATCTTTGAGCAACAACTGAAAAATCCTTCCTTTGAAGGAGAAAAAAATAGAAGAACTATTTGAGAGAAACAAGATCAAATGTAAAGACTGATAATGTCTACTGTGTGTCCCAGAAAACAGTATACAGTGCAGCCTGAGTGTCCTGCCTCTCAAACTACATTTTTTTTTTTTTTTTTTTTTAGTTATTGGAAAATGAAATGGAAAAGAGCTCTTTGTTTGCATCTTCTGATGCAAAATACATGTTCTCTTAGCTGCTACTTCAAGTAAAATAGTGCAAGTACTGGAACTGTTTCCTCTCTTTGAAAATTTTTCACGGTTAGCCTAATACTAATAGCCTATTGGAATTCTTTGTCCTTGTGTAGTGAATTATTTTCCCTTTATTCCATTTATTTATTTTTCCACTTGTGATACCTACAGATTATAAAACTGCTGCCTTGTTCTTCCTCCTGGTGAATCTCTTTTTGACTAGCTGTACTGTCTTCCCGCGTGCTATTTTATTTGTAACAGTGAAGCAGCACTGTCTACATAATGAGTCTTTTCTTTTGGTCTGTAAAGTTTTAAATATCAGATACTTTCCATAATGAAAGACATTTTTGGGTCCGATGCCAAAGAGAAATTAAATGCTTCAAATCTAGTCTTTCTAGAGACAAATACCTCTGCAGTGCTATGATTTTGAACAACATATGTTACTCCTGACATGTCTTTTACTTGTATTTTTCTGCTCTTGGTCTTCCCACATCTCACTGGTTTTTTCTTCAACAGAAAAATTATTCATTATTTCTCTGAGACCTTTTGAATTCAGAACACACAGAGTCAGATACATTTAAGTAGACCTCTGTCTGTTGTAAGTCAATACAAATTGCCCATTACTGCGAAGTTACTCATCTTTTTTTCTGGATCTCACTTTATATTTTTAATAGCTTATGAGAATACCCTTGAGATACCTTACTCAGCTCCTTAGTTTTCACATCTGAACTTCAATAGTTTTTAAAACCATTGAGAGAATCTGAAAAGTAAATTCTAAGGCATGTAACATATTTTCATGCACGTAACTTGCACATTTACTAAACTAACTGTTTTCATAAATGGATGCAGCAGTCTGTACTGTGTTAGAAATGAGCATACTTACTTTTTGTGTACTTTATTTAAAGTAGTAAGAAGCTTCTGCCTCATAACACTATACTCAGGTGAATACTCCAAATAGAAAATGCTTTCTTCTGAAGAAGAGGGTTCTTGTCAAATGAACCATTTTGCAGTTCAGAACGTTTACTAAATGCTTTTTTTTGGCTGCGTGAAGTTGCTTCCCACTGCACTTTTGATTTCTTCATTGTCTACAAATAAGTACTCGCATAAATCCTGAATTCTGGCACCACCCAGTACCCACACAGTGTGTGCACAGCCTATTTGGCAATGCTTTGATAGAGTCCTCAGTACAGTCCAGAGACTCCCATGTCATTACCTAGCTGATCTTTATTTGCTATGCCTTGTTAGCAGTAGCTTCTACTAAGCAGATGTTGAAAACATGTATAGTTGGCGTACACTGCAAGTTGTGTTCAGCACTGTTAAAGCATCACTAAAAACAGGTCTTTCTGCACCTGGCTGTTCTCAGCTGGAGAGACCCGCTGCTGGCAGCCAAGTTGTCAGCTGCCTGGTACAGTCACTGCAAAGTATGCTGAGTCTCAACCACAGATAATGTGAGATTTGAGGATTACATAGTCAGAAGTTGTTAGACCATTTGAGGGCAAGCTAGGCTCTGAAACTTGCCTGTTTTGAAGTGTCATTAATGTAGTTACTGTAACTAGCTAGTAACAGCATTCTGTACTGCCTTCAGCACAGAGCTTTTCATCATATCTCTGAACGGACAGAGGCTAGGTAATAGAGTTAGAGCAACAGTGCTTGAAAGATCTCTTTTTGGATGTAAGAAAACAAATTAATTTTAATGTATAGTTTGTTTGTGAAATTAAGTGCTCAGGACTAAATTAACACAATACATGTATGCAGCACTTTGTGATAAAATGTGGCATTCACTTCAGTTTCCATGTCTGCTTTGTAGGATGCTTTGGTAAGTCTGATCTTGACTGGAATATGTTTTTCTTGATACCAGTAGTGTAATCTCTAATTGGTGTTAGTCTTCTCCTGGATACTCTCTTAAATGTAAGTTTGCTGATAAATGCAACTGAAGTCTTATCATTGTAGTAGCAGCAGCCCTCAGTTTTAGATAGGATCAGCAGTGATTGCTGTACTGTACCAGTGGCTTCTTTGATCCTTTGCCCTCTCGTTAGTGCCAAACAATACTAGACTCTTTACTTCTTCTTCAGTTTTAATTTAATTTGTCTAATTGAATGTCCTCTCCTGTTACAGGAGGGTAAAAAGAGGCTGCTCATCGATTTGTTAAATCTTCTTTCTCTACCAAAAGCTCATACTTGTTTTCATGGAGAAGCTCCTTCTAGACTATTAATCTCTGCTTCCACTTTTTTTTGATCTATCACTTTTCCTACTTCCTGCCATTTAAGAAGGATACTAGTACTGGATTATTATATTACATTTTTGATACACTAGTATTCAACAGCAATGCCGTCTGACGTGGCATACATACTCCTTGTCTGGTATAGTAGTTTCAAAAAGCAAATGCTAGTTGGAGATTTCCATGCTTCTTATGCCAGTCTCTGAAATATGCAGTGTGAATCCTTGTAACAGCAGCTTGAACACTTGAGATTTAGTGTTGTTTCTGGGGAAAAGCAGTCTTGAGCTTTCCCAGGTTGTAGAGTATTCCTAGGTACGTTGCAGTTCTAGTGTTAAACTTCCTATATTGTGGAGAAAATATTCCTCTTGTCTGTGACACCTCCTTCTGTAACTGTAGGCCACGCTTTTCGGTCTCTTCTAGTAACTCTCATTGCAGAGCATAAATGTTCTTGATTCTTCCCTCCACCAATTGTTAGTAGACAAACATAGAACAAGCGTGTGTTTAGTGTCAAATCTTCATCATCTTGACATGTTTTCTGGATTTTTAACTTAACAAAGTAACTTTTAGAGTTGCAACATATTTGCATAGTAATTGGAGTGGGCGAGGGTTGTTTAGAAATATCGCTCTCTTACAAACTGATCGCCCAATATCCATTCCTTTAGTCTGCAGCGATAACACTGTGACTGAATATTCAGCAAATCAGCTGTTGACTTGCAATCATTGCTGCTCTCAAAACAGACGTATCCTATTTTGATACTTTTCCAAGGATATATCTTCCCTTTTTTGAAAAAGCAAACAAATTCAATGTAATGTTTAATGGCTTCAGAAAACTTATCAATTTCACTCTGCAATTTTGTTTTCCAGTTCCTGTCTCTTGTATGTTAACTCTATCTACAAAGTACTTAATAGTTCTGTTCATTAAAGAAAATGAATCCTTTTGGTACCACTGAGCACACATGGGTTTAGTCAGTGGTTACCTCCTAATGTAAGAAGTAGTGCAACTTCGTGATAAGGTCTTCAGTCTAGGAGTTCAGTGGCCTGTTACCTAGCACCACTGTAGTCTTGCTGAGTGAAGTGTGGCAAGCTGCTCTGCTCTGTTTTACCGGGCTGTGTAGGAGGATGACTCCTAATCATCATCATGAGATATTCAGGCAGATTCAGCTGCAGGACATTGGGGAAAGTGTAACTTAACTGGTTCAGTTAACAGCAGTTGTGTATTTTTATTTGCCGTCCTAAGGCTGCAAATTGTTTCTTAGCAAGTCTTGCCTGGACTAGCTGCATTTATGTTGGAAATATATTTTAATTTTTTTTTCTTAAATGATTTCTAAGTGGTTCAGAGCTGAAAGGTGTATATGCTTGTCTGAAACGTAACCTTTTCAATATCTTCCTCTTTCCCCTTCTAATTCAGGGCTGTCTGATTTTGAGTGATGAACTGAATCATGCATCACTAGTGCTCGGAGCAAGACTGTCGGGAGCAACTATTCGAATCTTTAAGCACAACAGTAAGTATCAGATGGTGGACTCTGCCTTTCTGCAGATGCTGTAGATCAGACACAATCTCTTCTATCTTCTCATAGTTGGAAATCCAATTTCATGCAGGGAAATCAATTGCTGGTTACCTGAAAGGTCAGAAGACTGCTGCTACTGACAATTTAATCATCCTGAATTGGATATTTTTTTTTTTTTTTTTTTTAGTAAATGTTCAGTCTCAACTAAAATATTTTTGCCCTTTGGCAATTTACGAGCATTAGTGTTTTAACATGGCTTCTTGCTACTTGGATAGCTCAGCATGGTTAGACTATTCTCACAGTCCATGTCACGTAGTAATGCAGTCTTGTAGTGGTCTGGGTTACAATTTGGGGGATAAGAAAGGTTAATTTTAGGACCAGATGCTGACATGATCCTACGGTAACAAAAGCTTACAAATGCAGATGTCCTTGCTAAACTAGACAGCTATGCATTGCAACAATGTAGTACAAAAGGAATTTTTAGGATGTGAAGCATAGATTAATTTCATGGTTACTTGCTTTAAGTATTTGTTTCCAAAATACACAGAATTTTCACTTTGCTACTTTCAGCTTCCTCCAAAGGAGCTATTTAGAATCACTTTCAGATTAAAAATACTTAGCGTTTTCTTCTCTTACTCTCAGTGAGACGTACGTGATTGTCCTTAATTTGTCAAGCCACTACTTTCATTCTTCAGCTGCTCCTAATACTCTTTGTAGTATCAGTCTCTAAGATTATGATGACTCTTTTGCTCTCTTTGAAGTATATGGTGGTAACAGCAAAGCTTGGGAGGCTGCCATTATTTTCCTTTCTTTGTCCTACTTAATAGTGGATCCTCTGCTGTGCTTATTGTTTCTTTTGTGTTCTCTCTTTCTTTTTCTCTATTGTTTGAATAATTTTCTTTACAGTACTGCAGAGCTTACCTTAACATTCAGTTATTTTGGTTTTTTTAATTTTTTTTTTCTTAATTCTTCATAAATCTTAATTGCTTTCCATTCAACTTGTGCATTTGTATAGACATACTTCTGAACATTGCATCCAGTTCTAGAATTTCAGAGAACACCGGTGACAAACATAGTTCTGGGTATGAGGAGAAGGACTTTGAAGCTCTGATGTGATGTGGAAGACTAGATGATCTGTTGGAATGGGGTACAAACTAGCAATGGTGAGGTTGGAGGATATTCTAGAAACCTTATAGATGGTGAAGATCTGTGAAAGAGAATGGAGTGGCAGATTAGAATTAGAAGGCAAAATGCAAGCAATGATCTTGGCTGTCAAGATGATATTCAATTCATAGTTGTGTATCTGTTCTCAGTCCTACTCTTGTGATACTCTATGCTGCCTTAGTTAACTTAATTTTCCTGAGCTGTTAATGGCTTCATTCATATTCTACTTTTTTAGAAATTAAGGAAAAAAAAATGAAAAAGCTCCCTTAAAATCCTTGTGCAATGTTTTAATTTCTTTTCTACCTCATTCTGTAGTTTAACCTTTTTGTTAAGGTCAGACCTAGCTCCCAGTCTTTCCATGTTTCTTGAGAGATCAGAGCAGAAGCTTATTATTCCATTGTTCTCCCTCACTGCACTAAACTTATCTGTTCTTCCTTGAGAGATTTGTTGGATGCAGGGACTCCACTGCTGATTTCTTCATCTTTGTCTTTTTCTGAACAGTAGCTGTCTTCTAACGGTATATTAACTGACTTGTTTTGCTGTATAATTTCTAGCCTTGTTCTAGTTCACAAGCTCATCTCACTGCTACTGCTGTCCTAGTCTACCAATCCTATTTTCGTGATTGTTTGTGCTCTTTTTCATGTCCTAGTGTTTGTATCTGTCTCATGCTCACTACTTTAGCTTTTATGGTTTGATTGCTCCCATCCCCACTCCTTTCCTTAGATATTTTTTCAGGGCTGATTTAATGTGTATTTATTTGCTCATATTAGTCAGGTCTCTTAGGATCATGTCAAGTGTTCATAGTCAAAGCTGGTAAGGTTTCAGAGTACATTGCTGCTAACAACTTCATCTGTCTATTTTCTGATACATTGAGCACTGTCCTCTTTCCTATAGTTGTGGTTCTTTTTCTTCCTTTTCTGTTTTTGGTTTGTTAGCTTCCTATTCCACACTTCCAATCCCTTCAATTTTAAACAAAGTAATAAAAAAGTACACTCGCTTCCCTTCTTGTCCTGCACTCTGGTCTATCTTCTGATTAACTTTAGTTGATTATCCTTGAGCTTGCTTGGTCTTTATTGAGTTATTTCCATCCAGAAGGACACACTTAATATCTAAATCGTTTTCTCTTTTCCTCGCAATGAGATACCTCCCTTTTTCCCCACCCCCCTACTTCTTCCCTTCCTTGTTTTCTGGTTGTGCTTAATGCTCTAGCTTGTGCTTTTAGCTTAGCACGATGAAATTCTTCCTCAGAGTTCATACAGTCACCCATTCCCTTTAATCTCATCTCTGGGCCTGCAGCTAGATGAAGCCCATGCTTATTGACTTATGTATGGTCTGTCCTCCACACTGGAGCAATTTGTGCATTTCTGGAGTATTACTGTCTTTAGTCATGTCAAAGCTCAAGCTAGTAGCTGTTTTGGTACCATTTAACAGTAATTTCTGGTGCAGATATGCAAAGCCTGGAGAAGCTGCTCAAAGATGCTATTGTGCATGGGCAACCTCGTACACGGAGGCCCTGGAAAAAAATTCTTATCTTGGTGGAAGGCATATACAGGTACAAACTATTCTTTATATTCCTAAGACCCTCCACATGAGATCTAGCTACTTAGTATTTGGGTTCCTTTGTCAAATCAAACTATGAATATTGTCACTTCATAGTTATTTCATTAATCTCATCTGCAAATTAAATTGAGCTATGTATGTCTCAGATCCTGGACTTTCTGTTACTAGTACTGTAGCTGCACCTAGTGTTATTACAGTGTTTCTCACATCCTGATTAGATTGTAGAAATCAGTTAATCCAAACTGATTATTTAGATCAGGTCTTAAATTGCTCGTCCATTCCATTCTTTCTGTGCTCGCTAGATGATGCTAGTGTGAATGGAACTGCAAAATTTGAATGTTTTTGCTGAGAGTGAGTAGGACTATGTAGTAGGCTTATCTGTGTTAGACATTTAGATCATAGTGACTTTCAGCACAAAATTGAATGTTTTGGAGTGCTACTAATGACAGCCTAGTCAGTTCTTAAACTTAAAACCAGCAGGTAAGTAGATGTCAGATCAGAATACTGACATTAGGGTGGAAGTGAAAACAAGATAATTCATTTATAAGATTGTCATTGAACATATTCCTTTGCCTTAACTTACTGTTGCTGCTACTGTTCAGTCCACATGGCAGCATACCAGAGATGTTAAACAGGTAGAAAGTAAAGATCTGGACACCAGTTGCAAGGAGGGAGTCAGCTTTCATCTCTGCAGAACATGATGTGTCCAGCAATTTTTATGTGTTCATAATTACTGAAAGAGCGAAGAAAAGAAAACTTAGTGACTTTAGGCTCTATAAGGAGGCCCCAACCATTAAATCAACTTACAGTGAATTTCTGTTTCTCAACAGTATGGAGGGATCCATAGTCCGTTTGCCTGAAGTGATTGCCCTTAAGAAGAAGTACAAATCCTATCTGTACCTTGATGAGGCTCATAGCATAGGTGCCCTAGGTCCCAGTGGCCGAGGTGTAGTGGAGTATTTTGGACTCAGTCCTGAAGATGTGGATGTTATGATGGGAACATTCACCAAAAGCTTTGGAGCTGCTGGAGGATACATTGGGGGCAAGAAGGTAAAAAGCTGGGAATCTCGTGGTTGTTTCAGGCTGGTGGTGGAGTCCTTCACTAAGCATTTCAAAGTTAATCTGTTTATCAAATACTCTTATTTTCCATTTGTTTCATAATTTTACATACTGTCTAGTACAGTGAAAGTCTGTGCAATGCAGAAGAGTCTAGTAAAATACCTCGTAATTGTATAGTTCTCACGTGGTCAGCAATGATCTCGGTTTACAGAATGTGCAGTAGAGGTGTAGTATCTTTTTAGGAATTGACAGGAGCCAGGAAGCAGGGATTTCTTAATGTTACTTTTAATGACACTTGCAGGAAAAATGCCAAAAGCTGAAGTTTTTCAGCCTGTTTGGAGGAAAATCCCCTTCTTAGGTTAGTCTGGCAGAACTGATTCCCTCTGGAGTCAAACAGTTTGCTTTCTAAAAAAGACACTGCTTTCCTTTTGGGGTTTGGAGGGTTCTTTGGTTTGGTTTTATCTATTTATTTATTTATTTATTTTTAGCTACTGACTCTCTTCTATTGGAAAGTACTGCTAGAAAGTGTTGCCCTTGCCAAACCTCTCCTTCTGGGAGAGAGAGTGTAGACAACTATATGTGTCCCATTTCCCATATCCTCAAGTATATCTCACAGATCAGGCTTCCAAGCTTTGTTTGAGAGTACAATGATACTGTTTTCCTACCAGGACAATAATTTTTTAGATACCAATAGTGACATTTACTTCTGCCCATCCAAATGGAGATGGGGCTTGCAGATGCTCCTTTTTGGGAGTTTACTGTGGTTTCATTAAAATTACTCTGACATCTTCCCCAGAAGAAAGGCCCCTATTAATCATTTTCCAAAGGGAATGAGCTAGTGAGATTAACTCCCTTGACGTAAAGTGAAGCAGCTAAGAGTCCTTAGCAGCTGTGTTTTAGCTGCTGTTTGAAGGATTGCTTCAGAGGTAAGAGGCCTTAAATCTTCTTACCTAGTTTATTTCTAAGTCCCTTTACAAATTCCTTTTGTTTAACTCTGACTCCAGGCAGATGGCAACATAAAATTGAATGCTTCCGCATATTTCTATAGTAGGTTTCCAGCTTGTACTGTCTACAGGGCCATCATTATTAACTTTATGGTAGCCAAAGGCAGAATCTGTTCTGGTGTTCATACTGGTCTTTACAGTATTTTGCTGGAGTGGTCTCAGTATTTTAGAGTAGTTTTGTTACAGTTAAGATCAAGCAGCCTAGATCTATGGTGTGCTGGTCCTTTTCTCCTATATGACCTCTTTTTTTCCTTCTGACCAATGTAGCAGGTGTGTTTAACTAAGAAATGCAGAGGAGTAGGCTGGGGTTTTTGCACTCCTTGGTTATACCTGCTGCTTTATTTATATTGTGCTGATAAATAGGAGAAAATATTTTGACTTATTGCCTTGTCTGGTGACTTTTGTGGGGAAAAAAATATATTGAGGATGATATGTAAGCACCTATGCATCCTGCTCCCCACTATTTCATTTATTTTATACTCCCACTGTTAAACACTCTTGAAAGACTGCCTGTGCACGGCTTCAGTGATGCAAGCACCTTGTTGCAATCCAGTGTGGTGGTGTTAACTGAACAAGTCCGTTGTAGGCATTTGTCTTTGATCAACACACATTGATGCCCTGTGACACAAGTATGGGTTGTCATGTCCCCGCTGTTCACTCTTCAGCTGTTCATTTCTTGTAACATAAAATCAATCCTTGAGCTACCTACTCTTCCAGGACATTCTGAAAGAGGTTTCTTGTGGTGGCCCATTTTATGTGTGAAGAAGATGCGACAATAAAGCATTTCTCTGAGTGCTGTGAAGGCCATGTCTGATGCCTCTTGTGTTTTGCTAGGAACTGATTGATTACCTCAGGACATACTCTCACAGTGCTGTGTATGCAACATCACTGTCACCTCCTGTTGTGGAGCAAATCATCACCTCCATGAAGTGCATTATGGGTGAAGATGGTACAACTGTTGGTGAGTCTTTCTAACAGTAAGCATGTGGAAAAGGGAAGCCAAACAGAGCCTCTTTATCACTTTGACAGATAACTCATTCAGTGGATACATTTGTATTTATGTTAGCACATGTATAGTTGAAATTTCTGGAGACATAAACCAATTTACTATCCTACTTGGCAGAGCCTAGTAACAGCATAAGGAGTTTCCAGGTAGAGGTAAGTCATCTTAGTCTTATCTGAGACACAGTATAGTCATGTATTGCTTTTTGTTATGTGTCTAGCTTTTCTAGCCTCCTCCTTTCTCTTCCCCATTGTCTGTGTTTTGTTATTTGTCCCACTTTTTTTGATTGCTTCCAAAGTATTTTGCTGTGTCTTTTACAGTCCTGTATGGCGGTTACTGCAGGGGCAATGCTTTTGATTTTAATCTTTAGTATAACTTGATGTTTACACCAGAAGAAGAAATTCAGCATGTTTGTTTTTATTGTCTTAGTTTTCCTTTTTCATTATGAAAGTAAGGAAGGGGAAATCTTTACTAGTGTCGATGCATTCAAAGTCAAAAATACAAATTCTCATGTCTCATTTACCTAGTAGGTAACAGCTTCCTTCATTTGAAGCGTGAAGTAAATAGCTTGCACTTGTGATGTGTCAGCTGCCTTGAAGCTGAAATGATACAGCACTTCACATGTTGGATACTTTTCCCTCTTCGCAGCTAATGAAAAAGTTGTGAGCAGCTCACACAGGATGACAGTATAGTTTGAGGATCTGTCTGTTCAGCCTCTGTTCAGTTCAGAGGCTTTTAGAATTTGAACCACAGAATATATTCACTTGTGGGAGTTTCAGGCATCTGGCCACGAGGTGGTGGTGTATACTGAAGAACTGTGTGTGTGTTTGAACATGGATCATCTGACCAACTAACCTGACTGATAACTCTTACAGTAAAAAAGCTCGCTGGAGAAATGACTTAAGAATTTTTCTGTTGTAACAGGTTTCCTTCAGTTTGCTTACATGATCTGAGAACAGAGTTAATGCCAGCAATTGGTGTTGGTGGTTGTTTAATAGAGAAGTCATCACTGAGGCAAGTACAGCTAGGCAGCAGTCTGTATCTGTGCTAGCACTGAGTGCTTCCACGTAAGATACCTGTACCAGCCAAGAGTTCTCCCCAGTGCTGCTCTCAAGAGCAGATATTAACCAGGCTTCAAACTACATAAAAAGTTGTGCAAAAGGACTGGGTCTTGCCATCGTCTTAAAAGTGACTGAGCTCTTTCTAGCTGATGATTTGCCAACAGTCCGTGGCCTGCTCAGGCATTGCTTGTTTTGGTTTCCTTCCAGTATCTGTTTTGCTTAATGAAGTGGGAAGCAGGGAATGTGTAACTGATTTCTGTTTGCAGTATCAAACTAAGGCGTTTTTGCCCCTTTCTGAGGCTACAGTGTGATATTCGTTTAAGCCAGGAGAACGGATGCAACTTCCACTCCAGATTGTTCTTCTGCCATTGTGCCAGCAAGATCCATCAGAGCTGAAAGGTGAACCAGATCCGGAACCAATTTATTAACAAAAAAAAATTTAAAGTCAAACGGCCTTTTTTTTTTGTTGTCATATTGCTTAAAATGCATATCAGGCTACGTCCTGCTAATTTAGTGCTAAGGAGTAACAGAATTCCTAGCCTCTCTTTCTATTGAGGAAAAAGTGGTTTTGGTGTTTGAAAGCTGTGTCACTTCAAAGAAGGCTCTGTATGTCCGATTCTACACAAACTGTAGCGCTTTTCAGAACTGCTAGATGGAACAACTGGATAGCAGGAGTCCTGTCTGCTCAAACTCTGAAAGAATTCCTCAGTTACAGGTCTCTTGAAAGTGTTACTGGCTTTCTAAGCATCTAAGTCAGCCTTCAGCTCGGATAAGCACCTCGTAGGATGATCCCTCCATGAAAGTGCTTCTCTGTTCGTTTTCTGCACTGTGCCGTTTTCCAGTCATGCATTTTTAATTACCTTAAGGCTTTAGAGATAGTATTACTTTGTAGGCATTTTCTGTGGATGAAGTTGGCAGAAGTTCAGTTGGGTGAATTGAGCAGCTGCTTAGTGATAGCATGACAAAGTTTTTTTTTTTTTTCCTTGTTTAAGGGCTTTGACTGAAAAACTTTTGGATTCTGTGGAATTATGGGTGGAGCTCTGGAGAACCACTGGAGTTGGTAAATGCAGTAAACGTGGTGTAGAGTGGTGCTAGTAAGAGTTGTTAACTGGGGAAAACAAGTAGAGAACTAGTGTTTAAACTGGGTCACTGGTAAGCACCTCTGAATCGAGTTTGTATTACAAATTTTTCCCTGGTTTTAGTCAAACTGAACTAATGGATGAAGGAAAATTGAGATAGGGCAATGGCTTTACAAGGCACAGAAGCTGGAGCTGGAATCAAAACAGTAGGTGGCTAGCTCCCAATGCTGTTTTTTGGGCCACGGTTGAATATTTTAATGGCTTCAAGAATGCTTTCTTGAGAAGAGCCTTTGTGACTTCTTTGTCTGCCTGCTTCTGTTCCCCACACACTATTTGTAAAAGCTGCTGTCCTCCATGGCATCAAACTTTTGTAGAAATTGTGATGTCAGTTGAGATGGTTTGTGGCTGAGGAATAAGTAATAGCCAGCAATTAGTTTTTGAGAACAAAAGGGGTTTTCTGTGTATTATTTTGCAAGAATAAGTTAATTCTCTCCTCTTATACTTGAGGTTGTTTCTAAATCTAATGAAACATCTGGAAGCTCTAAACTTACAATATAAGGCATTGTAGTTACTAAAACTTTACATAACTAAAAAAAGTAAATATCTCCTTTCAGATCTTTCCACGAAGCTGACAGTGTCTAAATAGGAGATTAGTAGGAGGCAACATAGACAAAATATAGATGCTATGAAAAGCTGAATGGCTGCTGTCGTAGTTCAGCCCCAAATCGGAACCAGACTATACAGTCTCTCTCTCACTCCGAGAGAATAGGGAGAGATGTTATAAGAAAAACGGCTCGAGGTTTGAGATAAGGATGGAGAAAAATCCTTAAAATTACCGTCACAGGCAAAACAGACTTGACTTGGGGAAAACTATTCATTTATCTCTAAAACTAGCAGGACAATGAGACAGGGAAGAAGATAACCTCCCCCCGCCCCTCCCTCTTCCCAAGCTTAACATTATCTCTACTACCTTCCCCCCACCCCAAGCGGCACAGGGGGGAAGAGGGAATGGGGGTCGTGAACAGTTCATCGCACGTTGCTTTACACTGCTACTTTGTTGTCAGGGGAAGAACTCCTCAAATTCCTCCCCTCCTCCATCATGGGGTCCCACCCATACGCCACAGTCCTTTGTGAAACTGCTCCGGCATGGGTCATCTCTTCCACAGGGTGCGGTCCCTCCAGAACGGCTGCCCCAGAGGGCCCTCCATGGGCCACAGCCTCCTTCAGGCCTCTGCCTGCTGCAGCATGGGGTCCTTCACGGGCTGCAGGTGAATCTCTGCCCCTCCGTGGGCTGCAGGGGGACAACCTGCTCCACCATGGTCATCACCACAGGCTGCAGGGGAATCTTGGCCAGGAGCCCCATTACTCCTCCCCCTCCTTCTTCACTGACCTTGGCGTCTGCAGCCGTTCCTCACAACAGGCTGGCAGACGCCTCTCAGGATCCTTTTTACATCTTATTCACTTCTCATCTCCTCTCCACTTCTTGTGGCTGGGCTGGGCCTAGTTGGGCCCGGTTGGCTGCCCGGCAGGAGGCCAGAAGGTGAGGCCTGCAAGGCCCACAAGGCCCACGCCTCACCCTCTCTGCCCCCACTCAGCTGCTTCACATCTTCTCTTCTTTATTTTTTGTTTGTTTGTTTTTTTTCTGTTTTCCCCTTCTTAAATACATTATCGCAGAGGCGTTATCACGGGACATTCTGCTACCAATTGGCTCGTTCTTGGCCAGCAGCAGGTCCACCCTAGGCCTGGCCGAGTCCACTGAACAAAGGGGAGAGACTTCTAGCAGCTCCCTACAGAAGCTACCACCTTAGGCCCCCTCACTAAACATAAGATAGATGGCATGAAAATGTGCTACCTGATTTGGGACAGTAGTTTCTTGTGTCTTGATTTCTGTTCAAACTACTCTGTTAATTCCCTGTACTGCTTATGCAAATAAGCGACTAGCAAGTCTCAGTCTCTCTGAAGACAGTTATAGGAATATAATTCTATGTGAATACAAGTACCTTACTTACTTCTTCGTCCAGACTACAAAAATCACTCCCAACAACCAAAGCAATGGCAGAGCCATATTAAGGGGCATTAGGTAGTGGTGCTTCCAGTACTGCTTCTGAAACTCCTCAACTCACTGGCTTGATGCTGTATGGCTCTCCTATTTTACTTTGCTTTGCTTACCTTGCACATAGTTGGCTAGAAGACCATCATGTAGTCTTAAACAAAACATAGGCGATTTGTCATCACTTTGAGAATTTCTTGAAAGGAACAGTTGTCCTCAAGAGTGGTGAACATCTTGAGCACACAGAATGTCTTCAGAGAACTCCAGGGACAATGTACATGAGTATCTCGCATACCATCACATTTGGCTTTGGTATATAGTTGAGCAAGGTGAGTAGGAGATGTGGAGAAGGCTTCTTTCCACAAAAGCAGATTTTTTGGAGCTGGTTTTCCAATTCAAAGTCACTGTAGTTGAAATCATTAATGAGCAAGTGTTGCAGATGCTTGTCAGCAGTTAGTGGATGCTGCTCTTTTTCTCTGTTCAGCCATAGACAAATGAACTTGAGATAGTTTTGTAGGTAAAGGGGCTTTTTTAAACAATAATAAAAAGACACAATAAGAAGACTTTTGGGGGTCATAGTATAACAAATTGATTCCTGGAATGAAGTTCTAGAAACTTGTAGTGTAGAGCTACTTGATTCTTGCTGTTCATGTGGTGTTTGAGTTATTTAAATTGACCGTAGGGAAAGCAAGAAAGCTTGCTGCTTGTCCTGGTAAATGAGACATTGTTGGGATTTATGATATTAAGTACTTAACCTGTCTTGTTGAATTTTTCAGTGTCAAAGGTTCGGTTTGAGTTGAAAGCTGGGTTTTTCATCATTGCAATCTCTCTATGACTGGGAATCCAGTTGACTACTTTCTGCCGTTTGCATGGGAGGCAGTGATATATGCTATGCAACTGGAGCTCTTCTAGCATTGTTGGTGTTCAGGACACAGCCTGTTTGTTGCCCTGATAACATCGCTGGGTACAAGTGGAAGAAGATGAGATGTGGGCAAATCAAAACATGCAAGATGAAACTGGTCTCGAGACTGGTTAACCTCCTTCAGAGATTAAACTTAGTTTGCTCTCCTGTCTATTAAAAAACCGAAGGTGAGCCTTAAATCTGGGAGTTTTTTAAGTTTGACCTAAAGCTGGTAGTGTTAATGGCTTGTAAAAGAGGTGAACCACTTCCTTCCATGGACATTAGCTCAATAATAGTAATTGTACATGTTAATGTTTATAACAAGTTTACAGTCTTCCATGTCAGTTTCAGGAGGCAAATATTCCACACCCAATCACAGTGCCATGCACAGCATGTGTGGAATAAGTTTTGGTCAGACCTTGCCCAATATGGCAGTTAAATTTTGAATGAATGTTGTCTTGAGCACTGTATAGAAACCAAGGCTTATTATCCGACATAGCTCTAATGTTGCAAGCAATGGAGGCAGCAGTTGCATACGCCATTCCAGGTACTAAACTATTAAAAATTAATAACTAACCTTTGAAACCTAGTCAGATGGCTGTGCGTAGTTTGATTGGTATTTGTCTCATCTGAGCACCTCAGCCTTGAAGAGCTAATAGTTGATTATATCTAGTCAGAGGAAACGTTTTAAAAAAAAAAAAAATTTCTAGTCTTGCCATTCCTGTGTGCAACAAACTCGATTGAATTAAATCAAAATGTAGTTAAACCAATTATAGGCAAAGGGAATAAGAATGTACAGTTGTGTTGGCAGAGAACTGAGCCTGAGTTGTTGAAAAGACAGGACCATTGTGATACTGTTAATATGCACAGGGAGAAGCATGCTAGAAATAAAACTAAGCCTTATCTACAGAAAAGACTGCAATTAGCTTAACATGACCCAGCAATGTGCACATCAGAAGAAGCGTGGCCAGCAGGTCAAGGGAGGTGATTCTCTCCCTTTGCTCTCATGAGACCTCACCTGGAGTACTGTGTCCAGGTTTGGAGCCCCCAGCATAAGAAGGATGTGGACCAGTTGGAGCAAGTCCAGAGGAGGACCAAGAAAATGGTGAGAGGGTTGGAGCACCTCTCCTGTGAAGAAAGGCTGAGAGAGTTGGGGCTGTTCAGCCTGGAGAAGAAAAGGCTCCAGGGAGACCTTATTGTGGCCTTCCAGTACCTGAAGGGGGCCTACAGGAAGATGGGGAGAAGCTTTTTAACAGGGCCTGTGATAGGACACAAGGAGGTGGTTTTAAAATAGAAGGAGGTAGATTTAGAGTAGATGTAAGGAAGAAATTATTCACTGTGAGAGTGGTGAGGCACTGGAACAGGTTGCCCAGAGAAGCTGTGGATGCCCCACCCTGGAAGTGTTCAAGGCCAGGTTGGATGGGGCTTTGAGTGACCTGGCCTAGTGGAAGGTGTCCGTGCTCATGACTGGTGGGTTGCAACTAAATGATCTTTAAGGTCCCTTCCAACGCAAACCATTCTGTGATATTTTAGCCTCTATCTGGTTAATCAGGCCCCCAAGTGAAGGTATGACCTCAGTAGTTCAATCAGCTCCCTAATCAGTAGATTTCTTAGAATTTGACATTTTGTAAAATTCACCTTTTCCTTCTAAAGACAAGCCAGAAGTATAAGCAAGTATAAAGTATAAACAATAATGAAGGACTAGCCCATGTTACATTGCTTATAATTGAGTTTTAGGTAGCTTATAGCATATTTATAAATGAAGTTTGTACCTTGCCGTTGTTAGCAGTAGTTGCACCAATGGAAGCAGTGGCTGGTGTTGTACTCGAAAGGGGAAATGAATTCTCCTTTTGCAGGCTGAGGTTGAAAACATTCAATTAGCATTAAAATCACTTCATTTGAATTTCCTCCAATAATGCACTTGTTAATGAGGTGTTAAATTATCACCTTGGGAACCTGGGGACCAGTCAAAACTAATTTGAGCAAAGTGAAAACTTTTTTTTTGCTGCTGCCCTTAAGAATCTCAAGCTGAGCTGGGAAACTGTTGGAAAAACAAATACTTTGGGGGTCATAAATAGAGCTTCCTGCTTCTCTCTGGGGGACTGAGAGTTTTAAACATCACTTTCTGTATTTGTGCTTCCAGCTGGGGATCTTTTAAATCCAGCTTGTTGCTGCACCCCTACTTCCCTCCCACAGAGCATGGCAAGCCTCCAGAAAAATTGCTTTAACCTGAGGTGGGTAGGATAAATCTTTCAGCCTTTGGTGCTTTGAAGAGTGTTTACAGACACTAGCAGAGTTGTACCCTTTGTGTTGTGCATTGGAATGTGAGAATTCTTCAGTGCCTCTTCTTTTGGACTTTAACCAACATTGTGGTGTTTGTGTAAGAGCTCATAAACCTTTATAACTGTACACCCACTTTGTTCTCGTAACATTCTGGTTCTTGCTATTTCTGTTCAGGTGTGAGCTGTCATCCTATACATAGCCTAAACACTGATCTGTCATAGCAGAAGTACAACTAAGAATGTGGCTTTGTTGAAGTAATTTAATTTTTCTTCATTTCTTACGCTACGTTTAAAATGTGTGGCTTGCTTTTCGCTCTCAGTTGCACTTGAGGTGCCACACTTCTACAGAATGCTAGTGTGTTCCTCATACGGGGAAAGGAGAAAATACTGGGGAGCTAGTGTGTATTGTTAGCAATAGTGTGATCAAAATGCTTGTAAGACAGTGTGAATGTTAAGGTAAAGTATTTGAACAGAGATACTCACAAGTGAAGTGATGTGCACTTTGTCTTTGTGGTAATGTGAAATTGAGTTCATGGTTCTCGGTGTGATAAATGATTTACTAGAGCAGAGTTTTTTGAAAATACCTGAATGGCCCACATAAACACCACTTCCTATCATCAGCCCCAGCAGCTGCAGCAATTTTCTACATAGAAGAAATAGGGCTGGTGTTACAGTAACATCTGCAGCGTACAGACGCCTGGCAAAATTTCATTCTATGAAGTGCATATCATGTACATGTTTCTAGTTTCTTTGGAAACAAGCAACAGTCCATAACTGAACGCCTTTCTGTGGACCTGTGCAGGTGTATTAGGCTATGTGGGACTTACAGACCAGGTGAACTACTGTCCTGGCCTACTTCAGCAGGTTCTGATGTAAAATGTGATTGGCACCAGGTCAGCTCATGCCAT
Source organism: Tetrax tetrax (assembly GCA_009806455.1). Lineage (NCBI taxonomy): Eukaryota > Metazoa > Chordata > Aves > Otidiformes > Otididae > Tetrax > Tetrax tetrax. The sequence continues at coordinate 213,527 of WHYT01016814.1, forward strand.
TTCACATCAGTGCAGTTGATCTACCACAAATTCCTAAATGTGGACAATCTTGACAGTCTACAATGTGTACTTTCGTCCTACTACTGTGCAGATGTTTGCTAAAGTCCCAGAATTAATAAACTTCCTGAGATAGTACAGATTTGATCTTTGAAGGAAGAAGCTGTCTGAAAAACCTGCATGCCAGTTACTGTGTTTTGAGAGCGTATGGCTTGTGGAGAGATTTGAGACAACTTTAAATGAGATTGCGCAGGTTCTGGTGCAGTTTAGCTTCAACAGCGGGGTTTAACTCAGACAAATCAGCTTGTCAAGAACAAGATGAATCAACCTATATCGCTTCTTGCTGCCATGGGTAAGCTGTTAATGCTCAGGTTATTGCCTAATTGTTGCATAGTGGAAAAGTTGTAGTTAAAAGGCTGTCTGCATGGGAGGAAAATGTGTTACAGAGCATGCATGCTTCTCACGTTCATGTTGGTTCGCAGCTCCTAAGATTTCTTAACTGTCTATGGACACTGGGATTTCCAAAAAAAAAAAAAAACAAACCCAAAAAAACCCAGTAAAATACTTCTGAAGCTTCTTAAGACTTTCAAGCTTGTCTTCCTACTGATCAGCTTAATATTGTATTGTATAGGTGTATCGCCAAACTTACGCCTAAATGGGCAGTGGAGAACTCATTTGCCCTGCAACTAGTGTCTCCAGAACTAAGTTCTCTGTGCAAACAGATGTGGTACTCTCACAGTAACTATCTTTACCAAGAGCTGGAAGCAGAATGCTTCCACCTCCAATCTTTACTGAAAATAGCTTGTATTTTCTAGGGTTATTCCTATGTTCCTGACAAGTAACTTTTGTTCAGGACCCGACGTTGTAGAGACAATGGTGGGTTTTATATGCACAGCTTTGATCTTTCTAGGATTCTTATAAAATAGAGCCATGCAGGAAAAACAAGTCTATAAAAGTCACAGCAGAAGTAAGGCCTTCAGAGTTCAGGCCTTTTCAGGCCCCAGGCCTCCTGTTCCACCTCACTGCAGTTCCAGGTGGTAGGCTACCAGGAGCTCTGGCACGGCTAAAAATGTCTTGAATCCTCTCTGATTTATAAAGATTTCCACTCTGATGCATGTCTAGCTAGAGATGTTTCCACATATAAGATTATTATGAAGGAGGTTTTTTAAGTCAAAACTGTGTTCAGGATTTTGTCTGTTGCTGTTAAATCTGAGCAAAGAAAACAGTCGTTGGTGGCTGCTTAGCACAGGGAATGCTTTCTATGCGTCTTCACTCCTACACTCTTAAACAAAACAAAAAGTCTTTGAGTAATTTGTTTGTTCATATTGCATTGTCACTGCATCTCGTTTTTGGGGGTTTTTTTCATTTTCTCAATTATGTCAAAGTCTTCGCTCAACAGAACCACCTGAGATGCTCCTAGTGCCAGCAGTGGTACTGTAAGTACAGTAAGCAGTACTGCTTACAGAGGGGAAAAAAAAAAGTATGTTTGAAATATGGGAGATACGGAAATTATTTGCAAAAGGAGCAGTTTGGGTTGTGTTTGTAACGGGATGGATAGATGAGCCACTTCAGTTACCTGTGTAAGTCCTTCCTAGTGTAAAGTTGTAATTATCTTCTAGAAGCTTCACACAGGTGTACCTGGAATAGCCAAGTTAATAGTTTTCTATCTCCACAGCACCTTTGGAACGTGCTATTGTAGAAAAATAATCCCCTACAAGTGTTTGTCTTGTGTTCAGGATGAATTCCTTTGACAGTTCATTATGAAGTGAAGAATTTATATAACAGTGTGTTCACGGAAGCTCTGTAGATACCTGGGAAACTGAGGGAATTATACTGTGTTCTGGGAAGCGTGTGTGTATGTTCTAGGGGTTTTGATAGTTCTGCTGTATCTTGTCCGGTCTATGAACTGCAGCACATGCTCCTACGAGAGGTGCCTAATGGCAGGATAAGTATACTGACAGACTAAATGTTAATACTGTCAATACATAATGACCTTTCCATAAAATTACACAAGCTATACTCCACTATGAGTATTTCCCAATGGCTATTCTTGTATTTGAGAATTTAAGAAGGGAAAAATTGCTTTGCTTTTTTTCTGGACACAGCAGAGCTTAATTCTTCTTTTCAATGTTTGATTTTGTGAGATGTTATGCTTAAGATAAAACTGAATTCGTGTTTTATTGACGCGAATATCCTTCCTTTTTGGTTGTAGCTATCTTAAAATGTGGAAGTGGGCTGATTTGCTGTTCTTAATGCAGAAGTTCAACTGGAGGTGATAATCTGTCTGGTTCTGTAAGCGATTTGATATCTGTGTGATGTTTTACAATTCATAAACGCAGTTACTAAGGCTACCTGAAACTAGGTGACTACTAAGTTATTTGAAACACTTCCTGATGGAAACATATGAAGAGGCCATGTCCTTGATCATCTCCTCGTGTACTACCAAGGCAAAAAGAATTTCTGTACCCTCTTGTGTTGCTGTTCAAAATCCCATAGAACAGTTTTTTGATAATGGCTTCCATGGTAGAAAAACAGTCTGCACAGAACAGACGGAAAATGTAGTTCACACTCTTTGTTGTTGTGTTGTAAAGCTACTGAACTGTCTCTATGGAAGTAGATTATAAATATCCTTTATATAATATGCTTTGTCAAAGCTTGCACATTCCTTAGCTGGTAAAGAAATGTGGTGTTTGTATGTGTTCCTGATGTTTTTTCTCTTTGTGGCTTCAATCTGCCATAAAGGCCTGCCAACCTATTTGTGTTGTACAAAGGTTTGAATCTGTTTCCTTCTGTCTCTTCTGCACTGATGCTTTGTCTTATTCTTGAGATTTTAAGAACAAAGATGTCCTTGCTAAGTTCCAATGTCCAACATATAATAAAAAGAAAACAGAAATTGTAAAATGCTTACTTTTCTCTAAAATTCCACTAACTTGACAAGTTAAATTTTATTGACACTGTATAAAGATTTTTCATGTTTTTGACTTCTTCATGGTGGAGGCACTGTAACTAGTTCAGAAGAATAGTCTGACCAGCACACACTTTTTTTCTCCTTAGCAAGGCACAAGAGTAGTAATCAAACAGGCTATGTACAGCTGTCTCTGCAATGATTATGAATGTTATTATCATGACAGGCAATTTGTATGAGCTGATGTGTAAGTAGTGTTAATACCAATTTCACAAACCCTCCTGGTAATTAATGTGCAGAGTTAGATAATACACGTAGCCGGGCAACCCAGACTTCGTCTCTCTGTTCTGTAGGGATAGCGCTAATGTCATTCTTTAAAATTATTGATTCGTCTGAACCAATGCTTTTTACATTCAACTTCACAGTAAAGATGACTGGAAATCATAATTGTTAGGATGCAGTGAATTTCAGCCATGTGACTGCAGTGTGACCAGATACAGTGAACCAGGTATAAACAAACATGAACAGCTAAATATAAAAACTAAACAATATGAAAATATTGCTCTAGTGAATTATATTTCAGAAATTACTTTCTAAATTCTCTTGGGTAGGGAGAATCACTTGTTACAGTAATGTTGCTGTTCCTCAGAAGATCCTTCAGCAGAGAAATGGGAAGAGACTGTGTTATGCTTTCCCATCTCTTGAAACTGAGTTCTTGGAATAAATTACAAGCTGTTGGCATTATGTTTGAGTATATGGTTCTCTCTTACATGGTTAACTGAAATAGATTATTTACGCAATATGGATCTACTATTTGGTAATTTGTGTCCTTGAAATTAGGGAGCTGCTGACAATAAACAATGTGAATGGGAATTGTGGTTAGCTTTCTAAATAGAGGAGCTATATAGGTTTTGGAATTGTGTTTTTTAATTTGTTTCACCACACCCCCCACTAACTGATTAGTTTCAGACTTCTGCAGAGCAATGCTTGCCTCATGTGAGTTTTTGTACGTTAGGCTTAAATAAAACACTGATATGCAAACTCTGTTTCACAGCAGTCCTTGAACACAGTCTATAACCACAACTTTTTTGGCAGCCCAAGTATTTCCAGGTTTTGAGAGAAGAATCAGTCCACTTTTTGCAGAGGCAGGCCTAAGGGGATGTGTGTCCTGCTGAAGAATCCTTCTCTCTTCTCTAGGTACTGCTTGTGCAGACTTCAAAGGCAGCCTGAGGTCAGGAAATCATTTCCTCTCATTATCACACAGGGAGTCAGAGATGCTAGGGGCTCTGTATCCCTGTTGTGTGTCACTTTCTTATCTATACAGAGGGAAAGGGCAGCTTTTAAATCACAGGAGAAAGAGCACTGCAGCTCAAGTGTTAAACCTTGTGAAGGTTACTGCTGCAAACCCAGTGGTTCTTAGTATCTCTTTTCAAGGCTGACAAATGTAAACAAACGCATTTTGCTGAACTGCTCACAGCCAGATTAGGCTGTTGGTGTCCCTTTAGCTGTTGGCTCCTGAGAACTGGATGGTGCCTTATACAACAAAGAAATGGTCTGATGAAGAAGCTCTAGGTTAAGGACCAATAATCTCCTCAGCAACCTGAGAAAGAATGTGTTATGGGCAGTGCGTCAACTGATGGACTGCACATAAGGGCACAAAAATGCACACACTTCAGTGACAAATATGTGGCATGTCTCAGATGCCGGACTTGCGTAGGAATTATCCTGGTATTAAGACAGCTGAAATGTTTCCATATTAAATTACAAATAATCCTGTCTTTTGGACGTACTAAAGGGTTGCACGTTGTTGCTATTGTGGAGCGGTGTTTTAAACAAGAGAGATTTGAAAGAATACATTGACTGTTTCCAAGGATGAGCTATTGGCTTTGGCTGCGTTTTTACCACAATGCTGAAAATACCTGGTGTTTTTAAAAATGCTAATTAGTGTATCCATGATGTTGCAAACCAGTGGAGCCTTTAAAAATCTGTATTATCCAGAACTGTACTGAAGTTCACTTTACAAAACTCAGCAAAAATTACTGTAGGTGCCTTGTGTTGGTTTTTTGTAGGTTTGGTTTTGTTTTGTTTTTTTCCCCCCCTTGTTTCGTTTAATTATATCTCAATGCAGATGCCAATCCATCTGTGTGGTAAGGGGGACTAAGGTGTTTCAATTAATGAAATAGGTTAATTCAGGTACTGGCTTTAGAAAATTCTGATTAATTAGTAAATCTAAAATGCAAATTAGAAGGAAGAGTCGTAATAAAACCTACAGCAGAACTGTTCAGACATGTTTGTGCTTAGAGTTGTATTAAGTGATTTGAGATGGTCTTGGTTAGAAACGCACTTAACTTCTTCAGTCACTGGAGAAGGAGCTTGATCAAGAGGAAGGTTCTGTACATGCTGCGGTCTGGTTCTGCCTGGGTGTAGGTGTTAACATAATTAGCAGCTGATCATCTGTGCTGTGGTGGAGCCTGTGTTCTTCGGCTTAATTTTTGCAAGTACTGTGCTGTGGTTAATACTGGTGGTTCTGAATGTATTTTCTTAATTTAAGGACAAATGACTTCAGTTGCCTTTAGCTTGATTGATTGGACTGACTGGTTTCTGACAATGGAATGTGTACTCAATTTTCACTACTTTCTCATTAAAGTAGCTTTAATAGCAGTGGCAACAGCAATGCTTTATAGCTTGTGAGGATCTCAAAAAATATTATTTTGTAGTATACTTAATATGTAATACAGCAGAGTTGGAGAGAACAATATTGTACAGAACAAGGACAGTAGAAATCGTTTGTTATCAGGATGAAACTAATTGATGTGTGTTGGAAAACAAACAAAGGCCTGCCTTGTAAAGGATATTGAATTTTCCAGGCTTTTCCAAACCCTGGAAAATTTCCATTGAAGGCTACTATATAGATGCAAAAAGTGCTCAGACTCTGAGAAGAGTTTTAAGTGTCAGTAAACACAGACCTGTATCTCTGTGGAAGTTTGTTACTTGCTGTCTCTAATGTGTTGCATCCCCACTGCATGTACTCATTAAGAAAGAACAACAAAGATTTTCCAGTGATGTTTATGAAGTTCTGGTGGGGATGGACCCTACTGTCTTAAGGTAAGAGCCACCCTTGCTTGTTCATAACGGAGGAGACAACTTACTCTTGCCCTGTGAAGCATTTTGTTCATGCACATAACTGTACTTACGAGGACCAAGAGATCTTGTGCTTTATCTTTTACCCTTTCTTATTAGTTGTGGTCTTCTGGGTGGTAAGCCGTCAGCTACTGACTGCAGCTCCTGGAGGTGATGAGCAGAAATGTACCTCAGTTGAAATTTGTGCAAAATCTTAAATGCTGTTCAATTTTTGTGTGTTTCTGTTTCTCTTCTATCACACGTTGCCCAAATATCTTTTTATTCTAAGACTGTAAATCACATGTAAAATATAATAGAATCTGAGTAGCATTCTTCAGCTAACTGCGGCATGAACAAAAGAATGTGCTGATTTGATCAGCGGGAAAGATGGGGAAAAACTCTTCAGTAGGGCCTGTTGCAATAGGACAAGGGGTAATGGTTTTAAAACAGAGGGAGGTAGATTCAAAATAGATATTAGGAAAAAAATTTTTACAGTGAGGGTGGTGGAACACTGGAACGGGTTGCCCAGAGAGGTGGTGGATGCCCCATCCCTGGAAACGTTCAAGGCCAGGCTGGATAAGGCTCTGAGCAACCTGATCTGGTTGGAGATGTCCCTGCTCCTTGCAGGGGGGTTGGACTAGATGACCTTTGAAGGTCCCTTACAACCCAAACGATTCTGTGATTCTGTGATCTTAGTTAGAGGGTCAATCAAGAATAAACTGGGCTGAGCCATCTTTTAATTTTTAATGTTTGTTACTGTTACCATCCTGGAACTAAAACTGCATGAACAGTTCCATTCTGTTCTGTTACATGTAATTCCTGGAAATGGTTGCACTTGGGCTTGCAGCTCACCTTTAATTTCCCAGGCTTGATAGTTATTCTGGCTTTCCAAGATGAACAAAATGTTCTGCTGCTGTGAAAAGAGGATGTGTTTCTTAACCTCTTCATTAAATATGTACTGTTGAAAGAAGAGGAAGCTGGAAGTCAAAATTTGGCTTGGAAGCGGACTCAGAAAATGCTTTGGGTGTTCAAATAATTACTGCTTTTTATTTGGCAGAGTTTGAAGGTCTAGGGGAAATTCAGTGTGTAGTGAAATTCATCCAGTTTCTTGCATTGCTCAAAGCAAAGGTACTATTTGATTGTACTGTAATTTGCTTAATTACACTGCAAGATCCAGTTCTCTGAATTACTCCCGTATAACTGGGATGTATTTCCAGATGTGTCAGAGGAATGTCAGCCTAGTGGTGTTTTGGTCTGTAAGCGATGGCCTTCAGTTCTTCTTCAGCTTCATTTACTAGCTAACCTTTAATTCTCTGTGCTTCATAACCCTTACCTATTAGTCTTCCTCCCAGAATAAATGTTGCTACTCCAGCTTTTGAGATGCAAAAATGCAGAGCCAGAAGAGGTGCGTAGTAGACCAGTGAAGATCCACCATAGTTTACTTAAAAGGCCTAGGACATAGGTAGCATTTTAATGCAGTACAGCTACTTTCCCTGTAAAACTTGTGGTGGAAAAGGTCTATGCAGAGAGCTTTTAAAGAAGATTCAAAATGCCGCTTTATTTTTTTAAATCGTGTGTTATCAATGTCCTCTCTGAGAGACTTGTCCTACGTTTTTAACAAATGGTCTCATTCACTTCTGTGAGTCTAATGAATCCTGGAGCTGCACAGCGGGAGTCTGACCGACTGGAAGTTGCATTAAACAGCTTTGGGTTTTTATTGAAAACATTGTCCTTGGTTCAAAGGGAAGGTAATCATGCTGCACTGGAATGATAGCAGCCCCTCCTTTATTGACAGCACACCATCTGGTTGTGATAAATTACATGGCCCTGGTAGGGCTGCATTTTTTTTGGTAGCAATGTGTGACTTAGAGGCTTCATGTCCAGATTGGTAGAAATTAAGAAATATATATTGTTTATGGAAATGACATACTTCCTTGTCATTGGTCACAAAGCTTTTGCTTCTTTTTATGCCTGTTAGATGGACCTCTAAAGGAAAATTTCAGAAAGCAAGATAGTGCATGGGATTTTTCAGGAGCTGCTACTTCCTGCAATTTCAATTCCACTAATCTGTTGAGAGAGAGCTTTAAAAAGTTATGATAGAAATCTCAAATTTTTTTCAGGTGTAATTGGCACCATTTATTGTACTTTACCACCCAAGGACTGTTTCTGTAGTTCTCACCTAGCAGTAAGAACAGTGCAGATTATTAAAGAGTTTTTCTAAAGGAGTGGTTGTACTTAAACTTGTTGGTTTCTGTAGCTTCAGGGAGGTAGGTTCCTTTTCTGAAAACTTGCCAAGTAGTCAGTTTGCCTCTGTAAGTAAAAGTTCAGAGTGGTATTAGGTGGTTTGCTAGCTAATTGGTCCTCCTGGCAACTATTTCTTTTTCTTGCTGTCCCAGCCAAAGTATTATTACTCCTAACTTGCCTAATTGTATGATACATTCAGGCTGAGTTCTGTGCTCTGACCAAAAAAAAAAAAACAACCCCACACCAAAAAACAACAACAACAACAAAACCCAAAAATAAAATAAAATAAATAAAAAAAAACAAAACCTGAGCCAATGATGATTGTTAAGTAGAAATGTCTGCAAGGGTCTTGGAGGGGAGAAACAGCTTTCTTCTCATAGTATCTAAATTATAACTCCACTCTAAGACATTTAAATGCTTTCAAGTAGAACATACTGAATGTTACTGTAGTGTCTGATTTGTGGAGAGTGGCTGGTCTCTATTTCCAGATTTTATTTAATTTCAGAACGGAATTCTAAATTCTCTTGCCACACATTGCTGCTTTAGAAATTTCCTCAGTTTGTTATTTTTTAATTTGCTTTTAAAAAAAAAAATCACGACACCCCCATGGCGAAGCATATTCTTGCCGAATTGTTCTTTTAATACCTTTTGTGAGGCTAATTGCAGCAGAGGGAAGCGTCATCAACTAACTCTGCAAAGCATTTTAGTCTTTCTTACTTAGAGGTAGCAGTAATACCACTCGTTACTAGTTCTTAGTTTCCTGCCACATCTATTTTTAGAGCTGCAGTCCTTGCAGTTATATTTGCACAGTGTGGCATGAATAACATTTATCTTAGATTTAGATGTAAAGAGAAAATACTTTGAACCTGGCTTTGCTACGCTTGTTATTTCTGTGGCTAGGCAGTTTGGACATTCATATGAGGATTGACCACAGGTTAAAAGAAGTCTGAAGCCACATTGAGTTGTAACTAAAATCCAAGCATTTTATGTATAATGAGCAAAGTGCCCTGGCAAGTTTGACTCACTCTTTGGCTGCCAGGGTACATAAGAAGCGGATGTGTATTATTCTGGGGTTTGGCAGCTTGGACTTTCACCTTTTGCAGGCAAAATACCTCAGCAGCTTCAAGCCATTTAGACTAGATGCCTCATATCTATTATGTGCAGCATTCTCATGCTAATGAGCAAAAGTTGCAAGGTGCTTATTATTATTAGTCTCTCAAACCGGTAGACTTGAAATTTCATCCTCTATTTTGAGAGACAGCTACAGAGAACTGAATTAATGTGGGTAATTTTAGCTGTTTTCTACATATAGTAGATGGTAACTTTTTTTATAGTTTTAGGATTTATCAAAGAGGGAAGGAGTTCCTGGAAGCTGAAACTGTGAGAGTGGTCAGACATCAGAACAGGCTGCCTATAGAGGTTGTGGAGTCTTCGTCTGTGGACACAGTCAAAACCCAACTGGACACGGTTCTGAGCAACCTGCTCTAGCTTACCCTGCTTGAGCAGGTGACTTGGACTGGCTGATCTAAAGATATCCCTTTCAACCTAAAGGATTTTGTGAAAAGTGAAAATGGTACCTCCCACAGCAGTAACACCCAATTACAGCGTCTTTGAACATTTTCTGTTTTTACACGGAGAATAATATACCTGTAGGGCTGCTTTTACGTTCTACAAATGCCTTTTCCAGTGCTGTTGGACCATAGGGAAAGGTACAGAGTGGATGTTTCCAGAGTCATTGTCCATGCAAGATGCATCCTAGAATGACCTCATTGCATTGACATTTCTTAATAATATCCATTCCTGCTGCTTCATAGCTGATTTATGTCTGTCTTCTTGTGCACACTTCCATCCTGTGGTCAGGGAAGCTGACTTGTCCTCTGACGTCATTCCTTCTGATGGTCTTTCACAAGCCAGTACAACGTGGCAGTAGCCATCCTACTAGACCTGGGCTGTCAAGGATAATTTTGGCACCTCATTTCTTGGACAGACTGTAGATATATTAGGTACTCCCAGATTTGATTGTGCAGAACTCAGGAGCTGTTTGTCAAAGCACTGGGAACCTCTGTCTGGAGTTGAATGATGCTCATGTGTAGAACACTTCTGTTACACTTAAAAAAGATGTGCTAATTGGTAAGCAGGTAAGATTCAAGGGGACGTTCTTATCTTGCCAAGTAGGCAAGATAAGTTTTGTGCTCAGTAGTTCTGGAGTAGCTGTTTGATTACTGTCTTTCAAATCCACCCATTGACTGGATAGGTGTCTTGCATCTGCCTTGACCACTTACGTCTTCAAGATGCCATTCTCTACATTCAGTCACCCTGTAGCCCTGAAGTACCGAAGCAGCTTCATCAAAGTCTCTGCCACTGGTACAGTATCTGGTAGTGATGCTGCATATGATAAAGCAGCCCTTCATTCATATATGTTTTAAAGACTTGGACTCACTACTGGCTAGTTGTAATGACAGGGAGTGCTTGGAATCTTCTCTCCTGTTAATTTGTAGATGTACGCCTCTTAAGGAATGTAAATACTTGATGTGTTATTCTCTTACATAGTAACCTCCCTCTAAGTCCATAGTAGGTTACAGAATTCTGTAGTTGAGAGACCATAAAGGACTCATGTAAAGCTGAACATCAGCCTTGTTTCAGTCACACTGGAGAAGATGCAGTTTGCTGAACAGTTGTGCCAGCTACAAAGGCAGAAAGTATAAAAGTTGATTACTGATGATATGTGCACCCAGAAGATTAAATGTACATGTGGACAAAGTAGTTAAAGAATCGAGTTATTAAGAAGTTGTTTTTCTTCTTATAACCTTAACAATTTTCAACACACAAAACCTTTTCAGCCATTCTGGCTCCAGTCTGAACTCTGGCATATTAGATACTTCCTGCTGCCGCCTCTGTGGATAGGAGCTGTAGTGTAGTTTGGATGTGCTTTTAAGCACTGAGCTGTCTGGTTCAACTGTATGCAGAAATGAGTAAGTGCTGGTGGTGGTAGACAGCCCTTAAGTTCTGAATTGCCCGGCTGGTACGGGTGTGAATCCCGATCTGCCATGTGGTAGGTCAGTAAAAATGTATGACTGGAGGTTTGTATAAAAATGGCACTGAGTCTAGGCAAAACGATAACATTTGTAATCTCACCTTAATGATTAAGGGTTAATAATTTCTAAGGTTCAGCATTAATAAACATCTCTTAGTGGAATTTACTTGTCTTATGTATTTGCAACTGTTACTAAATGTTTGGTTTACACTGGTTTTAGGAGCTAACACTGGCCAGATTCGAGGCAGGATGGTCCATTAGCCCATCTTTTTCTCTGTAGCTGTGGCATCAGTAGCATTGTACTGATTTGGTCTCTATCTCTTTAAAGCTTGAGTTTTCAGGATCTTATAAAACGATTTTTTCTGTAGAAAAGCTGTCTCCTGTAGTTTGATAAACATTGGCTCAGTTTAAATCAGTTGGTTTTAATACTGCTTTTCCTAACTCCTTAAATGTTTATTCATGCTGATCTCCTTTACACATGTATCTTATTTCAAAGTCTCTCTGCTCACATAATGAAGCCTGCTGTTCGAGACAAAAGATGACTAATCAAATAATTGTAAATACAAATAGGTGACCCTTCATGATAATAGTCATGGCTGTGTGTGGGTGAGTGGCCATTTTAGCTTATTTTATTATGGTGACACAAAGATGTGACAATATGACACAGTGTCGCAGAAAACCTTTGCATGAGCTACGACTGTTTTGCTCACTGCTGTACAGAGATAATGACTGCTTTAGAGAATTTACAGTGTAGCTGATACACAGATCAGGGCAGTATGAAGAAATCAAGAGTTATCCTGTTAATACAGATACTATTTTATTGGCTACCACAAGGTTGGGCAATACTGCGGTGGTGATGCTTGGGGGTGCGTGTTGAGTTCAGTTGATCAGTTGAGTTCTTCTGTGGTCACCAAAGTAGAGTTTGTGTGTTATTTTGAGCAACTAGTAAGATATTCTGGGAAAGTGCCTCCATTGCAACCTTTCAATACTTAAAAGGGGCTTATATGAAAGATAGGGACAAACTTTTTGGTAGGGTCTGTTGCGATAGGACAAGGGGTAATGGTTTTAAACTAGAAGAGAGTAGATTCAGACAAGATATAAGGAAAAAAAAATTTTACAGTGAGGGTGGTGGAAGAGTGGAACAGGTTGCCCAGAGAGGTGGTGGATGCCCCGTCCCTGGAAACATTCAAAGCCAGGTTGGACGGGGCTCTGAGCAACCTGATCCGGTTGAAGATGTCTCTGCTCCTTGCAGGGGAGTTGGACTGGATGAGCTTTAAAGGTCCCTTCCAACCCAAACTATTCTATGATTACCCATTCGACCAAAGTTCTTTTTAGACCTTTTTAAGTCACTGTATTTTAAATGGTAGTTCTTTAACAGATCGTATTTTTTCCAGTCACATCAAGAGACACGACCTCTTCATGGTGAGAGCTGCATCTCTTTATGATGAAGTTCATGGTGTGAGCAGGCTGCCTTGGAGTTCTCTAAATGCAGCTGGTAGTTGCAAACAAAATCAGAAAGTGCAGATATAAAAATACTCCTCTGGGCTTTGGAATATGCCAAAGGCTTTAATCTCGCTAGTATGTATAAACTCAGTGAGTACACAATACATGCATCCAGCTGGTTTTTGGCATGTCTTTAGACTCCACTGGAACTGTTTAGCTTGATAGCAAATGCATGACGGATACTTAGTATTAGGATAAATTTTGTTTGTGGGAGACCTTTGAATGCCAAGAATATCAGCCATAATTTTTCTTTTCTCCTTTTTCCATTTCTGAATCTCCTTGGCTTTACCACTACCACTTTTAAAAATAAAATTTAACTGTTTTCCTCTCTCCTTGTAAAGCTCTGAGCATTTTTACCATCACCTCTGCAGTGACTCTGTACTCAGTACCCATGTAATCCAGGCAAATCCCCTGCATGCAGTCTTGTTAAAAAGCTATAGGCGTGGAGTTAATTCAGAATGGTCATGAGCCAAGCCCTTCACCGCTTCTCCTAAAATAAATCGTTGCTAATGCTGCTGCCATATGGCCAAAGAACATGAGCTCTCGGCGGTCTTTTGATTTCCTCGTTCACGCTTTCAAGTGCGCTGACTCTTAAACCGAGCTTCTCCTCATGTGTTATCTGCAGTTCATCTCCCAGGCGGTGAGCTCGGGAAGCACGCAAGTGTGTCAGAGGAATAAATAACTTGACTCAGCTGCCCAGTTACCAGTTCCTTAGCGTCTCCTGGCTGAATTAAGCATGCTCTGCGCTTTTGGGGGGAGCGCATCCTAGGAGATGATCGCTGCTGCGCAGGGGATGTCCGCAGTGTACACGGGCGGGTACAGAGGCTGCGGTACCCGAGCGCGGCTGGGGACTCCCCCTGTGCAGCAGTGGCCCCTAGTGGAAGATGCTCGGTCCTTCTGGTGACCCCAGGCTCCGACCATAAAGCCCAAAGACTCTTCACATTTGAAAACTTCTTTTAAACCTGGATCACCGCAGCAGCACTGCGGAAAAACCTCATGAGTCACTTTTTTCTTCTGACTGATTTGCTAAATGGTAGAGTTTGAGCTATTAAACAGTAATATAATACCACTGAGTTATTCTAATTACTTTTTTAAAGTTTCCCATTGTTTTGGCGGGTTCTCTTGGCCTTTGCCTGTGTGAACTGGTGCTTTATAATGTAAAACTGGGGGAATATAGTATTTTGACTTATACATTTTAATAGGTCTCTGTGCAATCTCAGGTTACACTGTGTAATTGTATATAATACTTTTCTGAAGACTTGAAATGAAAATCTGCAGATGGCATCTGAAGGGAAGGATGTAAATATTCTTACTGCAAATATTGGCAGCAGTGCAGTGCTCACATGCGCAAACTTAGAGGAAGCAGACTGGTACATGTGGAGCCACCTTGTCCATGGAACTTAAACAGTGAGATAGGAAAAGTAATCTGAAAGATAAGAAATCTGTATGTAATGTATAATAAAATTTTCGTTATTAGCTTTTTATAGTATGATCTCTTAGAATAAACCAGTGAAAACTTTGCTTTAAACCTCAGTCTTGTTTTTGAGCTGTTGTAAATAACTTTTTTTTTTGAGGCTGAAAGAATAGGTTGCTGTAGGAGATGACCTTTCCATTACTGTATAGGTGAGTGCTGCCTTTGGCAGGCTTGTGCACATGAATTGGTCTTGATCTTGCTTTCTGCCTTGGGATGTGAGTTCATGTTACAAGTCTTCTTTTTGACAGATGATGTTACAAGCCTCTTGAAATCAGCTCTGGCAGATGATATCATCCCAGATCCTCAAACACATATTACAGCTTTTTTTTTTTTAACAACATAGTGCTCTCCTTGTCTCTCTTAGTGCAACTTTTCCTTAAAAGGTAAAAAGTGTTGTCATTTAATCAACTGGAATTTTTTTCAATGTTCCAGTGTTTTTTTAGATCAAAATTCAACTTTACTTTCTCTAGTTTTCAGTTTACTTACTATAGCCCTTAAATAGGTACTGCCTTGTTTCAGATCTGACCATTGATTCCACTCAGGTATTCTTAGATCACACTTGTCCTTTCTGCTACTTGACAAACCTAAAAATATTTTGACTTTTTTTTTTTTCATTGTGCAAATGTTGTTAGAAGTCATGCTTGATTTGTGCTTTTCAGGAGAAGCCTTCAAGAGGAAATTTTGTACATCTTATAGATCGTTTTCATGGCAGTAAAAGAGTAGTAGTGCTTTTGCGCCTTCTCAAAAAAAAAAAATCATCTGTTGTGTTTTTTTAGTGATAATGTATTTACAAGTATACGATCCAGAAAACAACTTGAGTTATGTTAACGTTGCAAAAGATCTTCATAAGCCCTTGGGAGGCAGCTTAGCTTCTGAAAGCTTAGTGGAGAATTTGTTAAATCAGCAGAAGAATATTGAATTCCTGATTGAGATTTGAAAAATGCTAGTTTCCAAAACAGAGCAGGCTGAATTGTGTCTTCCACTAAAACAGCCAAGCAAAAGACAGAAATGTAGGAATAATAAACAGAATGGAAGTATAAGCCTTTGCGAAAACAAGGGAGTTTAATGTGGAAAAATTTACAAGCTTGAATATATTATAGCATTACTCTGACTTGAAGAAACAAACTTTTAGAGAATGATGTATGTAACCAAGTTTTCATCACCAGTTTACTTTGATTTAAACACTTCCAAATGTCTGAAAATACAGGCTTTTTGTAGTAGAAGTGATCGCTTACTTTCTTCTGTTTGGCCCATTGATAGCAAGATAAATGGAGAAAAAGCGCTATCCATGCTCATGAAATAGTGCTTTATCTTCACTGTTGTTGATGCTGGTGCTCTCTAGAAAAGCAACTGTGAAATGTTGGAGCCTGGTCCATATCCTTTTTGTGACTGTGATTTTTTTTTTTTTTTTTTCCCTCCCCCCTTGGTTTGTTTTCAGTGATGAGCTTTTAATTATGTAAGCTTATGTGGTCAAGGATTTCCATAAAAATTGGGTTGTAGGTTGGTCTTGTCATTTGGGAACCATGGTGGATGCTACAGAACATACCCTTTCCACACAAGAATATGGAAGCTCAGTTGTCACTTAATTAACTAGCAACAGTCAGTAAACATTACTGCTCAGGTGATAAAATGCCTTTCGGCATTGTTTCCTGAAAAAGTAGGTTGAGATTTCCCGCTTTGATGTCCTTTCACACGTATGCATGCACGTATACACGCACAAGGAGCTACATAATCCATATGAGCACTTAGTTGACAGAGTACCTTTTGTTTAGCTTGATTTTTTTATTTTTTTTTCTTCTAACAAAGACCAAAAAAATAACTTGTTTAGTCTTCAGAAAGCATTTGTACAAGGGAGGGAAAAGTTTGTTAGATTCCCCAGATTGTGACTGTCAGGAGAGGATACAGTAAGAAACCTGCCCAGGTAAGCAGCCCTACAAAATGGATAGCCCTCCTAGTAAAGTATTCCTGCTGAGCTCATGCTGACATGAGTGAAGCTGTGGTATTTGTCAGGGTAAACTTAGTGCTGGATAAATCCCTTCTTTGACTGAAATAAGCTATAGCAGATGAAATGATTTTGCCCCAAATTAAGGATGGCACATCTGTCAGTAGGCGATACCAACACCTCAGCACTGGCAAGAGTTTGTAAGATGGAACAAGCTTCAAAAACAATGTGAAACAAATTACGCTAGAGACTGAAAGTAACTCTTGTGCAAAGAATTAATGGAGTGTTTTGATCTCAAAAGATGCTTTATGGATCTAATATTAAGATTAACTTGCTCTAATCTTATTTCCTGTTTGCAGTGATTTAAAATATGTCTTTAATATGCTCCAGCCAATCTTCTTAACGAAACCTACTTCTTGTTAGGTACTCACTGACTCTTATGAGAAGCAGTGTGCTACTGTCAGAGGGCACATTAACAAATCCTCGCAGAATTCTTACAAATCTATGGGATTGTTGATCCCATAATGAAAACTGGAACTGAGGGTGTTCCATTATGTTACAGCATGAGCTCTTACTGAGAGACTGAGCAATTGGGGCGATAAATATGTATCACAAGTGGAATGATTCTGCATGTACTGCATAGTAATGTATTCATATCAAGAGTTTTCTTTTATTCTGAGTTTCTTATTTAACCATTAAAATCCAACATGTTAGCCTTCAACTGGTATGTAAGATAAAGGCATGAAATTGCTCAGTTTAGCCTCGTTGTCCATGTTGGCAACAAAAAAAATAAGTTACATTAAGACTGCAAGATTAAAACTCTAACATGTCAAACAGCTATAAGATTAGCTAATGGGAGAATGTACAGTAACTTCATCATATCTAATGTAAGCTAGTCTTTGGTGACCAACAAGAGCTATGTCGCAGCTTGTGCATAGAGTGAACAGTTACACTGCTCAGGAACCGTTTGTAAGGATGTGTCCTGCTCTGTTGCTTTGAGGTCTGTATAAGAATTATTTTGAAATGTAAACATATAGCTTCCTCTGTGTTGCGTTAAGTGTCTTTGTTTTAGATGCAGATGACATTGATCCCTAGTGTGACAGGCGAATAAAATCCTGCTTGTGTTTTTTTGTCCATTTGAAGTTGGTTTGCCCCTCTGGAGTTCAGTGTCAGTCAGTAGACTGCGTACAAAGCAACATGCCTGTTATTTCTCAAGAACCCTTGCTGATGAAGTGTTGCATTGTTTAGAAGGACAGATTTGTGATTGCTCTCCGATTACTGCCTGGAGATCACAAGAGGAGGACAAAAACAAATACATCCTGGTTGAACTAAGTTTTCTTTTTATTCCAGTGCCATCTATGATAGCTTATTTGTCAGCCTTGATAGATGACAGGAACTTTACAAATATTAAATCTTTATGGTAGAATAACTTCCACAAATTGTAGGGCTTCTTTGATCTTTGTAGAGATTATTTTTTTTTTTAACATGAAACAAAAGTTACACAGATCTCGGTTCTAAGAAGTGTCTGGTGGGTTTTTTGGGGGGTTTTTTTTTTTTGGTTTTTTTTTGGTTTTTTTAAGACTAAATTTATCCTGGCCTTGCAAAAATATTTAATTGCTGAGCAATTGCTGTGTATTTATTAAACTGCCTTTTGCAAATAAGGGTTGTCTGAGAATCCTTGCAGTATTTGGACTGTTAGTTTAAGCGTGAACTTGTATGATGTGAAGAGCTGTAAGGCTAAGTACAGGTGCGTTTCTCTCTGTGCCTCATTGTAAACCCCTTGAAAGAGGAGTTCAGATTTGGTGTGATGGAGTGTGCAGCCGCCTTTTTATCCTGCTGATAACTATGGTTAAGTATCAACTTAGTTTCTGCTTCAAGAAGAAATTTGCTTAAATATCTCTTGGATAATATTTCACTATAACTTAGTCTTTCTGAGCAATGTGACCTCTAAAGCAGAGGCTTTCACAAGTGATAAAGTATCATTCTTCTAGCCTGTGGGAATCTGTCCTGGCAGAGATACTAATTTATGTGGGGAATATGTGTCTTGTGCCTTTAGATTCATAATGGAGTGCTTTCTCTAAGGTGTTGGAATTTTTTTTTTCAGGGAGATGCTAGCTGCATTTTTAAAAGAATATTGCTTGCCCTATATATTCCTAAGACTTGATATGCCATATGGTAAAATGTCAGAAAAGATAAGTACTTTCCCTCAGCCCAAATCTAGAAACACTACCTTTTGAAGCTTGTTTAGAAGTGGGCAAAAGTTTGCAGTTCATACTGGAAGGTACAGGCAAAGTATTGGAAGAATAGTAAAAATACTACAGTCAGTCAGCCGTTACTCACTGTATTGGTTCAGCCAGTGGTACCAAACCCTTCTACTGCAGAAACTCTAGAGCCTGACTTGTCTGTTCTGTTAAGCCTAGAGTTAAGTTGCTTAGGGTTTATAAATGCAAAAGCATATATCTGGCACTCTTGGCCATGCGGAGCCGGTAACAACCATGATGTTATGGGCAGCGCCTTAGAGCCAAGGTGTCAGAGGAGTCCTCACAAAGCGGCTGCTGATCTGGGAGTGCACGCTTGGTTATTAGCACCTGGGGTAGGAGGGCTGCAGCTCTGTATTTCACACTTAAGGTGTACAGTAAAACAGATGTCAGTATGCAAATAAGCGATGCTAATTTAAAGTGACTGCCTGTTACCTTGGACTGGTATACGAGTACGTCAAGTAAAATCACGTTCCTCTTCTCAAACTGTCAGCTATAAATATTCAGGCCATCTTAGCTATCCAAGCAGAGGCAATCATTGTATTTCTTTTCTCTGTTCATTTTTCTTTATCTGCTGAGTCCGCACAGCTACAGCTCTGAGTTGAGGGTGGTAAAGGGGGTGTGTTTCTCCCCTTTAGGTGGCATGTGACCTTCTGATACAATAATGGCAGCATGTTCTTTAGGGGATACCTGTGGGCTTTAGACTAAATGATGCTGAGGCTGCTACAAGTAAGGAAGTGTTTACTGAATTGCAAGAGCAATGTTACTATGACTGCAGTAAACCTGCAAAAAGGTATAAAAGCGGAGGAGTTATTAGTTAATCCTCTAATTCCAGTGTAGGCCTTCCAGTAGCTAGTTTAAGCCATTTACAGGACCCAGAAGGGACTTCAGATCAGTTGCTCTGATAAGAGGTTCTAGTTTTCTGGCTTTTTGAAGAACTCTGTTCCCGTAATCCTCCCTTTCTTCCCCCTTTCCTTCCTTCCCTGAAGGTCATCACATTCCAGTTTCCTAGATGAAAGGATGTTACCAGAACTGTTGCACAACTCCTGTGTGAGAGCAATTGGCAGGGTGGTGTCTGAGCCAGCCTTTTTTGCGTGGTCTTAAAAATGAAGCTGCATACTGCCAAGAAAGCCAGCTCCTGGAGGATTGCTGTGGTCCTGGCAGCCTTTCCAGGCCTACAGTTGAGCAGATGTGGACAGAGCTCTGAGCTGCAGATGATGTTTGGGCTGGAAAGGGATTTTGAGGTCCCCTCTGAATGTTGAAGCACTGGGTACAAGTGGGATTAGCAGTGGTACCTTGTCACTGCTGTCTCCAGGAACTTGTTTGATTTGTCTTTGTGGTCACAGGAAACATGGTAAAACTGTAGCAGCAGTTAACAGCCTGCTACACTAGTGGGTACCTGTGGAGCTGAAGACTGGGTGTATGCTTGTTGCACAGTATTGCAAACCCTGTTCAATTAGCATGCGGCATCACTCTTCGAGTGCAGGATTTTATAGTAGAATAGGAGGCTAAATGTGTTGAAGTGCAGAGGAGAGTGGTTGCACAGGATGCAGGGAGAAAGGAAAGTGGAAGATGGAACCTGTGCCCAGTTCTTGTTCAATTCCTGGCGCTTTGCTTCACCATGACTCCACTTCTCTTGAGAGGAACATGACGGGTAGTGAGAAGACAGCACTAAATATGTTTTCAAGTTCTTTGCAATACTATTGTAGCCATGGTGACAAGTTTTTAGAGAGGTAACAATTTCATTAAATTGAGCGACTGGTTCTGGAGCAAAGGAAAAGCTGTGGGCCCACAAACCTGAAGAAGGCAAGTGTCTTTCAAATCTGTCAGTTGCTAGAGTAGGTGATTACATCTCTGTAGAGAACTGAAATACTTGTGCGTGAAACCTATTTACATCTTGAAGCACTCTTCAATCTATAAGGACAAATCTAGAATCATAAACTCTTTTTATGGGAAAGAGTTTAAGGAAGACTGTGAAGCAGTTGCCAACTACAAATTAAGGTTGCTCTTTAATCTTTAGGCTGGAAGGTTCCCAACAATTTGGAAAAGGGTATGAATGTGTGGAGGGGAAAACTATAAAGGTGCTGAAGTTCCTTCTGCTTGAGGCACTGTAAACACCATGATTTGTGGGAGCATGGAGAGAACCCATGTATGGGAGAAGCTGCATTCTTGGTCGTGGGAGAGCGGCTGATCACAGCAGTTGCATCCAGCTGTGTACGTTATGTTACATTACTGCTTTCACAGTGGTGAAATCTCATGTATTTTGATGGGACCACTGACTTGAAATGTTGTCAGAAGATGTGCATTTCTGTATAGTAGACATGCAGATGCACCAAACTTAACAGGTTTCATCCTTTTTTCCTCATGCTTTGCCTTTGATGGGATTTTGCCTTTGATTGCATTGTTGTGGGGGGAATGTCTGATACTCTTGGCTACAAAAACTATATAGGTTCTTAAAATTACATTTGTTCTGGCCTGGAGCAGAGCTATGTGGGTGTTGGATGTTTCTTTGAGAACTGGTGTTCCTTTTGGTTAATCACCTTGTGTTACCTACAACTTTAAAGGAAGACGATTAATATCTAGCAACTGACTTAAGTGTGTGGCACAGATCTGCACTACTGAAGATTTAATGCTTCTGTGTATGAATCACCCATCTGGTGAAGGCAGTGTTTGGATAATCAGTTAGACAGAAATATACTCTGCAGACCAGGGACAAGTAATTATAAATGTTATTTATTATAGTCTCATCAATGGGATAATGCTTAATCTCTTAAGCATATTAGAGTATGAGTTGATCAAAAATGCATTATCTGCTTAGGTGAGATGATGTGGGTCTTTGGACAATAGAGAACTGTAGTACGCTGTGCTAGACTAGAATTTAGGTAACTAATAAATAGATTGTCCTAAGCATATCTGAATAGCTGGAATATTTTATACTAGCTGTCTAATATTCTGTGCACTAATTTTGACAAATGTAAAAAAAAATTCATACAGAATTGGCTGAATACATGATAAATTGGCTGCTGCTGCTTATGCGAAGTGCGCGGGATTATCAGAATTAATCGGTTTAATTTAAACCCAGCTCATTTTAACTGAAAAAGGGTAGGGAGCAGCACGTGATCAGTTCAGCAAGCAGATCTAAGGGGGAAAGTAGTCATTTCCATTAATACAGCCAAGTAGGATAGAATACAGTGAGCAGCTCCAGCTGATTCAATAGGTTTCCATTAGTTATTCAAAGTGTAAGCAGACTGCTCTTCAAAATGCAGTTACCAGTGAGTTTTGAGCAAATTTTGAATCTTGTTTAAAAGCAGGTGACTGCCTTGTTTTGCCAGGTACCTCTTGATTAAAAACCTGACATGGAAAAACTAGAAAGTGCTCGAACTTGATGGTTGTGCCTCTCTTAGTCCATTCAGCTGCAGCCTTATCAGAAAATAAGTGATTAATCCTGATTACATGAAGGAGAAGAAACTGAATTCTAGTTGGCATTTAATTTTAATGCTTCCATAGGCACAAGCGATACATTCATAGCCTGTACCCTAGCTAGAGGTCTTGTGTTGCAGTTACACATGTGTCTTAAAACTACTGTGTTCATGGCCTTAATTTCTTTTTTAGGGAAAGCACGTGTGCAGCAGCTAGCAGAGAACACAAGATATTTCAGGAGACGACTGAAAGAGATGGGCTTTATCATCTATGGAAATGAAGATTCCCCTGTCGTGCCTCTGATGCTGTACATGCCAGCAAAAATTGGGTAGGATTAACAGGATAGTTTCTCATCCATCATCTTCTTTAAAGCTGGGATGGTACAAGAATATTAAGACTTTTCTAAATATAAGAAAAGACTGGTTTGATTTTTGCTTTTGTGATTACTACTGAGTCTTACAAAACATGGAAACTTCCTGTAAGTGATCTTGAGAAAATCAGGGCTTGTAGCTTAGGGCACCAAGAAAGCACTTCAGGGAAACAATTTTACCACTATGTGCCATGTTTTACAAGTTGGCAGTTTTTTGCATTTTATGTATATGTAAAGGGTATATATGTGCTAAAGAGAAGCTGAAATTGAATGGAAATTAACATTAAAAGTCACTGGAGGAATCTTTCAACCAGGTCCTGGATCAGAAGCAGACAACATTTACACAGATGAACTCTGAAAAAAAAAAAAAAAAAAAAAAAAAAAAAAAAAAAAAAAAGGAAAAAAAAAAAAAAGCAAGGGGGTGGGACATGATGGGACACAACAACCTGTGTTTGATGAATCCTAAGTTTTTTAAGAGGTCTGGATTTAATAGCTCAGGTATTGTTATTGTAAATACCAATAGAACTGTAACGCACAGGTTTATAAATGCTTATGGACTTGTGGGCTGCTTTGTGGATAATTAAGGCTAAAATTCCTCAAGCAGAATATAATGTATATATTAAAAAATTTTTGTAACATAAACAAAAACCTGATTTCAAGGACAACTTGACTTTGATACCCGCTTTTCAGTGTCCATGTATCAATCAACACTTTCAAATTTGAAAAGCATAGCTTCATGTTAGCCTGTACCAAACCTCTCTGGTGCTCTTTTAGCTTAGTTAGGCTTCAGTCTGGCTAAGCACTGTGGTTCTGAGAGGGAACAAACATCATCTAGCACTCTGCATGGAGCTAGATACAGTCTTCCTCCACCCTTCTCAGTATACCTCAAGTTTGAAAGTCCTGTAACCTTTATGGGTGCTGTAAAGTCTGCAATATGTGCTGTCCAGCACGCAGAAGTATACTCTTTCTGTTGCCCAGCTGCTCTACCAGTCAGTACATTCTTTTTCCTGGAAATGTTCATGGAAATGTTTATTAGCTGAGCAGTTGGGCCAGGAGCTTAGTTTAAAATGCGCAAGAACACAGAGCACTGATGAGAATTGGCCCTTAGGATCTATATTGCATCTATGTCATCCTTCCTTTGTCTCTTCTAGTCTCTTTTTAAAATATTTTGAGAGTACTAAATGGGTACAAAACGAGGTGTATAGGGATACACCTATCTATAAGGAAAATACCTGGAGAAGTAAAAGGGAGAAAATTTAAAAACCTAGTAAAAGGATGTTATTTTTAGAAATCCTTATAAGCCTCTTAAGTTCATTGCTGCTTCTCAAGACAACATCAACTCAAAAAGGATTAACCATTTCCTGTGGCCTATAGAAACACCCACAATTGTGCTGCCATTACAAAAAGGATCTAGATGTTCGTGCCTCTCATCACATAAGTCACGGGCACTGATTTCTTTAATCTTCATAACAATTTGTTTTGTTGAAGATACTGTGTTAGAGGTATGTGAGGCTTTTGCACCTTCTTTAAAAATATTTGGTATCAGATTAGATGATCTCAATTTACTGTGGCAATTCGATGGTTCCCATGCTAGGCACTTAAAAAGTGGTATGTTCTGTGACACCATACTGTAGTTTAATTGAATTAAATCAGTGAAAACAAACCATCTTGAAACTGCAGAAGCATCTGCTTGGGGGGTCGCAGCATGGGGGATTCCTTGTGTAGTCAAACTTCTGAGCCTAAATCTGTATTTCCTATCGGAAAGATTTCCAAGCTTAGGTTACAAATCCATTTAGAAACAGCCTGCTAAAAGACTAGCCTCTGCCACATATAATCTTTCAGCTTTGTTAGAACTTAATACAGTGAAACCTTTAGAGGAGGACCACCTTGGCACTGAATTAAAAAAAAAGGCTTTTGTGAACAGGTGTTCTTCCTCTAAAAGAAAGCACTGGAAGCTCCAAATTGTGGTCTTACAGGCTTGCTTCAACAAAGGCCTGCGTAGGTTAACATACTGAGACCTTCTTGCTACTGCTGCTGCTTTGCCTCCAGTGGTATCATTCTGACAATCTTTCTTGTTCTCTCTGGCAGTGCGTTTGGGCGTGAGATGCTGAAGCGGAACATCGGTGTTGTGGTTGTGGGCTTCCCTGCCACCCCCATTATCGAGTCCAGAGCCAGATTCTGTTTGTCTGCAGCTCATACCAAAGAGATGCTTGATACGGTAAGTGCTTCATCTTGTCTTGCTTTTGCTCATGCCTTCTATAAACAAATACAACAATTGCCTGGGTTTTGTTGACTGGTTTGATGTTTGGTACACAAACTAGATGAACCTGATGTTCAAAGCCACGTGTAGTAGAGCTGGCAATGATTCCGTCTCTCTCCTTGCTTCAGCAATGCAGAATGGCTGCCTACAGTAAATTTTAGGGACTTTCTTTTCCTATTTTAAATGATGCAAGAGAAACAGCCTCATTCCTTTGAGACAGTGCTTTTTCACCTCTTAAGAGGCTCTATTTTCTACTGAATCTTTTAGAAGGAAAAAATTCTGCTTCTTCTAACCCTAAATGCAGAAGGTAAGGGGAAAAAAAACCTGAGAACTTCCAAAACATCTATATTCTTCTCAAAAGTCACTGCAAACCTCAGCACCTGATTTCCAGTGAGAATTTTTATTCCTAATATTACTATTCTAGTTCTTGTTTACAGCTTCAGAGCACTGTATCTTCAATGATCCTGTCCTAAATGAGTCTGTACCATGTGCAATGCCTTCCTGCCTACTGTCTGCACTAAGCATGTTCCAGCGGGAGTGGAGGTCCCTTCTAAGGAGGCTCACATTACAGTTAGGAGGTGCTGCCTTAAAAATTAAGGGTGGAAGTTACTCAAACTAATATAGCTGAAAGGAGATTATAGGAGTAAGCCTGACTATCCTTATTATGTTTTGGTGTGGTAACTACATTCATTTTCAAGTCTTCTGAATAATCTTCTTTGGACATGTACATGGGCTGTCTTAGGATCTGTCAAAGTTCTCCGTTGTATTTTTTCTACATTTTGCTGTTCTGTGCCTCAGAACCTAAGCTAGGCTGAGTCACAGCCTTGGACTTCAGGAGAGTAGACTCTGTCCTGTTCAGAGATCTGCTTGAAAGAGTCCCATAGGTTACCATCCCAAAGAGAGGAAGTGTCTGGGACAGCTGGTTGATTTTATTTTTTTTAAATTATTCTTTTCCCCTGAAGAATGGTCCATCTTGACTTACAGGAGAGCAAATGTAGTGGGAAGCCTGCATGCATGAACAAACCAACAAAAACAAAATGGAAGCATGTAAGAGGTACAAGCAGGGACAGGTGATCCAGGAGGAATAGGGACCCAGTCCTGAGCATGCAGGGATGGGGTCAGAAAAGCCAAAGCCCACCTGGAGCTGAGCCTGTCAAAGGACACAAAGTGCAGCAGATGGGGCTTTTATGGGGATATTAGTAGCTGAAGGAAGAGTAGAGAAAATGTGGGGCTGCTGCTGAATGGCATAGGGATCAGGTGACAAATTACATGCCAGAGGCCAGAGTACTCAGCGCCTTTATTGCATCAGTCTTTACTGATGAGACTTGGCTTCAGGAATCCTGGGCCCATGAGGTCAGTGGGAAAATAGGGAGCAATGAAGACTTACCCTTGGTGTGAAGGAGGACAAATAAGGGAATTTAAACAAACTAAACATACACAAGCCCATGGGAGCTGATGGGATGCACTCACAAGTGTTGAGGGAGCTGGCTGTCACAGCAAGGCCACTCTTGATTATCATCTTTGGAAGGTCATGGTGATTGGGGAAGGTTTCTGAGGATTGGAAGAAAGCAAATGACACCACTGACTTCAAGAAGAGCAAGAAATGTGATCTGAGGAACTGCAGATTGAGAGGCCTCACCTTGATCCTTGGGAAGATAATGGAGAAAAAGATCCTTGAAACTATTTTCAAACACTCTGGACAAGAAGGTGATTGGGAGTAGTCATCATGGAGTTACAAAGGGAAAATCATACCCAGTGTCCAGATCAGGTGGCAACAAGTCCAATATATGAGCAGCAAATGGAACATATAAACAGATACTTACTAATGTCTTGTCAGAAAAAAATAGATGCAAACTTTTCACACCTTACTGCCACAGAACTTTCAAATCAAGAGCTGAAAATGGATCTTCTTAATTTCAGGTTTGTTAGGAAAAATAGTAAGGCAGTGGTGTGAGCAGTTTGGTAATGTATATTTACTGTCATTCTGTATCAGTTAACCTGCCACATACAGGTGCTGTACTTGCTGCTTCTAGGTTGTTTCTGCCTTGTAAGACCTAATTGCGTCTGCCCTGACGCTCCCAACAGCGGACTGCTTAAGGAGTTCCTTCCCAGCTACTTGTCCTGGTACACTTCCTGTAATTATTCCAATTCAGTTGTTTCTGTTCCAAATAAAAATTCTGAAATGGTATGTTTGGAGAAGGCCCTCTCTTTCCCTTCCTTCCCCCGCCCCCCCCTTTCCATGTAAAATGAATAGTATCACAGACTTGGCTCAGAGCAGCGTAATAGAACCGAGTGCGTTGACACAAATGAGGGAGCAGTAACTTCTGGCCAGGTGAACATGGAAGGGGGAGATGAAAGGGAAGGAGGTGGGAGGAAGGAGAAGAAAGAAAACTGAAGTCTCTGAAGTCATTGCTGCAAACTGAGCTACAACTGAAGCCATGCAAAGTTGATGTGCTGGTACTAACTGAGCAATCACAGTCTTGCTGTTGGTTAGATACTTAGTCTTCTCTTAGTGATTACCTGAATTTTTTACCATAACAAGCTGCTTTTGCAGGGTCTATATAAGTACTATACTTGCTCTCTTCCAAAACCAATCTATAACTTTTATTACTGTGCTAAAAAAAAAAGCTCTTTTCCTGTCAATTCACTTACAAGTCTTTCTGCTTTCCAGAAAGTGTTTCAAGTTTTGTGCATTTAACTCTAAGGACTCATTTCTAGAGTAACTCTGTAGGAGCTAAATGCTCTAAACTCAGGAAATGCTTGTTTAATATACTAGGGCTTGTCTGCCTAAGAAAATTAATCCAGGACAAAATGAGGTGTGAATTTTGAAGTGAATGAAGAAATCCTGATTTAGCTCAGTATGTGGAGGCTTTGTTCCAAGTTAGCGTAATCCACTTTGAGGTTCAAAACAGCTGCATGCTCTGAACCCAGAACATTGGCAAGAAGAGTTCATAAGGAGCAAGTCTTTGTGTCAGTGACTGTGTTTTCTTGTGATGCAGTGGAAGAGGATTGATTTCAGGCAGCTACTCATTAAGGCAGCCCTCAGATCTCATCCCTCTGCTGAACCGTGGCAACAATATCCAGAAGGAAAAAGAACTTAAATGAGTAGACTTGGAGAGAGTTGGCAGAGAGCTTCTTCAAGTCAGTGACAGAAAAGAGAATTTGGTAGCCCATCTGTGTGTGCATGGATGCTAACTAGAGCTGTTATGGCTTTTTTTTTCTAAACAAAATTTATCCAGGCTTGGAGCACGGGGAAGAGAAGCTTGTCTTGTAAATGCTGATATTTTTAATGCTTCCTTGCTCTTATTAAATAAACCCACATGATGGGGAACAGTTCTCAGTTACGATTTTAACCGTTTTATGTAAATAAAACTTCCTTGCCTGAAAATATTTGGCTCAGGATTAGAGTGAAGTCCCTCATAACCTGCATCCCTGTAGGCTGGTGCTTTCTTTTCAGTGATGAAAAATATATTACACTCCTGAAGTTAGAGTTCACCAATGCCATTTCCTTTGTAGTCTTTGCTGGTCACATGGTCCTTTTTGTTTTAAATTAATAAAATCCTAAATCTGCATTCAAGAATAACAGTTAACAGATTCTTTCAACAGAAATTCAACCTTAAATTGTTTCCATATGGGTTCTTCACTTACAGCTCTGGCAAACTGTGCCCACACTTTTGTTTTGTTTTCTTTTTACCGAGGTCCAACTCCTGGGTTTGTCGTTCCCCCAGATTCTAGAGTGGAGAGGTTCTTGCTGCCAGATACAACAAGCATGAGGGGCTATTGTTTAAAGAAACAAAAACTTGAACTATCCATCCAGGAAGGAAAAGCATGTAGGGATATTAACCCCTGTCTGCCAAGTATTCTCAAGAGACAGACATTTGACCCAGAACGTGTTAAAATTGGAGCATTAATGTTGAACTGGTGGCATTCTGAAGGAATGGTGAATGTACCTATCTGAATAAATTTGCAATTCAAGGGAGTGCAGAATGCCAGCCTTTGAGTTAAAAAAAAATCACATTGGACTTGGAAGTCATCTTCTGAACTCATTTCTTTGTCACTTGCTTGTATAAGATAATTAGCATCACATACTGTTGCAGATTTGTCTGCAGCAACTGACTCATTTTGTACTTTGCTCCAGGAGTGCTCTGTAGAGAAATGAATTTAAGTTTAGGGTTTGGCTTTTAACAAACTCTGTTGTGAACTACTGTCTTATCAAAGAGATTGCAACATAAAGAAAGTATGATTAACGGAGCCGGGACTTTCCTCACTTCTTATGCTAGCAGACATTTGATCTCTGGTAAACTTCATAACATTTGCATTCAGGTCAAAACGGTGAAAGGTTTTGTTAGCTCACTAGCAGTGTTCTGGGCCATCAGTTGCCTGAGTGTTGCCTTTGTGGCAACCTCAGTCAGTGGGACTTGCTTTCTAGGAAGAAAATGCTTGGGATCCTACCCAGAATAACTTTTTTCATTCCTTCGTTTGGCTGGCAAAAATCTCCCATGCAGTGTTGTTTACAATACAGAGCTGGCATCTCTAGTTGTATGTGGACAGTGCAAATTAATCAAATGTAGATATAACAAATACATCAATAGAACTTGTTAGCACAATATTGGAGTTTGCCTTTCATTATCTTGCAATTTAAAAAAATATAGTAGGTCAGAGACGCTATGCTAACACACATGTTTTCATACTGAATGATACATCAAGAGGAGTCAAATCTTCACATACTTGTTGTTTTGTTTTATTTTGTTTTTCCCCCCACTTCAGCTTTATTACCTCCAGGAAGGGGGGAACATTGTTTTCAGTTTTTCTCTCTATGAATAGTCATGGCTTTTTGGGGGATGACTGTGAAATTTGAGTTAGTATTGCTGGGTATTATGATCTTGCCTTGGAAGTGGAGTAGTCAGGTGGGTGCAAAGTCACTCTTGGTTAAGTGACTAGTGCTTGGTCTTGAGACTTCTGAATACTAAAATCAACCAAATCCTATGCACCTCTGAAGCTACAGACTTAGAGCACAGTAAAATCTCACTTCAGTAGAACAGCTCTCAGAGTAGTCTGCAGGCATGCAAAATGGTAGATGTGCTGATAACTTGCTTGTGTCTGTCTCCTCTGCTGATCTGCTGTCGTCTCTTTCTCAGGCTTTAAAAGAAATCAGTGAAGTCGGGGACCTCTTGCAACTGAAATATTCCCGTCACCGTTTGGTACCTCTCTTGGACCGGCCGTTTGACGAGACAACATATGAAGAAACAGAAGACTGAACTCCCTCCATGTGCCTTGGTGGGAGGGACACATCCCGTGGGACACTCCGTGGCACGCAGGCCACAGCATCCGTGAACAACACACTTGGTATAAAAGACATTTCCTCACAATGCTGAAGTGGCCACATCAGCTCTAAATGGCATTTTGTAAATAGGGAGAGGAGGAGGAAAAAAAAAAAGCTTTGATTCCTGTGTCTTCAGGGTCTGGCCCTAGAGGTGCTTGGCTTTATTTTTTCTTGTTGCTTTTTTAATTTATTTGTCTCAAAGAGTTCACAGCAACCCAAGTTGGCTGTGGCTGATCAGCTCAGACTTTGTATGCACCATTAGCCTCCCAAATGCTGGCCGAGATGTTGTGAGCATGTGTGACGCTGGCATGGCAGCATTTCCAGTGTCACTGCTAGGTGTCTGACCTTCCCAGTCAGAAATGAGCTGACCTGTCTGTTCTTGGAAACTTCCTAGAGAAGCTGTTGATTGCTAGCTTTGAAATATTTAACAAGATGGATAATCAACCTAAGCTTTTTTTCTTTTGCATTTACTTGTGTTTAAAACTTGAATTTAGCCTTTTTAAAATAAATGTGTTGTTGATATGTCACTGACAGGACCATTGTTCCCAAACATTATTTAGTTTTGTAAGCCACAGGCAGAAAGACTTCTGGGACTCTAGCCTCTTTTCCTTCCTGGTATGGATACCAGATTGTCTCCTGGTTTTGTCAGTAATTGTCCTCTTGATATAGGGTAAGTGATGGAGAGAGGTTTTGTGAATTTTTTTTTTTTTTTTTTCCCTCACATGGGCTGTGTTTTGCCTTCCTTCTGACAAACTTCCGTTAAAAAAAAAAAAAGGTGGGTTTAGCGTGTGTGTGTTTCTCATCTTCAGGTTAATTTCTCTTTTGCTTTAGGAGTGTCATAAAACCATGAACAAGTCACTGCTAAGTTCTAGAAGAGTGCTCTTGGCATTAAGTTCACCATAGCAAGCCTTGTGCTTCTTGTTAAGGCCAGAACCCCTCCATCAGCAGGCCTATACAAGGGGTGACTATTAGGAGAACCACTTATTTTATGCAGATTTGTGAAAGAATGATTGCTACTCTTTGCAATGCTAATTCACTGTTTCTTGTCATACATGAGATGTTCTTCATTGGCTTTGTTGCACAAGGTTTTTATGCAAAGACTGTAGACAGCTTGCGTCCTGTATTATACATTACATTTTGGCTAGCCAAATGAGGCTCTCATTTGGCAGCTGCATATCTGTGTAGACCTTCCCTGAAGAGAGGATGTCCTCACAATTGCATTTTGTTTGAGGTCTTTATTCTTTTTAGTTTCTGTTACTGTGAGATTGAATTAATGTTCACTGAGCCAGTTGCTCTTTGGAACCTTTATTTGCAAGTTCCACACAGTCTTACTCTGACCAAAGTTTGAAATATACAATGTTGTGCTAGAACACTAGAAGTGGTCTGCTACTTAGTCATTGCATCTTGAATTCTTTCAGTGAATGGAATGGATTGTTGAAGAGGTACCAAAAATTTTATACCAGGAGTTAGTTACTGTATAGTTTGCTTCTGTATGTTTACCTTAGACATGTAGGTTTCCTGCAAAGACAGTAAAGCTTTAACGTCCTGTCAATTGGGTTTGGACCAGCTCTTCAGTTTGGGTTAGCATGATGCTTTTTGCAGGTGACTGGAGTTTTTTAAACAGATTCTTCTTCATAATGCTAAAGCAGAGTGCAGCTCAAAGCTATTTGCCTGGTGCTGCAAAAAAAAAAAAAAGTAATTTTTTTTTTTTTAAGTTCTTTTATGTTCAGTCTCCAACAAACAGGGAAGGAGCACTTTGGTCACTAGAACCAAGCAGTTCTGCGAATACATCTGGTGAGTAAAAGCAGAATTGGTTTCTATTTTATAGAATATCTATCTTCATGCGTTTATGGATCTTGTTCCATTTCAATGTAACAGAATTTCAAAACACCAATTCAGCCTTTACCATTGCATTTCAGAAACGTAATTAGATGAGAAGCACTAAAATGTACTGTTTCAAAATAGGTCCAGGTAACTGCTTCTGTCTTAGTCTACTAATGGGTTCGCTAGCCGTCTGGAGCAGAGTGTGCACAGTCCAAGAAGTCTGTAACCTGTATATGCAACTTTGATAGCTATGAAGTAGTCTCATTTGTTCAGCCACAGAGTGAGTAATCTGCAATTACATGAGCTTATTTTATCAGTTTGACCTTTCTCGCCTGCGTTCTGCCCAGGACTAGCTCTAGCATTCCAGCAGATGACCTGCTTTCTAACTTCAGGAAGCCTTACCTGAAAGAATTATTGCTTTTTTTCCTTTTTGGATTGTAGTAGGGGACAAGAGGAGGTTAGTACAGGAAGTCCTGACTCCAGCCCTGATACTGTTGACTTGATCATGGAACTATTTGAGAGTGGACAAAACCAACCAACTTGGAGGCATAGGGTCAGTGTGGAGCTGTTTTGAGCATTCCAGATGTATGGCGTGCTTGTGTCTGCTGTGTGGTCAAGTCCATTTGAAAATAGTGATGTATTAAGTCAGAGGTGTTATAGCAGATTCTCCAAGTCTCAAGTCTTAATCTTGTCTCTAGGATTCAATTTTAGGGCAGCTTGCCTTTAGAAGGTATAAAAACATCTGGATAAATCTCAGTAATTCAGATAACTCCTGTATAACACTTCTGAAATTTTCAGTGTTTTAAAATTATTGGTCCCCATTGGGATTCCCATTGCCCTTGTTTGAGGAAATTGTGTTCATCCTAAACTTTGGCCATTTAGTATCTTTCTGCTATGTCACGCTGTCTGCATATGACTGAATTCTGGGTTGCAAAGACATTTCAGAAATCATTCAGGCAGTTAGTAGAATTTGCAAACTGCTTGCTTACATTTCAGTCCTGCCATATCCTATTT
>WHYT01016814.1:251140-276790 GCA_009806455.1 Tetrax tetrax
GGGGAGGGGTGAGGGGGGTCGGGGGGGGGGCTCCTCGGGGGGCGGCTCTGCGTCGCCGGCAGCATCCAACACGTGTCCCCGCGGCCAGGCCGCCCGGAGCCCCGCGTGGAAACGCAGCAGCGCGGAGAGGGGGAAGCAGGGTTTCGTACCTCCCCTCTTCTGGGCTGCTTCTCCAGTCACTGAGGGGCAGAGCCCCTTCCCGGCCTCCGGGTTTTCGGGTAGGCTCAGGTCTTTGCATCGCACAGAGGCTGCAGGAAAGGGGCTGGTTGAGGTGCTTTGAGATCGGGGCCGAGTGCCGTCACCCAGTGCCCGGGAAGATCCGTTGCTTCCAGAGGGCAGCAGCCCTCGTAGGAGAGCAGAGTCTGGCCACGACCCGACCTGTAGTAAAATGAGCAAGGCTGGTGGCTTGCCAGGAGCTCTGAAACTCTGCTACTATGAAAATAAGACCGTGAGGGATTTCGGTCCCAAGTTCTCCTTCCCGTTGGGACGACCCTGGGGCAGATTCCACAGTGGTCATGCTCGCGAGTCCCCACAGGCTGGGGGAGGACGAGGGGGTCCTGGGGCTGTGCCTCTCACTCCTCTGATAGCCAGATCCTGGCCAGTGCCGGCTTCAGAGCACAGAAGGGGAAACTTCATCAGGCAGGGAGGGACTGGTCAGACTGGGAACCAACTGATGGGACCTGATGGGGATGACAGGAAGGGAATGGGGAAGAAACAAACTACCAGGAGGGCAGGGAGAAGGGTTTGAAGAAGACAGACAACTGAACCGTTAAAACAAGCTTAAAACTGTTCTCTGGTGAAAAAGTCGTTCAGGCAGCAGCAAAATACCCTTTTGGAGAATGCTACTGCTAAAAGTGGGTGAAAGGAATAAGTGGGAAAAGCGGTGATAGGAGGAGGCGGAGCGGGGCAGGGCGAGAGGAGCTCAGCCCATGCTGGCCGTACACAGCTGCATGGGAAGCCGCAGGTTTGATCTGCAGCGTCAGACTGGCAGAGGAGGTGCTGAGTGATGGGAATACACCTTCGTGCCAGTCACTGACAAAACAGGGCGCTGATCTGCAGAGGAGTCATGCCGGCAGCTCGTGTTGCGTGCACTAAACTCCATTCCAGCCTGAAATCCAAGGAACAAGTGTGAAGAAGGAATTCGTTGCACGGAAAGCCTGGCCAACGGGCAAGAGAGGGCACGGGCTGCATCCAGCCACCACCATCCAGCCTGGTAATGGTTTTGACTGGAGCATGGACCGAGCAGATGCACACAGGACTGCTGGGGATGTTACCTGTTGTAGCACTGGTAATACCGTGCTGGTGCTGTACTTTGGTTGTGAAACTTCAAGCATAGACATAGATGCCAGTTCGCTCGGCAGACAAATACTAGACAGAGTGTGCTCGGGCTCTGGCTGCAGAGGGAGTAGGGATTTGTGCTTGAAATCCAGGAAAGTATTGCAGCCCTGTGGCAGGGGGCGTAGGATAGGGACAAACTGCATGCTAGGAAGCTGTGCGGGTCCCCACCACGGGACCCTGCAGCCCAATCTCGGGCTCCTTTTTATCTGACGTCTAAAATACATCAGGAAGCGGGGCAAGCTGCTGTCAGTCCCAGTCTGGCTGTGAATGGCTGTGAATGGAGAGCGTTGTGCGGCCAGCCAAAGATCACACACGGCACTTACACAGCGCAGCCTCTGTCCCTGGACCTGTGCTTCTCGCAGAAACACAAACATCGGAGAAGTTTATAGGCAAAGGTTTGAGGGTGGAGGTTCGGAGCGAGGAGGAAGATGAAGAATGGATTCCTCTGGAGGTCTGTTGGTGCTGCCATGCACACCCCGCGTCCCTCGGGGTACTGGCTGCACAGCTCGCACGGCGGGGAGAAGGCGGTAGGTGTTGGCGTGTATCTTCTAGCCGCGTTTTGGGAGAAAATCCTCTGTTTCTGGTGCATGCAGGGGAGGACTTGGAGTAGTTGTGCTTGGCTGTTTCAACTAAAGCAGAGAGCACAAGCGTAGCAGTATGGTGGTTAAAAAAAAAAAAAAATCCAGAGTGATTTTGGGTCATACGCACAGATGGTTCCTGTTGCAGCGCTGATAGGTCCTGTCTCTATGGCAGCAGGGCAGCCACAGCTGGAGTATTGGTTACACTATGGGTAATGCCCTACAGATGTGGGTAGAACGAAGGGGGCCGGGACGAGAAAAATAGAAATGAAGGAGCAGAACAGATAGACAACCAAAACCCTTAAACAATTCTATAACTTGGACTTAACAGCTATATTTGAAGCAAACATTTTTCCTCGGTTTATAAGTGAATGGGAATTTTTATAATCTGTGCTGAGCCTCAGAGTTGCACTTCTATAAGATAATGTAGAAAAATTAAAACCATTAAGGTTTTCAGTATATTTTTTAGTTAGAAAGTCTTTGTTTTGCAGGAAGGATGGAAGGAACACATACTTTATCTTTGGGCAATAGCCTTATTGGTATGTCCCAAGGTCCTGTTCCTCAGTCAGGATCCACCAGTTCCAGCCATTACCGAAGGAGCCAGCACTTGTGTTTACATTTTCTCAGCTGTGTTGCTCTGCAGAAAAGCTTTTCCTGAGTTACACTGAGCCCAGCGTAAGCAACAGATGTAGTGAGAACATCTTCCATTTCTTCAGTCTATTTGACTGGAAGTTGAAAAGGCAGAATACTTTCTTTCCAAACTGACTTGAATCTAAGAAGCTAAGATACCTGCTCATTCAGAGGCTTTCTGGCGATGTTTGGGAAGGCAAGTGGGCTCCGAAGCAGCAGGCAGGTGTACAGCAGGGTTTTTAGAAGCGCTTTTGCAGGCTGGATGCATCACACTGACGTGGGCAGAAATGTGACAGGTCCAAGCACTGACCTGTGCCAGCAACTCTTCAAATTTGGGTAACTGAATACTTGGAAGAGTTTGTGTCCTTTGTGGAGACAAAGGACAGCTCAATCACATTGCTTAATGCATTGTTTATTTATTAAGCCAGGGGCTTAAATGCAAAATATGTTTTGATAAACTCACTGGATTTCAAAATATTGGCTTTGAGCATTGTTGATAGATGTTTGGATTCTTTCCGACTGATACCAATCAGTTCCGGTGCTCTTCCAGTAAACAGAAAATAGCGAATGTTCTAACATGCTAGAAACATGAATGTTGGAAGCGATTAGATCTGTGTGAACCAACACGACCGCTTCAATAACTGTGCATAGAAATAACAGTACCAGCAGTGACGGTGATGGGCGTGTTGGTAGTGAGCATCCCGGCGGTGTCAGAGTGCGGCAGAGCAAACCAGCAGTCTTTTGTGGAGGGTCCAAGCTGCCCAGCCCAGCTCCGGTGGGCTTGGTGGATGTTCCTTCGCCGGAGGGAACCACCCTGAGAAAGGGGGCCAAGGGTGATGGCAGCAAGCTCCCCACAGCACCTGGGGGTGTTACTGCGGGGCTGGGACAGGGGCAGGGTGACAGTCCCGGCTGGAGCTTGCTGTTGGAGGTTGGAGTTGCCCTGGCCTGAGCAAAGCAAATCTGGTGTCTGCAATAAGAGATAACAGAGGGCAACAAAAGAAATGCCAAGCATAGCATAAGGGCTGTAGTTGGCTGCAAATCAGTGGGTTTGTACAGCACCTGGTATAACTGGCTCCAGGCCCCTGAGAAATACGGAAAGGAATAACAACAGTGCGTATTATTTACTGGTTACATCAGGCAGCAAGAGTAGCAGTGGGAAACTGTGTTTAAGACTGAGGGTCTGCACCGGGATGTTTTGCTTGCCAATTAAAAATAGTTGTTAGCAGTCTTGATTTAAATCCACCTGCCCTGTGCATAGGGAGCCTGAGAGCGGAGGAGAGATTAAGAATTAAACGTATGGCAGTGACGTGATGCCTGGCTGGAGTTACCAGCAAGCAGAGAGTAAAGGAGCTCCAAGGTGATGTGGCGTGGCCGTAACTAGCGTGACAGGGAAATACTAGCTGGGCTTGAGTGTAGTTTGTCAGAAGACTGCATAATCAGGGTAGGCCCATCATTTGGGAGCCCTAAGGTAGCCTCCACATACTGCCTGAGGAGACCGCTGGAGTGATGGGCTGGCAGGGGCCCGGGGGTGGCTCCTGCCAGAGTCTGCCAGGTGCCTCCCCCAACTCTTGGTCCCCCTTGCCTCCCCAAGGCCTGTGTGGCCGAGAGGAGGATCTCACTTTCCCCAGAGCCATCTCGCCCTGCTGCGGATCCCCAGCCTGTGCTGTCACCCGTGTCTGCCCTGCGAGGGGGCACCTCACCACGGTGCTGCCCTGCCGGAGGGCTCGGCCGGGGTGCGAGGGGGTGGCTGGGTGGGTGCTGGCTGCCTGCACAGATCCCCTGGCCACTGCCGGCTGTGTCAGTAGCAGAGTCATTTTGCCTGCGGATGTGCTTTTTACCTTTTCATTTCTTCAGCAATTAAGCGTTCTTGTCCCTGGCTTTGTCCTTGGCGGAGGTCGGATTTGTGGGTACAAAACGTGCATTGAAGCATCCTTCCGCTCTGAAAGGGGCTCTTTGTGCGCAGGGAGGTACTTCGCCCTTTGTAGCAAATTTCCTTTTGAGAAGTGCCAAATTATCTTAGTCAACACAGTTGAAAACCCTCCCGCCCTGGGGCTGAGGCAGGAGCAGAAACAAAGGGGAGCCGGGTGTAGGGAAGCTGCCCAACAAGGGGGCTTCTTCCCTTTTCACTGCGCAAACAGGTCTGCTGCGTTCCCATTGTCACAATCAAAGGGGTTCCTGTAAAAGGCACATGTAAGGGGAAGAGATTAGGCATAAATCGCTCCATGGGGCATTGCCCAGACCTCTCTCTGCGTTCCCAAAAGTGTCTGGCTCTTGCAGACCTTATCCTTAAAGACAGGTGGGCTGG
This sequence comes from Tetrax tetrax, assembly GCA_009806455.1. Classification (NCBI taxonomy): domain Eukaryota; kingdom Metazoa; phylum Chordata; class Aves; order Otidiformes; family Otididae; genus Tetrax; species Tetrax tetrax. The sequence goes on from WHYT01016814.1 coordinate 255,992, forward strand.
GGGACTTATACTGCCTCCAGCCATGGTCCCTCCAAGTCCAGCGAGGTGATGGAGGGAGTGTGCTGGGGATTAATTCCTGCTTTCCTCTTCTCAGTGTTTTAGGGGTAGGGAGTGCAAACTCCTTGGCTGCAGGTTGGTTTAGTCTCCAGGGGAAGGATACAGCTTCAAAGGGAACAAAATGCAGTAAATTGCTGCCTTCTGCTGGTCCTCAGCGCTGCTGGATGGGCACAAGGTGGGGAACCAGCTGCAGATGGCCAGGAAGCACCCGTGTGTGCAGGGAAGAGGTGGTGAGGCATGAGTTTATCTTGGATTAGGAGCTGTTGGTTGGCCTGGTCTGCCAGGACCTTATCTAGCACACAGGACTTGGGGTACAAGGCAGGGCTGGGAATGTGCCCTTAGCCAAGGGAGCCTCCATCAACGCAGGGCACAGCAGGAGGCTGGTACATGGTGTGGGTACAGTGCCCTTCAGGTGAACCTCTTTGCCTTCCTGGGACGTCCTTTCTTACCCACCGCTTCCACGCTCCCTCCTATTTGTCCCCCTGCCCTCCCCTTCAGCTGCAGCCGCTGCCGCAGCCACCAGAATCCCAGGGGAGGCCAGCTGTGCTGTGCCTGCAGCACCTTCGGGGAGACAAGGTGTTGTACAGATGCCTTCACCTCCACTGTTCGCCCTCACCCCTTCCCCTCGGGGAATACTGCGGTTGTATGACATACTTAAGCTGGCTGCTCCTTAAAAATCAAAGATCCCCCTAAGGGCAGCATCTAGCTCTTCTCTTCTGAGGAGTATCTGCAGGGTGGCCCCCCTTGTGCCTCCAGCACAGGAGATGTAGGGCTGCCCAGAGGTGCTGTGGGCATCTCGGAGATTACAGCTTGGCTATTGCGTGTCTGTGCCCACCCTGGGGAACCAGTCCTGGAGTTAGAGCTGAGGTCTTGCTGGGAAATGACTGGCCAAAGAGAAGAAGAGGGGTCAACTGGGAGCTAAGATGCTGGGGAAGTGGGGCTCCCCTTTTGGATGTGCCCTAGCTTTCCTCTGACTTTGGACTTGCCTCTGCAGCCCTGCAAGCCTCAGGCTCCCATCTGGTGGGGGAAAAAAAAATAATTAGTTTTGGAGAGGCACTTAGAAGTAGGAGGGACCGTCCTGGTTTCCCTACCCCAAGGCCCTTTCTCCACCCCACACTGATGTGTGGGAGTCATTAAATCCTGCCACTGGGCTGGGGAGGGGAGCCCAGCTCGCCCACCGGCTGGGGAGCTGCAGCCAAGCACCTGGGGCAGGGGCCAGTGGCTGAGCCACCCCAGCGTTTCCCCTTTGGAAAGCTGAGATGCAGCATCCCTGCCTGGATCCCTTCCCGTGCAGGGCATGGAGATGCTCCCAGTCCAGCTCAGGTGCCTGTTTTTTTCCGTTGTTGAAGGGATCCCCAATGGATTTGCATCCGTTTGGTCGGCTGCCTTCCCTGCCCCGCTGCCTGCGTGGGGAAAGCAGCTCGTGCCCCCTGCGTGGGACAAGGGGAGCGGGTGTCCCCCACTGCAACCTCTTCTAGCAGGCTGGCGTTGATCTGGTCCCTCCGGTTTCTGCACTTGATTGGGTTTGTTTTTTTCCTTTTGCAGTTTTGCTGTGGCTGTGGCAGGGAAGGAAGCAGCAGCTGGAGCAGAGGGTTATGGTGCGCAGGCTAACAACTGTGGATCATTAGCTGGAACAAATTAATGGTTACTGGAGCACATGGGGTTTAGAGCTGGAACAAGTTAACAGCAACTCAGTGCGATGCATTAAGAGCTTACGCGCATTACGGCTCAACTATGTTAACAGAAAACATGTGCCCTAGCAGGACCCTTTGCCAGAGAGCACCAGAGGGTACGGATGTGTCTCTGCTCACCACTCTGGGGGACCTCTCCGTGCAGTCCCTGCGGGGCCCTGCTCCCCTACCCACTGCTGTGCTCTCTGAGCAGCTCGCAGCTGGCCAGGCCGCAGTAGGGGTGTCGGGGGTACCTTTCTCCGCAGGTGAGGGTGCCTTGCCACCGGCTGGGCTCCTTGCAGCAGGCACTACCTGTCAAGGGTTGGCCCTTGGGCCTGTGCACTTGGGCAGAGTCTCTGGTGTAAGGACAGCACTGGTTGCTGTGCTGAGACATGTCAGTGGCGCTTACCAGGTGCCCCAGCTTCCCCACTGCAAGGCCTGTGTGGTTCTTCCGCGTGGGAGGCAGAGCGGTCCCTCCTGGGGGGCAGGTGGGGAGGAGAAACTGAGCTGTGGTGGACCTTCCTGGGAGCCTTCTCCAGGTAGGACATGGGAGACCTGTGTCTATTCCTGGTCTTACCACAGGCTGCCTGAGAGATGCCATGAGAAATCATGCCGCACATTATTTTCTTTGTGTGCAAAGTGGAGGTTTTATACAATTTATCGCAGTGTTAAAGAAGGAGAATATATTTATTGAAGAGAAGGACCTGTGTGTGACATTGAGGAGGGCAACAGCCAGGCATGGTGAGAGGTGAGAAGCCACCAGGCTCCTACTTGTTCTCCTTGTGTCACAAGTGAGCTGTGGAGTTGGCTGAGGATGCCACAGGCAAGTTACTCGTCCGCGTGCCCGCAGGAGAGCCGGCTGTGGTGAGAGGGGCTGGGCTGTGCCAATGGGGACGCATGGTGAGGAGCACTGACAGCAGCCTGGCCGACCACCCCAGTTTTGGTCGTGCACAAAGTCAACTGTGCTGTGTCCTTGCTCCTTGCAGTGCTACTGCTTCTCTGTGCTGCGGTGTCTTCTGCTCCAGGGCTGGCTCTGCCTCGGGGGTAATGAAGGCACCGACCTTGGAAAGAGTTTTGAGATTACAGTTGTCACAATTGTGAGACATGAAAATAAATGTAGACATGAAAATAAATGAGACACGAGGAAGCTTTGATGCTGCCTCCTGCAGCTCCCTACTCAAGACAGTTGGGATGAAGCTAGTTAGAAAAGAGTGATTCCGTATGATCTAAAGTATTTTGATAACTGTGTGAAAATTACAATCACGAGGGCGTAATAATTATCTGCACAACCCACAGTTTGCTGCCAGCTCCTGCTGGTCTGTTATAAACAGGATCTGCCCACGCAAGCATGATGACAAAGTGCCTTGTCTGTTCCACAAACACTTGCAGAACTCTCCTAAAACCTAAAGGGAGATGCTTGTGTCTTTATTTAAAAAAAAAAAAAACAAACCCAAAACCAGTACTCAAGTGCAAGTTGACCCTGAGGTAGACCAGTGAGTAGAGCACTTGGGAGATCGTGGTCCTGCTCTTTATCTGTGCCACAGCGCCTTTGCAGGCAGGAGTGTAACCCAGGGCAGAAGAAGAGGGAGGCAGCTAGAGGTGTCTACCACCTTAAATTACCTCTGCCAGATCTTCCGGAGCTCACCCATCAAAACCCTGAGTGATGGCTCCTGCTAAACCACCTGCCCATAAGTCTGAAGGTGGTGTGTCTGATTGTTGGGATTGGGGCTTAAGATGCCTTACAGACAGTAACAGGAACTGGGTAGCATCTTCTCCTTCCCCATTTTCTTCTAGGTACCCACCCAGCTCTTGACACCTCTAGAAGCACGCTGTACTTTGGCACAGTTCTGGGAAATCTGTTAAGTGGGTGATGAGCTGATGGGTAGCAGAGGTCACTCGCCTGATGTGCATCCAGTGGATTTTCCACCTGGCTGAAAGACTGCCGGTGGATGGGTTATGTGCTGGTGGATGGGTTGGAGGATGAGACTGGAAGAACAAACTACAGCCCTCCAGAGGGCTGGACTAAAAAAGCCCTTTCAGCCAGCTGGGCTAAAAAAAGCCCTTTCTTTGAGCAGTGTCTGTGGTGGAGTCATCAAGGAGAGAGCACCATCAGAACTACGGGAGGGAGGCAGCGTGGCAAGCTGTGTTTGTTCCCATTGATTACCCTGCTGTTCAACCTTCCTTTATTTTAAAGAGCCTTAAGAGTGTTACATGTTAGCACTGGAAAAACCCTCCCCTTTCTTCCACTCCCACCAGCAAAAGCTGTCCTGAGGCCTTTCTGCAAACTACAGCCCCAGAGCTGCCCCCAGACAGGCTGGGCTTCCTTCTGAAGCAACCAACCAGCATCCTTCTGCTTCCATAGCTTTATAATGAAACCCTGCACGGGAGTTGTTCCTGCTCAGTTTCAGTCCAAAGATAATTTTTTTAAAAGCTTTTGCTTTTTTTTTTTTCAGATCTTTGCAGCTCATTTAGCTGAATATGGAAGGAAAAGTTTCATGGTAAAAAAAAAAAAAAATCAGATTTTAATTTTGTACTCAGCTAATTCATAAGTGGGTGGGCAAGTTTGCAACAAACTGCAGGACAGATTTTAAAATAATATTGTTAAGACCTTGCGGGAAAGAGTAGGAAGACTCTTGTGTCGACTCAGCTCTATTCAGAAGATGATCAATAGTTCTTCTGGTGGGTTCTTGTTTCAGTACAGCGTGGTAAAACTGTTCAAAGGCAACTTAACACAAGCAGTAATGATTAAGCAACAAAACCCACTGTTCCTTATAATTATATCCCAGTGCGATACCGGCCTTTAGCAACTACATCATTTTCTTCACAGCAGTGTTAACAAGCCCAAAGCACGGCCTGGGCGTTGCCTCTGATCTGATTCCCGTGTGCACAGGTTTCTTTGGTTCAAGCTGAACGAGTTTATGCACTCGCTAATTGGCTCGGGATAGGTGTGGGTGGAAGCTGCATCCTCTGCGCTTGTCCTGTGCTGGGGTCTCGCTTGCCGCACGCCCCTCATGCAGAGGCTGATGCACAGGCTCCAGCAGTGTTTCCCTCCCTGGGGAGTTATCTCAAGTGTAGTTGACTTGGGTTTCACCCGGTGATGAGGAGCAGCTCTGCTCAGCAATGTATGCAGTTACAGAGAGCGATGCCGCAACTGGTAGTGTCTATGGGGATGCTGAGGAACACGCTGGAGGGACAGGTACCTGTGGTTGTGGTGGCACTGTGCTCTCCGCTTCTGCAGTGTGGTTGGTGGCAAGTGTCCTTCCCCAGCAATAGAAGGAGAAGGGAGCTGCTGATAACCAGCTCTGCGATGGTTTGCAGCCTTTCTCCTGCGCTCTGTGGAGTTTTTACTCTAGACAGGCCAGCTGCTCTTCTCTTCCCGTAGCTGATGCTCTGCAGTAGCTTAGCTCCAGGCTTGACAGCTTTATCCAGCTGTTCCCTTGGCAGGGCAGAGGAGAGGGTGGGTGTCACACAGAAGGAGTGCAACTCTCCAGGGCAGCTGCCAGCGGCCCCTTGGTGACACAGAGAAGATACATCTATCCATCAGGATTGTGGTGCCATGGGTGCTCTGACCTGGAGGGAGCACTGCGCCTCATAGGACCTTGCTAAAATCCATGGCTGGATCGGCTGGGGAAGGGCAATGAGGGAGGGACATCTGATTTTAACCCAGTGAGGCCTCAGAGCAATGCAGCCGTTAGCAGGAGGGAAGGGTTGGGTGGTACGATGCAGTGACCATCGCTGAAGGACTGTGGTCCATCCAGGGCAGACACCCCTGGGGTCTTTGTACCTCCGGAGGATTTCGGAGCCGAGGGAGCTCTCTTCACCCTGTGACACTCTTGCAGCCAGTTCCCCTGGGGCAGTTTTACACTTTCCCTGTGGGAATAGTACTCTGAATTTCTTGAGCTTGTTTGGGCGTAAAATCTGAATTAGGCACTGAGTGTAAGTTTGGAGACTTGGAGTCTGTTCCTGGCTCGCTTGCTCTGTTGTCCTTGAGTGAGCTCAGATATTGTTGCTAGAGGAGACCTCGCTTTCCACGTGCGTTAAATTCGGGTTGCCTGTGAAATGAGCTTACCCAGCCCCATAATCAGGCAGGAGCGCCAGCTTTGCAGGGCTGCTGGCAGCCCCTTGTGCAGGGGTTGCGTTGGGCACACGCAGCTGGCAGCAAACCCTGCATCAGCGGGCAGTGTCATGCAGCCAGCACCCGCACAGGGCCAGGTTTGCCTCCTGGGACCACCTTGCTGTTCTGCTCCACATGAACCCCTCCTTGCTCCCTGGGCAGAAGAGGAGACCTGGCAAGGGGCTGAGGCACCGGGATACAGGCTGGGGCAGAGCTGAGCATCCTTCCTGTGGGTGTTTCCCAAAACCGCTGTGGCTTTGGATGGGGGCAGAGGGAGCTGGGAGGGGAAGGGGCAGGCAGAAGGGTCTGGTGCCAGCAGTGCCACAGAGAGAGGGGCTGAGCCCCAAAGGGCAGGAGGGGCCAGGCTCCCTCCTCCCCGCAGCCCTCTCTCCTCCGGGCCCATCTGGTGAAATCTGTCACTGGCCCTTCCCCGCGCCCAGCCCGACCTGGGTAGCAGCCAAGGGGCGAGCAGCGTCCCCGCTGCTCCTCTCCCTCCCCCGGGAACGGGGCGGGGGGGGTGTGGGGGCTTTGATGTGCGGGCACAGAGCTGGGGACCGGCTGTGTGCGCTCATGAGAGCCTGGCCGGGCTCCAGCTGCCTTTGAAGTGCTCCAGTGATCAGGATGAAAGGGAGGGGAGTCCTTCCCCAAACCATCTGGCTCTAATTGCAGGTAGAAATGCCTCTCTGCGCCCCCCCCCCCCCCCCCCCCCACCGTGGGGAGGGGGCACGCTGCTCCCTTCGTTAGTCCCGCGGCTCTCGGCTGGGCTGGCGCAGAGGGCGAGGGCTTGGGAACAAAAGGGGTCTTCAGGCGGGCAGTCAGAAATGGGCAGCCACTGGCGGAGATGAGGGGGGTTCGGGGCAGCCCCGCTCCCAGCCTCGAGTTGTGGGGGGCCCCGCAGGGGGGGCCGGCCCGTGCCGCAGGGGGGCTTTGCCAGTTGTTCCCATCTCCAATTTCTCGGGCGCACTGGAGCCTGTTGGCCCTTTGACTCACGCTCTTTTATGCCGGCGCGCACCGAGCGCGAGGATGAGGAACGTGGGAAATCGGTGTGAGCCCGGCCGCTTGGCAGGGTTCGCTGGCCGTCTCCCTGCGCCCCGGCTGCCACACTGGCCAGGCTGCCTGCCTGCTCCCCATGGGCAGGGTTGGCCACGAGGCCCCACATGCTGCCACAGCGGCAGTCAGAGCCATCGGGCACTGGCAAGTACGTTTTGTTGTCCTGTTCGGCTGGGCATCTTCCCTTTCCCAGGGAGATCAAGGTAGCTGGGTTATATCTATCGGCAGTTTCTTTTCCTCCTGTGGTAGCCTGAAATCTGTTAAACCCATGTTGCTTGAAGTCGTTTGCCCTGAGTCATTTGCCCTGTGGCCAGCAGGTCCAGGGAGGTGATTCTGCCCCTCTACTCTGCTCTCATGAGACCCCACCTGGAGTACTGCGTCCGGCTCTGGAGCCCCCAACATAAGAAGGACATGGACCAGTTGGAGCGAATCCAGAGGAAGCCACAAAGATGATCAGAGGCCTGGAGCACCTCTACTGTGAGGACAGGCTGAGGAAGTTGAGGTTGTTCAGCCTGGAGAGGAGAAGGCTCCAGGGAGACCTTATAGCGGCCTTCCAGTACCTCTAGGGGGCCTGTAAGAAAGATGGGGAGAAACTCTTTAGCAGGGCCTGTTCTGATAGCACAAGGGGTAATGGTTTTAAAATAGAAGGAGGTAGATTCAGATGAGACATTAGGAAAAAAAAATTTACGATGAGGGTGGTAGAACACTGGCCCAGGTTGCCCAAAGAGGTGGTGGATGCCCCATCCCTGGAAACATTCAAGGCCAGGTTGGATGGGGCTCTGAGCAACCTGATCTGGTTGGAGATGTCCCTGCTCCTTGCAGGGGGGTTGGACTAGATGACCTTGAAAGATTCCTTCCCACCCAAACCATTCTATGATTCTAATACCAACACCATGGAATAATTTACTTAGGTGAGATTTGCCCCCTTGTCATAAAGCCCTTGTTATAAACTTTTAATATAAATAGATAAAATTATTAGACATGAGTTCTGGTAACTCTGAGCAGAAGCAGCCCTTGTTGTTACCGATCTCTGAGGACCAAGCAATGGCCAAAAAGGGAGAGCGAGAAGCAGAAAGCCAGGCAAGGTGGGCAATGGGACAGCAGAGGGGTGCAGAGATGGTGATTGCAGGGATGGGAAGCACCAGCCTGAGTAGACCTGTAGGTTGTTCAGATGCCACGGGGCTGAGCCCTGGCACAGCATGAGCCACTGGGTATTAACCTGATTAATTAATATGTTAATTCCTGTGCTGATGCTGCAGTAAGGTGGGGTGGAGGAACTGTTTGGTGCTGGAGACCAGACCCTGCTTTGCTGGGCAGCAGTTTGCTCCCTGTACAGCCACCCTTGGGAGATGTCCTCACCGCCTCTTCTCTCTCCAGGTCTCTGCCTCGTCCAACCCCCGTTCTGCAGGGGATGAGGAGCTGCCACCATCGGGCAAGGTGCGGGGGCTGAGGCAGAGTGGGCAGGCTGGCCCACGGCAGCACAGACACTGGGGGGTGGCTCAGCAGGCTGCCAGGAGCCCAGTGATGCCTCAGCCCAGCAGCGCTGGCCGAGAGGAAAGCCTGCCCTTCGTGCTGGACCTGAAGAGCTTGCCGGGGCTGGCCAACGTGGACCTGAGCGCCCAGAACCCCAACATCCAGGTGGGGAGCAGGTCTCGGTGGGCCGTGGGGGGATGTAGGTGAGGACTGCATGTGCTCCCCAGCTTTATTTGGTTCCCTAAGAGGAAAGATCTCGTGAACGGGGTCTGTGTGACGGTCTTCTTGGTGACTACCAGATGCAAATAGCTGGCACAGACAAGCTCCTTGCCAGAGGAATTTGCTTATGGCCTTTTCCCTGCCCCTGCACAGCCCCTCTCCATAGAGCAGGAGCAAATTCTCCTACAGGGATGACCTCTCAATTTCTGAGAGTGGTGTTTTGGGCCCTGAGGCCCCCCTGCGCCTCCTGCTCTGCCCCTGCTCGGTCTCACCGGATGAGGCAAGACCTCCTGTGCTCATCATATGGTCCTGTAGTCCAAAGCATCTCTGGCCTCTCAGGCTGGGAACCAGTGCAGGAGCTGGTAGGTCTGTCCAGGGCTGTGCTCCAGCTCACTGCTCTGCCTCATATCTGGCCTCCAGGTGACCATCGAAGTGGTGGATGATCCTCAGGCCGAGATGGAGATGGACTTGTTGAAGGAGACAAGCAATGACTGGTCCCTGACGTCCTCTGAGTGGCTGTCCCACAAGGACCTCTTCTGGCCCCTCTTCTGGGAATACACTGACCCTGCTGAGGGCGAGGAGGAAGAGGAGGAGGAGGAGGAAGAGGAAGAGGATGACAACTTGGATGTAGGGGACAAGGAGGCAGAAGACGAGGAGGAGGAGGAGGAGGAAGATTACACAGCAGAGTATGAGGAGGAGGAGTCCATGCTCAGTGGAGTGGGAGGTGACTGGGACCAACGATGGCCTGGGCAAAAGAACTGGATCTTTAAGGAAAAATATAATTACGGTGAGTCCTCTTGAGCACACGCAGCTGCCCTGCAGGCTGGCACTGCCCTCCCCTGCCCTGCCTGACCCACAGCCCTGTCTTGCTGCAAGGGGAGCAGCCCTGCACCAGGGATCACAGCACGCTGGTGCTCAGCTCCTACTTAAAAACTAAGCAAGCATGCTGAGGAGCATGCTTGCTCCTCGCAGGCCAGTGCCCAGCTGGGGCTGCCAGCAGTCAGACACGCCAGCATCCCAGCAGGAATTGTCCTTGCAAATCAGACTGGAGTGTGGACTCTAGCAAAGGCATGCTCAAATGAGAAATACAGTCTAAATGTTTAATGGCAAGTGCTGCTGCTATTGACTCGGGTCTCTCCAGTAACACCAGTGCCAGAAGCCTTTGCCACAGACCTGCGCACAGGTTGTGGGCAGTGATGCCTGTTTGAGTCAGTACGACCATGAGCAGAGCTGTGAGAACAAAAGCCTTTGCTCAGGGGCTGCTTCCCTGGGGTTGCCAGCAAGGACAGGGTTGGCCCTTGGCATGCCAGGGTCAGAGCAGAGCTGAGGGAGGTCCTGGGTGGCTGCTGGCTCCCCTCCTGCTGAGGCTTTGCTGAGGTCCACCACTCTCTGCCTCTCCTCTGCCAAGCACAGACTATGAAGATGAGGAGGAGTGGAGCCCATGGTCCCCTTGCAGCATCACCTGTGGCAGTGGCAACCAGAAGAGGACCCGGTCCTGTGGCTATGCCTGCACAGCGACGGAGTCAAGGACGTGTGACCTGCCACGCTGCCCTGGTGAGTCCTCAGGCATACCAGTGCTTGGGCAATATCTGACCCTGATGTGGGCTAGTTCCCCCCTGCTGCAGGGTGGGCATTGCTCATGCTTCAAGAACTAATTGTGTTTAATGGGATCTGGGCTAACGCTGGCAGGGTTTTTTTTTTTCCACAAAGAAACTCTGATGGGGGCTTCGTGGCTTCCCAGGCAATTACATAGTGCCCAAGGGTGGTAGAGCTGGCGTCCAGCTCAGCGTGGGACTCCTTGCACCTCTCTCACTGGGAGCTTGAAATCCTCCCCTAAGCCGTATTGAGAGCTGGCGCCATCCACTGGGATTTGTGTAACCCACCGTCTTGGGCAGGTCTGTCCTGCGTGTCTTGCTGCTGGCCCTTTCTTCCCGGCACAGGGCCATGTCAGCAAAGCAGTAGTGGGAGAGGGGGTGGAAGATGGATGGTGTCTGGTGCCGGTACAGAGGAAAAAAAACACCACTCCTCCTGGTATTCAACCTAGCTCTTTGTATTTTTTTTTCTCCCTCAAGGAGCAGAGGGGGAAATGGTCTTCCCCACAGAGGAGATGCCTCTCAGAAGTGACAACACCACAGAGCTGTTCAACTCAGGTCAGCTTTTGCCTTGCACTGGTGGCTTCAGTGCCAGACCCCACGGGGGGTGTAGCTGGCTGGTGGGGAGGGCTCTGCCAAGGGTGTCAAGACCACTGCCGCATGCAGGCTTTGGCAGCTGTGCTGGGAAACCCAGTTCCTCCTACAGCCCTGGTACAACACAGTCCTGCTCTACGGGGCAGTGGCTGAAGCCAGCCTGCCACATGCCCTCTCCCACCCATCCCTGTAGTGACTGGGTGCCCTGAGCAGAGCCCCTGCGAGGGACAGCTCTCCCCCAGTATGAAACTCCTTCCCCACTGCCTCGGAGATGGAGCCTGGCTCCAACTTGTCCCAGGAGCCTGGCTGCTCCTGCCTGGCAGTCGCAGGCTCTGTTGGTGGTGCTGGTGAGGCCGTGGGCAAACAACAGCTGGGTAAAGTGGGATGTGGGCTGCGCGTGCCCTCACCCTTTCGGTGCCCTCCTCCCCAGAGGTGGACAGCTGTGAGAAGTGGCTGAACTGCAAGAGCGACTTCCTCACCAAGTACCTGAGCAAGGTGCTGACGGACCTGCCCAGCTGCCCGTGCTCCTACCCGCTGGAGGCCGTCTACAGTGCCGTCAACCTGAGGGATGAACGGCAGGGCAAGAGCTTCCGATGGCGGGATGCCAGCGGCCCCAAGGAGCGCCTGGACATCTACAAGCCGACAGCACGCTTCTGCCTGCGCTCCATGCTTTCCCTAGACAGCACCACCCTGGCTGCCCAGCACTGCTGCTACGATGAGCACACCCGCCTCATCACACGTGGCAAGGGGGCCGGCGTCCCCAACCTCATCAGCACTGAGTTCTCCCCGGAGCTGCACTACAAGGTGGACATGCTGCCCTGGATCCTCTGCAAGGGTGACTGGAGCCGCTACCACGCCGTCCGGCCCCCCAACAACGGGCGGCGGTGTGCTGACAACCCCGCCGAGGAGGAGTACCTCTCCCAGCTGCAGGAGGCCAAGGAGTACTAGCTGCAGCCACACTCAGAGGAGCCATGGCCACTGCCAGCTCCCACCTCAGCCCATCCTGGCAAAGCCCTGGCTCTGTTCATGGGCTCCTTGCTGGCACCGAGCAGAGCAGGAAGGATGCGCCATCCATCTCAGCCCCTCGGAGGGGTGCCTTGGCCCCCCTCGGATTTCCGAGGATGCTGGAGTTCATCGCGGTGCAATCCTTGCCATAGCACCTGGGGCTGTCCCGCACCCCGGGGTACCTGGGCTGGCGCACGGGGAGCCACAGGGAATGGGAGGCATAAAGGGAACGGAGACCTGCTCTTATCTGCATTTATTCTCCATGATCTCTCAATGCAACCTGAAAGCTGTGTCTGCAGGGTGAAGTGGCCTGGGCTCCTGCTGGCTTCACGCCGCATCTGAGGAGCCGGCCTGCTGCAGGCAGAGCTGCCTGCTCTTGCCTGTACACCTGCCCCAGCACACGCTGGTCTGCTTCTGAAAATGGGGATGGGTCCTCCTGGGGAGGGCCAGGGCTGTCCCGGCCGCGTGTACAGAGCGAAGCCTCCCCTCCCCTTGGGTTTTTGCATGTGTGGTTGGGAAGGAGCAGGGAGCGTCCTAGCAGGGTTTTGCGGGTCTAGGGGGTATGTGGGGCAGGAGACTGGCTGCCTGGGCTCCCTTGGCAACATTGCCTTGCCACCGCGGTTTTGTCTGCAAAAGAGAATCCTGAGTGCCAAAGCCAGACATGGGCGGACCTCAGAGGAGGTCAGCACTGATGGGACACCGGTGGTGTACATTTCAGCTCCTCTGCCTCAGTGCTTGGGGGAGCAGGGTGGCAGCACCCGTGCAAGTCCCACCACCAGCCCACCTCCATGCCTCGGCTCCCCGGCTGCTCCCCAGCGGTTTTAGTGCTCAGGAGCATGCGTGACATGGCCCTGCTGAAAGTCCTGTGTTTCCCACCCGCAGCCCTGCCAGGGGCAGGAGGCAGCTTGGCCACTGCTTGCGCCGTTGCTGGAGAGGAGCAAAAAGCACTGAGCCAAATTCTCTATGAGGATGGCAACGAGTCAGGCACCACTGGGAGCACCCAGTGTTGCCCCTCTCTGTTCTGCTGCTGGCCTCGGGCTCTGCTCCATGCTGTGCCTGTCCAGGTCCACAGCGAGAGGCAGCCCAGAGAAAGCAAGTCGTGTGTGCACCCTGCACTGCTCAGGCTTGCTGCCTGGACAGGCTCACACCTGTGGCTCCACAGGAGGAGGACACACATGTGCTAATAGTGTCAATACCTGGTGTCTGCAGATCGTGGATCATGATGCTTTTCATTGGCACTTTGGTCTTGCCTGGATTTTATTCAGCTTTTCAAAGGTCTATGGCAGCTTCTCCCAGCGTATTTTGGGAGCTCACAAGTTTCCCGCAGAGAAACTAGGCTGAGCACCTTTATCCCTGGACATTCAGTCACTGAACCTGGCAGAAACTGTTCATAGCTTTTATTTAGCAGATTTTATGCATCAGAGGAAATAAAAGAGCAAGTCAAGCAGATGTAAAGAAGAACGGAGTAATTTCTAGACTGGAGGTTTCACCCCAAGGCTGTTGGCTACTCCATGTTTTTCTGCAGGACGCTGTTGGACAAAAAAAAAATCTGTCTGGGTGCAGAGGTCGTTGGTTGACTGTCCTGTGCTAGGTCTGTCCTTGCAGGAGCTTTCTCCAGGGACATGGTCTGATAGGTCTTTGGGGAGTCAGTCTGGGAGTGTCTCATATATGTTGAGTGTACGTTGATCCTTTTGCCTTGGTTACTGATAGAATATTGCATCTTTGGCCATCTGTACCTCAGACTTCATTGTTGGTAAAACAAAAGTATTAACAAAGTTATCACTGAATTATCCTTATTTAACTGTTATTTCACACTCATATCCCCAGACTCCAGTTATGGATCCTATCAAAACATAGGCAGACACCACCCGTTTCTGAACAGGAGTGCAGTTTGAAGTGACCAGTGTTATGTTAAGAGTGAAAAGGAAGACAAGAACCAGATAAGCATGGATGGAGACTCAGACCCTGGTAAATTTTCAAGTTTTAGATATTCCCTAGCCAAAATGGTCGTTTGCTCACTAGTTTCTGATAAAGAGGTCGATCTTAAAGAGGTGGTCAAGAGTGGGTGACAGTGAACTGATGGCTTGGTTCTGGGAGCCTGGGATGTGTGCAGGGATGGTCAGCAACAGACATGGAGGTGTTTGTATGGGAAGCAGAGAAACTGAGCAGCAGAGGCCATGGAAGGATGAGTTTGTTACCTTCTGTCATTCAGCAGAGCATCTTTCTATTTCCTCTCCCATATTATATGTCATCATTAACATCGCAGGCTGTCGCAGGAACTTATTTACTGTCCGTGCACAAACTTGGAACAGCCTCCTGTTAAATGAGCCTAGTGTCCGGAATTGGACTCACATGGAAGCAGGACCTCTGCAAATGGCCTTTCTTGAAGGAGACTGTCAGTAGCTCAGCCAATTTTTTGTTAAACTGGCTGCTGTCTGAGGAAGTGCTTTTATTATAAGGACTGTTACCTATGATTTGCACCCTCCTCCTCTTTATACTGGGTATGTCAACCAGTCTGACCCCCCAAAAAGAAACTGTAGTCTCTGTAATAAATGGCGTTGCCGTCCATGGGCAAGTAGAAAAATTTCTTGCATTGAGCCCCCCTACCCAAAAGCTGGTTGAAAGCCAAGTGCTGTCCTGCCTCACTGCCTCTACGGTTTGGATGATACAGGCCTGAAGTGGAGCATGAGAAACAAGAAGCAGTGTTGTTGCTCACATAAGCACCTTACAGACCGGGAGGCTTTGCAAGGCACCGTGAGAAAAGTAGACATTAAGCAAGCGTTTATTTTTATATCCCATTGAAGATTCTGTCCAGCCCACTGCTATTTAAGTGATGAATCTCTAAGCTTCCATTCCTTAAGTTTATTGTGGTTTTTATATATAATATATATAAAATGGCTTTTATTCTTACAGAATTTCATAGAGAAGAATTCTTTATTCTGATGCTGCAATAAAGCACTTTATATATATACATGTTGCTGATGTTGTTCAGTTGGGACTAAAGCCGATGTTACTGGTTTTTTTGGTTGAGAGGGATGGCACCACGTTGAAAGCTACGTATCTTGGGTCCCCAGCCCCAGCTGTACTGCAGAGACTCTGGTGGGTTTGGTTCCTTCCCTTAGCATTTGCAATTGGTGGTGTCTGGCTGCAAGAATCACAGCTAACAGAGACTCTCCAGCACCCACCACCACAGCCATGGGATATGTGAAGTTCTGCTCACAGGGAAGGAAGCCTCCTACAAGAAGACCATCGGGGTCAGTGCTGAGAAGCAAACACATTGCCTGTGCCTCAGCTCTGACCCCAGGTTTTATTCCATGCTTAGCCTGGCCAGAGCTGGCTGTCGGCCAACCTTACACCAGCACAATGCTTTAAGCAGGTGTTGAGCATGGGAGCGGGTGAAAAAACCCAAAAAACAAACCAGCATCATCCCAGCTGTAAACCTGGTTTGGCAAACCACCTCCAGAGCCAAAAGCTAATGATAGCAGGGGGATTTGCAAAGCTTTCCAGGAATCACAACTGTCTGTTGCCATTAATTTGCTGTGCAAATCATGACCACTTCTAAGCTCTTGCTCTTTCCGGCTGTTTTCCTTCCTTCTCTCTCACTCCTTTTGCTTTGTGCTGGCTGCACATCTGTCAAGGGTTATCTGCTGCTCCAGGGCCGGGCTCTGCTCCGCAGCTGCCTGGCGCCATTGCTGGCCCCTGCCTGGGGGGAGCAGATGACTCCTCTCGGTCGAGGATGCTCTGAGCTTCCCGCTGGTCTTCTGAAACCTCAAAAACATTGTTGTATGGAGCCCAAGCCAGGGGGAGCAGGCTGAGCTACGGTCTGCAGGAAAAGCAGAGCACTGTTTTCCTGGCAGGGCAGTCAGCAGTTACTGCTCTGTGTATAACATGCCTTCAGCCTCTGCAACAAGGTCCTTGCTCTGCTGGATGCTGAGCCCTGCTCCGAAGTCCCACAGCCAGAGGATGGAAGCAGGAAGCATTGCTGCCTTAATTCTGCAGGTGCTCAAGACCTGGAGATGTGACCTGAAACCACAGAGTGAGTCTGTGGCAGAGTCTCGAGCTGCACCTCTGCCCGCTGCTTTGAACACAAGACTTCTTGACCAGTTCAGTTGTCTTGGTTTGCCAGCCTGGGCTGGAGCTTCGCGTGGCTCAGCTGTACCAGTTCCCTGGCATCTGACTTGCAGCTGAGCGAATCTGTACACAGAAGGAGCCGTGCCCAGATTTTGCTAGGCACAGCATGTGCTTGTCCCTGCTGACCTCCCCCTTTGGCCCCAGAGGAGTCAGGAGCAAGCTGTGCAAAGAGCTTTTCACTGTGAACGACACCCTGAAGGCACGGGTGCGCAGTCAGCTGCCGGAGGTCCAGCGGGGTGAGTGCAGCCCATCTCTCCAGGATGAATGGGAGATTTCATAGAAACATGTTTGCAGCAACAGAGATCCCATTAGCTGTCTGCCTTTTTCCAGGGCTCCTGCTCCAAGAATCTGCTTCTTGGAAAGCACACAAAAAGCCCAGCTAGGCTCAGAAGGAGCATCTTTGGGAGAAGACAGAGGATGGTAACATCAGAAGAGTTTGGCCAAAGCCCGTGGAGCAGACCTGAACTGCAAGGCCTGGCCTTAGCAAGGTGTGGTCGTGATGGTCTAAGGACCTTGGGTTAAAACTGAAGCTCTGGAGAGGAAAAAAACCCATAGCCTTCCAGGCACCCCCGTTCCTGGTCTGTAAAGGAACCCACCCCACTGTGTGGCCACATCAGCCTTCCAGGCTGGGTGTGCTGGTGGCACAGCATGGCATGCAGCCACCAATTTCTCTGTGGAAGAGTTTAAAAAAAAAAAAAAAAACAACAAACAAACCACACACTAGCTGCAGTTTTTCAGCAGTAGCCCTGGTGACCACAGCATGAACACTGGGTGAACAGGAGCTTGTGGTAAGAACTGCTCTGCTGGGCTTTGCCTTCAACCTGAGTGCGGAGAATCACCAACAGCGGGTCCCCAGCACCCTGCTGAGCCCGTCCTCTGCTCCACGTTCACTGACGCCATGTGGAGGGATCCCAAAATCACACTGGGGTAGCCCTGTTTGATGTGTCTACTGGATGGGATTTACTCCCTCCATCTCCACAGAGGATGGACCCACATGTTTGCAGTCGGGAAAGGAATGTCTCACCCTCCTTCCCTGCCATGCAGCGGCCAGCTGCCCCTCGGAAATGCCTGAGAGGAGCCCAGCTGGCGGGGCCTGGCCCCTGCTTTGTTCCAGGTCCTTGCAAGCATGTCAGCTATTCTTCTCTCACTGCATGGGATCCCGGCAGTAGGGATCACAGCCCTGCACAGCTTGACCGTCACGCACGGGCCGGGGACCGCAGCAGAGCCCGTCCGCCAGCCCCAGCCCCAGCCGGGCTTCTCTGTGCTGTGGGAGCCGAGCAGCAGCAGCGGGCAGGGTGACCGTGAGGTTCCAAAGAGCCAGGAGAAAGTCCCCCCCTCCAGGCATCACAGCCTTCACACAGAGGGATATATCACAGAAAATGGATTTTTGGATCTTGAGAAACCGCATAGCCCCATCATGGGGACATGGGCAAATGATTCCCTACTGACAGGTCTCACTTTCTCCTGGGCTTCAAGCTGGTGAGCGATGGAGATGCCACAGTAACCATCAGCTTTACTGTTCTTGCAGGGAGAAATGTTTTCCTAGCAGCCAACCTAAATCCTTCCTGCTTTATTTTAAGCCCACTGCATCCTATCTGGTCATATTATTGCCTCATTTGCTTCTACCTCTTGTATTTAAGAATTTTATCATTGTGCTCCCTATTTCCCTCCTTCTCTGCTGTTTTCTCCATACTAAACAAATGCAATTCTTTCAGGCTTTCCTTAGAAGCTCTACTTGTAGACCTCCAGTTGGTCCCATTGCCCACCACTGGGCTTGCTCCAAGTAATTCACATCTTTCTTGAAGTCTGGAGCCCAAAACTGAAACTATGGGGTCTCATCTGGGGCTTTCTTAATGCTATAAAGAAAGATTTCTTCACAAGACCTACAAACTCCAGCCTGTCCAGGCAGTTTTTGTTATCTTCCGTGTTTTAGATTTATGTTTGAAAATTCACCATAACTTGCCCAGCTTAAACTTCTTTTACAGATGTGCTGCCAAGCCTGTTGCTTCCCCTCTTGTACATGGTACTGGTGGTTTCTGTCTCAGTGTAAAGTGTTGTGATTCAGTGAGGACAAGTATATGTCTTTTTTTTTTTCCTCCTGGATCACTTTTCCACTTGGTCAAGATTATTTTCAATCCTAAACTTGTCTTCTAAGGGTTTTACAGCTCCAGCGGTGATGTAAATTATTTTGGACTTTTAAGTTATAAACTATATTATTATTATAACATATAACTGTGTGTTATAATTATAACAATTATAAGCATTGCCTAAAGTCTCAACAAAGCCCAGATATTCTGACAAAGAAAGAAAGGCATTAGGTTGACTCGATATGAGTTGTGCTCGATGTAGTCATGATACAGGTGTGCTGGTCATTACTTTTTACTAATTAGCTGGATATTTACAGGTTACTGACTGCATTTTTCAGTATTTTTTCATGAAGTGATGTTACAAACTTATCTAATTCACCTGGCCCTCAGTTCTCGCTCTTCCTCCCTCCCTCTCCCCAGTCCCATTCCTCATTGAATTCTGAAAGATTGCTACACTTTCCTAAGTCAGTCTTCCAGGATAAACTGTGTCAGGCCCTGTCATGCTGGAAACATCCGACTACTTTCACTTTGGCTTTTTAAAAAAAAATATTTTATTTAAGTTCTTCCTATTTTGCCATTGAAGTAGGGTTGGGATGATGTTTCAAAGCAGTTTTAATAGTTACTTAGGCTAGGGGCTTCCAATCCCTTTGATTTGTGGCCTGATTTTCCCATAGAAGTTTCTCGTACATATATGATCAAAACACAGGGGAAAGGACCAAGTGAGTCAACACAGGTTCACCTCAACCAGCATCCAGTCTCTGACTGCAGCTAATAGCAGGTGACAACAAAGGAAGAGTAAAGAGAAGGACAAGCACGTGTCGCTATTTCCCTGAAGTACTTTCCTTGTTGCCAGCAGCTGGTGGCCAGGAGGCTTTTTGAGCCATATGTGATGGTCGTTCTGTTTAGTAGCCTGTGGTTGGTTTATTCTTCCACAAATTTTCCACTCTTATTCTGAATCCATGCAAACTTTTAGGGGTATCATATCACCAACTGCAAGAAATTCAAGAATTCACTATATGTGTTCAGAGACTGAACTGGCTGGGAACTCATTATTCTGTTGTTTGATGGTTGCTCCTTACTCATCTTCTCATAAGTGCGCAGCCAGTGAGCGTCCACCTCTGACCTCATCACTGTGAAAAATCACTGTTTACGTCTATCTCTGTTTTCTGGGATTTTTAACCTTTGTTTTCTTTAATTCCCAAGACTTTCCTTCTGATCCTGTGTCAGTTCAGATTTTTGAAAGGCCGTTGGGCAGGAGTATACTGGACCTTGCTTTTCTTCCTCATCTTATATAGCCCTCCCTCCTCCAAAAAGCTGAAGGACTGGAAAATGGGTCCAGCTTTCCCAACATTTCCAAGTAAAGCAAAGGTCTGGGGTTTCTCATTAGCTGCACCGATGTCAGCTGCAGCTGAAGGAGTGGGTCTCTTAACTGAGAGCCGGCAGATGTTGTGCAGAGACCTTCACTAACATGCAGCAACTTAAGGCTCAGATCGCTTTCGCCAAGTAAGCGCCTGGAGTGGTTTGAGACATTACCACGGCTGTGTCCCATTAGACTTAGCATATCCTGACACCTTCTGCGCCTCAAGCTAAGTGCTAGCTCATAGCCTGGCCTTTTAGCACAATCTTTCCTTCACCAGTGGGTTAGTCCAGCAGATTCAGCTGTGAACAGAGCCAAGGCATGAGTACATGGCTACACAGCCTGCTCTGCTGCTGTGGGCATGGCCCAAGGGGCAGGGAGCTAGCTGGGGCACACCAGTGTAACTCAGGGCCATCAGTTTTGCTGGAAGGAGAGCCCTCAAACGGCCTCCAAACAAAGCCCTGAGTCTGTGAGCCCCATGAATGTGGGTTGATGGCTGAGGCCAGAGCGTGTCCTATTAGAGTAGCAGCAGGATGCCCAAAGTAAACCCTGTTTGTGATGAAAAGAAGGCAATTAAAATTCCACTTCAGCTGCTTTCCTGTCCCGCTTCCTAACCTTCCAGTGGCAGGTGATTAGCAGGGCCTGCCTTCTGCTGCCCTTGCTCAGCTGTGCCAGCAGAGCCCTGCTGCAGGCAAGCACTGCTGCTGCAGCGCAGCCGGCTGCCAACGCACAGCGAGGACACCACGACTCAGCTGTCTAGCTTGTCTCAAGTTAGCTTAGAATGAGCTCGTTTTTTCAGTTTTAAAATAATTTCGCTCTTCTCTTACCAAAGCTCTTGCCTTGGCTGTGAGCACCCGTGCTAGCCCTGCTGTTTAAGGTTTCCCATGTTTCTGTCCAAGATTTCCCAAACAGAAACTCAAACATGCACGCTGCACAGTGACATCAATGTGCTTACATCATGTTACCCTCCAGCAGCCTACCTACCAGAACCATACAGGAGCCATAAGAATCCTGGCAAAATAGCTATGGCCCCTTTCCCAGTCAGCCAGCGCTTTAAGGAAGACAACCCTGCAGGACACAGAAGCCCTACCGTACCTACAGGTGCCCAGTCTTCCCACAACTTCCTTTGCGGTCACAGGTCAGCACAGGGATAAGTACACAGCACAGAACTTAGTTTCATGCTGCACTCTTGATGTCTGTGCACACTTTACCATGAATAATAAGTTTGGCAGAGTGAGTGGAAAAGGCTAGAAGTGCTCTCCATAGTTTAAAAGGCAACTCAGTTACATTTGGGTTTCTTTAAACAGGCACTAAAGTTCTTTTTCCTGTCTCCACTGCTGAAAGGGATGGCTACAATGGCCACACCATAATTTAAAAAAAAAAAAAAAAAAAAAAAAAAAAAAAAAAAAAAAAAAAAAAAAAAAAAAAAAAAAAAAAAAAAAAAAAAAAA
>WHYT01016814.1:288330-302104 GCA_009806455.1 Tetrax tetrax
GCCCGGCCCCGCCCCGGCCCCGCCGGCTGGCAGCCCCCGGAGACCGGCTGCGCCTCGCAGCCGCCACGACTCCGGTTCCCGGCAGCCCAGCCCTCGGCGACTGGCCAGGGCACCGCACCGCTGCGCGCGGCCTGCTGGGACCTGTAGTCCGGCCCAGGTTGCCAGCGCGGGGAACGCCGGTACTCGTAGTGCCCGAGCGGGGAAACGCCGGGTCGGGCGGCGGCAGGGAGACTACACCTCCCGGCGTGCCCTGCGCGGCGGCCGCCCTTCCTGCCGTGCCGGTGGCCGTGCCTGGCGCGGGGAGGTGAGCGGGACCGGGGGGGCGGCCGGGCCAGGAGGCGGGACTGGGACCGGGGAACAGCGGCAGGGATCGCGACCGGGGCCTGGAGCGGGGGGCCGGGGTGGCGATTCCCCTGAGGCAGCCGCGCGGTGCCATTGCAGATGAGCAGGGCGAGGGCGGACGAGGAGGAGTACTGGCACAGCTCCAAGTTCCGGGCCTTCACCTTCGACGACGAGGATGACGAGCTCTCGCAGGTAGGGCCCGACCCTGGGCCTGCCGGGCCGCCGCGGCTCGGCGTGAGGCACCGCACCCCCGCCTCCCCGCCCCCTGGCTGTCTCAGCCCAGACCTCGCCCCCTGCGCTTCGCTGAGGGTCTGTGCTTCGTGCATGGGGTGGATGCTCATCTCCTGCCCTGTGTGGAGGCCACCAAGGGCTCTCGTCTCGCCCCTCGTGGTAACCAATCCGAAATTTTATGAGGACCGTTGTTGCTCCCCCGTGCACTAAACTACATCTCCTGCTCCTTGAGCTGTCAGTGCCTGTGGAGGTGTCAGTGTCGCTGGCCTTTGGATTGCCCGTGATGGGGAAGGGCTGCTGTGTCTGTCGAACACCTACAGGTGGAAAATCCCTCCTCCAGAAGAGGCAGTGGAAGCTGAAGAAGCTGTATTCAAAGCTCTGAGGGAGATTGTTTGAAGGTAATGGGAAACAAAGCGCACTCTGCAACACTGGTGGTCTTTACACAAGCTCTTTCTTTTGTCTGTAGCTAAAGGAATCCAAACGGGCAGTGAATAGCCTTCGGGATATTGTCGATGATGATGATGATGACCTTGAGAGAGTTAGCTGGAGTGGAGAACCTGTGGGAAGTAAGTGCAGAAGTACTGCAAGCTGTCCTTGAGACAGAAGGATTTCAAAATTACCGCTTAAGTTGCATCATTTAATTAAGGTCAGGAGTACTACTTGCTATCTAATCCTGCATATCTAATCTAATTCAAGTCTCGTCAGGTCATGTTGTGAGCCACTTGATTTACCTCTGTGGGTCCACTGAAAAGAATGCGAGCAGAAGCCCAAATAATATAAAGAAGAGGAGTGCAGACAAGTGGAGGGAATTTGCTGTGTTTTTCCCAATACATAGGCCATCTTAGAGCTGATATTTTGGAGGTTATGGCTTGATATTCATCATGCTCAGCTGGCTTGCAGGATTCTAAGTGATTATTTCCTTCACACTGCTGCCTGAAATGGCACCATATAAAGTTCCTTGTGCTTTGTCCCCACAGCACTTTAAGGTGATATTCCAAGGTTTAGTGTGTGTTTGTAGACTGACTCTTATGCTGGAAGTTTGAAAGGGAATGGTAAGCATTAAGCAAATGCGTTTCTAGTGGTGATGGGAGCGAGCTCATGTCCCACACGTGATGTTGTCTGCTGTGCTTTGCAGTTCACGACCCACAGAACAGGTGGCACTTGCTAGGCGGTGCCAAACAGTGAAAATTTACATTTGGATCACCTAGAGGACTATCAAAGAGTCTGTTCGTGTCCTGTGCTGTAGCTCCTCCCTCTGGTTCAGGCCATTTCTTTTCCCACCCAAGGTCTTTACCTATCGGCTCTTTTGCTCTGTCACCTTGTCCCAAAATGTGTGTGCAGTGCAGCTGCATGAAAAGAAGGGAAAACTACGTCTCAAACAAGCAGGAGGGAGGCATATGCATTGTTGCCAGAAGCATATGCGTGTTGATAGCTGTTTTGTCTCTGTGGGGAGGAAAACGCTTAGTTTTCCAGTGTTCAGGAAGGTATGTTCTTATGCTTCTGTAATTTGGGGTAAGCCAGGGATTCTCTGTCTTGCTCTGTACCTTTAGAGCAAGGATTATATTTTACCTTACGCAACAACATATAAATGTTGGGTGGTCTGTTGCAGCTGTACAACATTGCTGCAATCAACCATTCCTGAAGGACAATGTGTAACTGTTTAACAAGCAGTATTACACAAGACTGGGATTCTGTGCGCTGTGTCTGCTTAGTGCTGAGGGTCAAAGTTATCAGGATGTGCTTGTGCAGAACTGACCAGGATACACTTAGTAACATTCCTGCTGTGCCGTAAGATCATTCTTTACAGACTGTTTTTCTCTTTCTCTGTTATAAATGACCTCTGCACATAGGTATCTCCTGGTCTATCAAAGAGACAGCCTCCAGCAGCACTAGCTCGCTGGAGAGCCGAGACTCCAGCCTACAGAAGGGCTCTTCCTCCAACGCTGCTTTTCCCAAACAAGTTTCCTCCTACTCCCTAAGCAACCTATTCAAAGGTGAGGTTCCTCATCTGCAATATGGCAAATGGGTTCTCCCTCAAGAGTGTGAAGGGACAGTTGTGTTATCTTATGCAGAAGATCGCATGCTCTTGTGGTATAGGAGGAGGCTTTGGAGATTATAGCTTCTTAAAAGCCAAGTTCCACAGAACAATATGGTTGCACTGTACAGCAATTCATTTGCTTGGTGGAAGAGAGCAAGCTACAAAGGGACTGGCTTGATCTGCATGGCCCTCATTTGATTTTCAGTACTGTAGAGAAGACAGGTCAATTATCCTTTATTTGGAGCTCACCTGGCTGCTGTTGATGTTGTAGTTGGTTTGGCAAACACATGGTAGCATAGCTGGTTATGGGGGAATCTGTGCAGCAGCCATGGGGAGATGTACACAGCTTGCAAGAGTTCAGCTCTGATGTCTCACAGCCAGACAACAAACCAGCTTTTACTTTGTCTCTCTTTCTCTGAGCTGTTTTTTTTTACTCTCAACTTTGATAATACAGTGAGAATGAAAAGCATTCAAATTGCAGCCCTGATGAGCAAAGCTGTCCATGTTGCCATGGTTTAAGCAGTGCTGTGTACTTGAGCCTCTGCTCTGCAGGCAGATGAGGGAATTCAGGCTCTCTAACCTCTCCTGGCTTCAACAATAAGAGAGAAGGTAGGGCTGGGGCGTGATGTGGTTTGTGATGCCACAGACAACTTCAAAGCCTTAGGCTGCAAGCACATGAGCTGCAGTGATGCCAGCGTAGTGTGAATCACTACGGACAGTGGCGTAGCTGCAGCACGCTGGCTTGCAGTATAGGCTTGTGTTCCTCTGCAAGAGATGTTGCTGGTGAAGAGACGGTCTCTCATGAGTGTTTGTTTTGATTTCAGGACGAAACAAACTTCCAAGTTTCCAGTCCCTTTCAGATGGTAAGTTTTGAATCCTTGCCTCATTTTGGGAGGGGTGCCGATGTACGTAAGCCAAAATATTTCCAAAAAAGGGAAGTGTTGTCTTCCTTTTGTTGCAGAAAGGGAAACTGAATCATGGGTTGTCTGAAAGTCATTCAGCAAAGAAGTGAAAGAGTTGGCATGATGGTTTGGAATAATCTGCTTATGTACAAATGACAGCTGTTGGGTTTAGAGCAACTTTGTGTTTGGTGCTTGAGTTTGGGTCTTTTGCCCCAAAAACAAAGAAAAGGGTGGTTTTTGAAGTGAGCGTGAATCAGGATTTTTATGTCTTACTCAGTTTTGCCTTTCCCTCTCAGCCTTCTCTGACACAGGAGTTAAAAACTATGCCCCAGAGCTGCGCAGACCGAAAGCTGAGTACAAGGTGAGCAGCCTGTGTGTGTAGCGTGCTGAGATCAGAGTACTGCCAGGTACTGCCAGGTATTGGTTTCACGGAAAGTGATTAAATGCTGTTTCAGACAGCAGAGGGCAATGCAGGGAATAGGACAGGGAGCCGCAAAAGGCGGCCTCACAGTAATTGAGGTGTTCTCTGCTTTTGCTCAGAAGTAGGAAGCTTTGCTGGGGGGTCTTAGTTACTCCTTCTCCTAATAAATGGCCTGGCAGTCTTTGTGAAAGGATTTCTAAATAGTACTTTGCCTGTAAGCTGCTTTCATGCTGGGTCAGATGAATTGGCATCGCGTGTGCTTTTTAAATTTTTTCTATCTAAAGGCTTCTAAATTTCTTGTTCGTGAATCACTGGGACAGCACAGCGGAAGTTGCACAGTGGTAGAGTTCCAGTTGGCAGAAATGTTTTTCTGCCAGATGGGTAGCGTTAGGTGTTGCAGAATGTAGTGGATTTTGGGACTGGGTGGATTCCTCCTACTAGGTGTGAGGTTGTGGTTCCATGTCCCCAGGTCCAGCTAGTAACAGCACTGAGCACATGTTCCCAGCAGATACACACATGCAGAACACTAACACAGCTGCCCACACAGATTAACACAGACAAAAAAAAAACAATGCCTTTGCCAACAGACACATAAACACACAACACTCAAGCCTGATCCTGAGCTTCCTTTCCGTCTGATCAGGATTGAATTCCACTAGTGGAACATAGGCACACTCTGTGTCTCTCCAGTAGCTGGTCTTAGACATCCAGTTTGTTTCGTAGCTGAATCCCAGACCCCAGTCTCCTCCAGTTGCTGGCAGCTGGACCCTTGAGTCCCTAGGGTTCATGGTCCCATTCCGGTTCCTGATATTCAGATCGTTTATTCTACTCACTGGCTGGCTGAGCTTGAAGTTCACTAGCGTTCATATGAACACATATCTTGGAACAGAGGGCCCACACACACAGAAGGTGGTTAAATATAGAATTTAATGAGAACGTAAGACAGACTGCAGTGATCCATTGCAGGGCTCAGTCAGACAGGGACGCTAACTAGCAACTTGTTTAAACTTGGCTGGCACCCTATGGCCCCTTTCCCCTCTATTTTCCCATGCTTGTGCCTGCCCAATTCATTTTGATTCCTCCCCTTCCCTGCTTTTTATCTTTCCCGTAAACTTCTATAATAAGCCTTGCACATTTACACAACCCTCTTAAAGCATCCTAGGATTCTCTTTCCCCTGTGTCTCAGTAAAGTCCTGTGCCTGTTTAGGATTGCATAGTGTTTGGGGAAAGTTTCGTTGGTTTACTCATCTTGGAGGGTTTATACACAATGGATAACAACCTAATCTGTCTCATTTGATGGTGACAAGGAGTGGCCAAGTCAGTGTGCTCAGACTGCAATGATGAGGTTACTGGGTTTTCTCCACTTGCCCTTGGCCATCTGATCCTCACCAGGTTGGTGTGTTCATGTTGATTAGTCATTAATCACATAACCTAACAGGCAGCACTTTCTGAAAGCACAGCAGGAGAAATGTGTGCCTTGTTGTGTTCTGTTCTTTGCCTGCAGAGGCAGTGAAGCAGGAAGGAGAAGGGTTGTACAGCCCCTTAAAAGCAGGCAGGAGTATTGTAAGTGGGGTGGAACAAAGAAGGGAGAGTTAGTGGCAGCTTTGAACTGGTGTTCTGACAGTGACAGGCTGAGGAGCTGCCTCTGGCCAGAGGTGCTGGAGGGACCGCGGGTGCTCAGACATTTGACACTTGCTATGCATTGACTTTAGAGACTCGTGTGCATAATAGGACTGGGGGACTGGGTCAGCCCTTTTTTTCTTTAGACTTGGGCTTTCATTAAGTCTTCAATTAATTTACTATTCAATGTCCTCAGAGCTGGTTCTGGTTACTCCTTTTCTCTGGCTGTTTTGAGGCAGAAGGCTGAACTACAACCACTGGCTCGAGTGCCTCAAAAGACTTAGATCCCTTCTTGGAATCTGAGTTTAGGAGTGGCTCAGGCCAATGCCACTTTTTATCCAGTGCTTCCAGATCACTGTGGCTGCAGGGGAAGAACTCTGGCAGCAGCAGTAGCATATTACCTTAAGCTGGTCTTGCTACAGGCCTCAGTGCTCTTGTCACACTGTGCTAGTCCTGTGCGACTCTCCAGGCACTTGCCTGAGGCTATTGTCCCTGTGTTCTCCACACTGCTGTGGAAGGCTCACCAGCAGAAGATTGTCTGAATTGTAACAAGAAACTGACTCCTTCCCCCTCAGTTTTGGATTTGTCAGTTTTGCATGTATTTTGTTTGTCCTTCTGAAAGCAACAATGGAGCTTTAACTTGCAAGGAGGACAACCTGTTGAAATTCACTTCTTATAAAGGATGTGATAACAGACCTTACTGAGGCAGTAGAAAGACTCTGTGTTAACGTCTGAGCCTCTATCTTCCCTCCCACCAGCACACAGTCTGAGGGCCCCATGTCTGCACCTGAACACTGTAGGGACACATCCTACTAACAATCCCCCTGGAGCAGCTGAGTGATAAGTCTGAGAAGCTACACATGGGCCATCACTCTGATCCAGCACAAGCAGAAAGCAGCTTGGGGCCTGCTGGCATGATCTGGCCTCTTGAGGCTCAAGAGCTCTTTTTTTTTCTTGTGGCAGGATTACAGCAATGACTGGAGCCCCAAAGATACAGTTAGGCGAATGCAGAGGGGCAAGGTAAGGACTTTCCACTCTTACCCGCTTGCAAGAGATGGAGGGTGGGTGGTCCTAAACTGCTTTAGACTTCCCTATGCTCCTGGCTGTTCCAGGAAAAAATTCAAGGGTGTGGGGTTTTACTTCCATTCTTAGTTGATGGTAAAGAGAGGGAGGAAGACAGAAGCAATCTTGGTTACACTGGAGCTGGAATCTTAGTCTCAGCTGTCTCAGTTTGCAGTGAGCATGCAGGGAGCTTGTGGTTTTACTCTGCATGTTTCTCCTCAAAGGCTGAGGTGAACTAAAGGCTGAGAGAGACCACAATTACAGGGTAAGAAGAAGGGAGGAAGAGTCTTACAACTCTACTTTTCTGGCCTCCTGTGTGGAAGGGGCCCTGCAGAGTTCCCTTTTCCTGTGGGGCTGGTGATTTGTGGTGTGGAGGGAAGTTTTGCCTTGTTACAAGGGTATTTGTGCTGAAGGTACAATGTCTGCTGTCCTAGCCTGGGCAGTAATGAGGTCTAACTCTGCAACTGCTGTGGACAGATTCGCAGGGATCATGCAGCACATGGTTTTAGCTAAATGAGAAGTTTTCTGGGGTTGGGAGGGCAGTTAGTCATGTTTCTGAAGGGCTCATGGGACAAGAATAGGGGTAGTACCTTGGGGGTCGGTTCAGCCTGGGGATTATCTGATGTCCCATGTGGCTACTTATACCTCTTTTATCTCCAGGTCTGCTCTCTAGAGAGATTTCGCTCCTTGCAGGACAAGCTGATGCTCTTGGATGAAGCTGTGGCAGGCCATGATGGGAATGTCATTACAGCTGTGAGTCCTGCTGGGGCCATGTGGGGCTGGGACTTCCTGGGCGACCCCACAGAGGGTATTTGTGTGAATGCAGTCAGTTGATACCTAATTTTGCAAGATGGGGGGTTGTTCTTTACTTAAAATCAGGAAATTACTGAAAAGTGTTGAAGCTTAAGATTGGAAGTTCCACTCTGCAGAATTAATGTCAGGTTAATAACAAGAAACCTGATCCTTCAACCTTACACATCTTTGCAGCAGCTTCCTGAAGGCTGAGGTTTAATCTACTCATTGCAGCACAGATTTGGGGGCCTGTCCAGTTTATCTGGCTTCCAAAGCATCAGGCAGCCAATGCTGTGTCAGAGCTTTCGTCATCTGGGTCGTAAGCCCTTGGATCTCTCATGGAAAGGTTTTCCTTTGTAAATCTTGGTCTCACTTATCTAAGCTCCAGAGTAGGAGCTTAGGCAGACATCCAGGCAGCTGCAGCCCTGGCTTGTCCTGTGTCTAGTGGGCAGCAGAATTCAGTTCAGTGCTGTAGGAGTGGTGTCTTCAGAGGCCCTTTGCAAAAGCATCCCCAGGCCTTGACCAGTTTGCTCTCTGTCTGTCATAATTCTCATGAAGACTGATCTGGTCAGCTGAGAACTTCCTCTTTGTGCTCACAGGTCCTGATATTCCTGAAACGGACGCTAAGGAGAGGTAAGTGTGACTGGGGCAGGAATTTCTGTAGTGTGTTTCAGTTAAGGGCAGAGGGGCTAGTTCTTTTACTGAGTACAATTCACAAAGCAAGCATCTAGGGTATTGCTACTTTACTGAGCATTAAATATTTTTGCAGTGAGTGTAACATGGGAGGGAGGATGGTGATGCCCATGAAGGCCCCAGAGAACCCCAGAGCTTTAAGCAGCAGTAGGTGGTAGTGGTGATGGGGTGAATGAAAATGAATCTGTAGGGGTAGCACACTGCTGTGAATTCAGCTTGCAGCCTAGTGAGCGGGCTCTTCTGTGCTCCAGCCTCCAACACTCCGCTTTGAGACGGGATAAGGGTGTTGAATCCTGCCAATGGCTTGCAAGTCCATGCACCATGCTTAGCCCCCTCTGATTTGGTAGTGCTAACTTAATTTACCCACCTGTACATATCTCTCTCTTCTGTAGAGATCTTGTTCAGGGAGCTGGAGGTGCGGCAGGTGGCCTTGTGTCATCTGATCCATTTCCTCAGAGAGACGGGTGAGCAGAAGTTGCTTCTGGATCTGCTCAGGTGAGGCCTTTGCCCAGCCTTGTGGTGGGGCTGAGCACGCTGCTAGGAACCTGCCTCCAAGTTAATGCTTGCTCATTCCCTTTTGCAGATTCCTAGACAGGACTGAGGAAGTTGCTGTGAGTATTCCCAGGAGCAGAAGCTCCCTTTCCTCAGGAAAGAGTATAGTGGGCAGGGGGAAGAGTGGCTGCAGAGTGTTCGGTAGTCAGGCGAGAGCTTTGCATCCCCATTTTGCCCTCTGGAGTCCTGTCTCTCCCAAATCCATGAGAACAGACTGTGCTTCTTTTCCCTCTCCATCCAGCTGTCCCAGTACCGGGAGCATTTGAACATCCAGGATGTAGAAAAAAGGAGGGAATTTCTGAAAGGCTGCATTGGGTAAGAAAAAATGCAAGAGAGTGGGAGGGATGTGGGTGCTTCACAGAAGGTGGTAGTAATTTTATACCTCTGTCCCAGTGCCACAGCTTACGGAGTTTGAAAGCTGACATTGGTTTTGTCTCAGTAGGAGTGAGGTGTGGTGGGCACAAAGTAGACCACAGAGGGAGAATTTGTGGTCATCACCAATCCAGCAGCTTTTGCTGCTTACCTGGGGGCAAAGATACCTTAGAGACCTTCTGATCATTGACCCTTCAGGTTGTAAAAGATGAAAGCTTGGGTGCCTGAGCACTGGAGGAAATTGGTAGCATCAGCTTTAGGTTGTTCTGTAAGACATGCCACATAATTTTACCTTTTCTGGAGCATGTCTAGGAGAAAGCTAGTTGGAGAGGGCAGCAGGGTGGAAGCTTGAGTACCTACTAGCCACTCAGGCTGGGGAGAATGGGAGGTGTTCCCTCATCTCTCTCTGTGGGGAGCAGGTTTGGTACAGAAGAGCGTCCTTCTCAGTGTACTGTGTTAAGAGCTGCTGACAGTGTCTCCTTCCTCCCTGTCTGGCCAGGCTGCCATTTTCAGCTGAGGATACTTCCCACATCCAAGACCATTATACCCTGTTGGAGCGACAGATCATCATTGAGGTATGAAATCTTCCCTGCTGGTCAGGAGATGACTGGGACTAGCTGCAAGATCTCTCTCTGTCCCTAACTTATACCAGTTTAGATCTAACCAGCCTGCCCTGGCTAGTGTAGTTTAACTGCTGTCCAAGCTGCTGTGCCAGGCATATGTGTGAAATACCAGACCTGGGGTTTCATGGCATAGAATCACAGAATCATAGAATGGTTTGGGTTGGAAGGGACCTTTAAAGGTCATCCAGTCCAACCCCACTGCAAGGAGCAGGCACATCTTCAACCAGATCAGGTTGCTCAGAGCGCCGCTCTACCTGGCCTTGAATGTTTTCAGGGATGGGGCATCCACCACCTCTCTGGGCAACCTGTTCCAGTGTTCATCACCCTCATAGTAATTTTTTTTTTTCCTTACATCCAGTCTGAGCCTACCTGCCTCTATTTTAAAACCATTACGCCTTGCCCTACCACAACAGGCATGTTGAGGCTGTGCTTTTGCATTGCTATCACAACACTCTCCCCAGGTCTCTACCCCGCAGCTAGGTCAGGCAGTTACCCTGGCTCATGTTCACTCTCTCTATCTTCCTGTTTCCGCAGGCCAACGATCAGCATTTGGAGACGGCTGGGCAATCAGAGATATTTCGGAAATATCCTCGCAAGGCTTCAATTCTCAACATGCCACTAGTGACCACCCTCTTCTATTCCTGTTTCTACCATTACACGGAGGCTGAGGTGAGGATGATGTGGGAAAACAGAAGGGTTACATCTCATCCCTGTAGCCCTCAGTATGTGAGCTGGGGCAAGTTAAGGAAAGAAGGGGAGGGAAGTCCTATTTCATCCCTCAGAGAGACCTAGAGGAACCCAGCTCCCCTTGTCCCCTGGTCCATCTGGGACCAGTCTGGAGTTTTCTTTTGTGCCCTAAGATGGGACATTCAAACTGGGACAGCCTGTCAGGGAGGCCACTCCTAGATTACTTCTGGCTCCAAAGAGCCAGCATTGGCCCTGAATCCCATGAGGCTGAGATGTGTTATCCTGGTCGTGGGAGTGCTGGAGGTACACCAGTCGAGGATGGAGGGGAAACGAAAACAGAGAGCTAATGGAGTGGGACAGTTGCTTTCTTCTGCCAGCTGTTTCCTTCTGTGGCACTGATGTGAGCAAAAAGCAGTAAAAACTTGGGGAGATTCACCTCATGCGAGGCAAATGCCTTACAACAGGTGTCTGAACCTCTCCCGTGGCCTGTTCTGCTGAGTTTGCACTGACTTGTCTGCTCTCTCTAGGGAACGTTCAGCAGCCCCACCAACCTGAAAAAAACATTTAAGGTATGTGAGTCTCCTGCTGTTGTGGTAACACTAAATGCTGAAAATGTGGGCACCCAAATTGTATTTAGCAAGGGGGATGGATAGGAGGTGTTTGAGGGGCTTGGCACTTGAAATAGGGAGTGGGGCACGGCATCCTCCTTGAGCAGGGCCATTCTGGAGTCTCAGAAAGGCAAGTGGGACACATGTCGAGGCTTTCACTGGGTGCACCCTGGCTGCAGCAGCACTTGCAAATCCCCAGCTCCTGCTCTCTGCAGTGCTGGCCCTGGACTCAAGCAGCATCTCACCTCCTTGCCTGGCTGTTGATGTGGGTCCTGGCAGGGCTAGGGGCACATGCTATTCCTGTCCAACTTGCACAGGCCTTCTGAGCTGTGCTAT
The DNA here is from genome assembly GCA_009806455.1 of Tetrax tetrax. Taxonomy (NCBI): domain Eukaryota; kingdom Metazoa; phylum Chordata; class Aves; order Otidiformes; family Otididae; genus Tetrax; species Tetrax tetrax. Next base: position 299,610 of record WHYT01016814.1, read on the forward strand.
CGCTCTGACTGCAGCTTTCTGCCTTGCAGATTCCTGATAAGCAGTATGTGCTGACTGCCCTCGCTGCCCGTGCCAAGCTGCGAGCCTGGAATGACGTGGATGCCCTCTTTACCACCAAGGTGAGCTGCAAAAAGCCTTGCTGCGGACTCAGTTCCAGGTACTGATATCTATTATTGATAGCTGGCTTGTTCTGGAGTTACCAGACAGACTGGTTTTATTTCAGGAGGGCCCAGCACCTCTACTGCAGGGTGTTGTTCCTCCTCTCCCTGCCTAAGATCTCTGCTGGGCCTGGCTTGGCTGCAGCAACAAGGCCAGAGAAGGGGGCTGCCCTCGTGCCCTGTTACCAAAGGGTTCGCTGCCAGCCTGACCCCAGCCATTGCATGAGGGGCTCTGCCAGTGATGCATGTGGTGGCTGGTAGCGTACATTGCTGGCACTGGGGAAAAAACATTTTATTGTGGCTGGAGGGATTGTCCTTTAGGATTAACGTAGGATTTGGCTTTCATTTCAGAACTGGCTGGGCTACACCAAGAAGAAGGCACCTATTGGCTTCCACCGCGTGGTGGAGATCTTGCAGAGGAACAGTGCTCCTGTGCAGGTGAGCAAGGAACCACTGCTTATGTCCTCCTGCTCTTTGTTGGGATTTGGGGTGTGTATGGTTCCCCAAGTGAGCTGCTTCCTAACTGGGAGTGGGAGAACAGCTTGCTGAGCTGCTGGCTCTGCTGGGTGGGTGCAACAGTCAGCTGAGTGACCCATGCTTCAACAGGAGTTGAAGGTAGTGAGGGCTGGGTCCTAGGTCTGACTGCAAGGGACAGCAGGCCTAGAATTATCTGGGAGCTCTGTCTCCACGGTGCATTGCCGTGGTTGTTTGCTACATTATCTTTTCTTATGCTTTATCTGGCTGGCAATGCTTAACCTGATCCACAGGAACAAAGTAGCGTAGGACTCTCTTGCTGTGAGCAAAGCTTTAGTGTCTCTGGGGTGCTGAGCAGCCTTGTCCTGGTCACTAGTTGCCTTAGGAAGGAAGGCAAGTCTGTGTGACCAGCGACCTTGAAAGGTTTTGTGACTGGGAGGAGAGAGCGAGGCGGGAGGTACCTGCAGAAGGGAGCTGAGATGCTGCTCCTTCCCTCGCAGGTGCTGCAGGAGTACGTGCGCCTCGTGGAGGATGTGGAGACACGCCTAAACCTCGCCACCAAATACAAGTGCCATGATGTTGTCATTGAGGTAGGTCGCTGCTGTGCATGTGATGCGATGGGACACGAGCCTGCTTTTTCTTCCTGTGCTCTCCAATGTGCCACTGCTGTCATGTGCCTGGTGGAGTTTGTTTATCTCTGTGGCCTGGGAGCAGTGATATAGTTCCGAGTGGAAGCCAAGTGAGTGGCTCCTAGTGTTGTGCTGTGGTAGGAACTTGAGGGGGGATTGAAGAGCTGCCCTGCTCATCTACAGGGTACCATCTAACTGTGGAAGTGTCTTCGCTCAGCTGTGTGCTGTTTTTACCGTTTGTCTAGACGTACAGGGATCTAAAGGATCGCATCCAGCTGACAGCATATAAATGCAAGGTGGAGCGAGGCTCTGCAGAAGAAGAGAAGATAAACAGCATTCTCAACAACACGGTAAGAAACACCTACTTTTTTTTTTCAGAGACTCTCATCAGAAATGGCTGTAGATTAGATATAAGGGCAGGCTGTCCTACATGCTTTCTATCCCTGCTGGGAAGCTAATCTTACGTTTGAGGTTGCATTCAGTGTAGGAATGAAGGGCAAAACTGATAGAAATAGCATCCTCTGGCCATAGTTGTCCTTGTCAGGGATTAGGACTTACTAACCTGGCCCCTGAGGGATCTGTGTCCAGTGCTGATGTTAGTCATGTCTTGTTCTGTCTTTTAGCAACTCCGATGGAAGAACTGAGCACCTGTGAAGCAGCCTGCTTGGCCATTGCCTTGCCAGTGAGAGGAAACTGCAAAACCCAGTTCAGTGCCAACAGAGGAACTCTGTTACTACTCATTGCATGATCAACGTTCGGCAGTGGCAGTGGGTGCTGGTGGCTTGTGGGACAGTGGCATTCAGGCTGGTTGAAGGCAGCTGCTCCAATGTAGCCACTGAAGCCATGGTACTGGTCCACCAGGGTTGATTCTTTTTGGAATCTGATTCTCTGACTTGGCTATAAACCAGGCATTGCTTTTGTTTACAGAGGGAAGTTGCTGGGTACAGCAAGGTTACGTTTGCTCTGGGTGGTGCCTGGGCTTATTCTCACAAGATGAAGTCAGTCACACTTGTGAGTCTCTCCACCAGACAGTGCTGACCAGTCCCTGAAACACCCAAGCTGGCTTGGGCATCACCAGTCACGTACAGACGCTGGAGTAAAGCCTACTGGACTGTGTTCTCCCTGCATCAAAGAGTGTGTTGGGGGAAAGGGCCAGCTGCACCTTAAAGCTCTTTTTTTTTTTTTTTTCCTCCCCCCCCCTTTTTTTTTTTTTTTTTTTTTTTTTTTTTTTTTT
>WHYT01016814.1:302124-317433 GCA_009806455.1 Tetrax tetrax
GCTTCTGCAGTGGTGGTGACACAAAGGCGAAGGTTATGTGTAGCAATGTACCAGTCTGAGGGCAGGTTTGGGTTCCAGCCTCCCTGCTGTACTGTGCACTCTCAGTTTTCTTCTGTTGGTGTTTGGCGTTTTTTCCACACAGAATCATTTCAGGACATGGTTTAGTAGGCACAGTGGTAGGTTGGCAGTTGGACTTGATGATCTTGGAGGTCTTTCCCAACCTTAAAGATGCTATGATTGTGTGATTTAGGTTGTAAGGGATCTCTTGATCATCTAGTCCAATTCTGCTCAAGCAGGGTCATCTGGAACAGGCAGACCAGCACTCTGTCTATTTGGGTTTTCATTACTTCCACAGTTGGAGACAACTCAGCTTTTCTGGGCAACCTGTTCCTGAATTTGATCACCCTCATAGTAAAAAGATATTTTCTTGTCTTCAGATGGACTCTAACATTTCAGTTTGTGCCCACTGCCTCTTGTCATCACTGGGACCACTGAAGAGAGTCTGGGTCCCTTTTCTTCATTCCCTTTCACCAGATCCTTACACACATTGATAAGATGCCCCCTGAGCCTTCTCCAGGTTAAACAGTCCTACCTCTGGGCCTCCTCATAGAAGAGATGCTCCAGTGCCTTAGACATCTTAGTGGCCCTTTACTGGACTCTTCAGTATGTCCATGTCTCTTTTGTACTAAGGAGCCCACAACTGGACATAGCACTCTGGCAGCATTCATTCTAAGGCAACCCAGGATGCTGTTGGCCAGGGTAAGGTTTGCTGCCAGGCTCTCCCACACGCCCCAGGCCAGGACATCGCTTGGTTGTAGGAACTGGAACGGTATCACTGTTGGGATTTATGTCAGGGAGCAACAGAAGCTGAATGTACCCTTGGAGGAATCTGATGAAGCCATAAAATATATCTTCATGCCTGTATTCTCCAAGCATGAGTCCTGGATGCCTCTCTTGTAGTATGACCAATGATACAGATGTATGAGGGGATGTGTAAGTCCAGCAGCAAGGGAGACGTGGTCTGGCTATGCCTGCTGATGTCGGTGTGCAGTCTGCAGTGCTTCTGACTTGTGGGTATGGGCACTGCCCATGTCCCATCCCACTGGATGCACCAGTGGGCTGCAGGTGTTGAACAGTGCAAGACAGGGCTCCAACTGCTTGCAATGGGGCATGAAGTCATTTTTGTCCCTGATGCACTTGGCTGAGGGTGTTTCAGCCCATCTGGTGCCTCTCATCCCGTGGGAGCTGTGCCTGAGCTGGATGAGCTGCACAGAGCCTTAGGGAACGGGCCAGTTTTCGCCCCTCTCCGTCTCCAGTGCAGGTTTGTGATACACTGAAGCGTGCTCTGAGTTCCATCAGGGGACACAAGTAATTCAGGTAGCTCAGCAGTGTCCTGCTCTGGCCAAGAGCACTGCACATTTGCCTCACATCAGGCTACATGGTGCACCAAGCTGTCCTCTGCTGAAGCAGGCAGGGCTGAGAGGTGCAGCTCTGGCCATTTCTGAATCCTCAGCACCTTTTCTGGCTGCAACACCACCTCCATAGCAAAGGAGGGCATCAGCTGCTCTGGTTTTCAGAGCTTTCTGGGCTAGTTATAGTCACTCTGTTGTTCTGACGATTGTCTCGTACCCCTGAAAGCATCCTTGCAGCTCTCTTCAAGCCATAAGGCAGGTCCTGGGCAAGGGTTTCCGCACCTGGACACTGCTGAGCTGGCAGTGTTGCGACATGAGGACTTCATAGCAAAATCATGCAGGGAGAAGGAGCTGAGAGGCTGCTCAGCTAGGGAGGGCAGGAGGCACAGTATTGACCTAGGAAAGCTGAGGGTGAATTAAAAAGTAGCTTTGAACTGGAAAACTGAACCACTTGGGGAAGATTTGGTTTTCTCATTACTTCCAGCCCAGGAGCAGCTCCAACGAAGACCATCCCAAGCACTGTGCCAGCAGCTTGCATGTGGCTGGGCTTTGAAGTCCAGCTGGGACTTGTGTCAGAGAGAAATGTAGTGTCAGAGAAAGCACAGGTTCAGATGTCCACTAATGCATCTTGTTCTTGGCAGCTGTGTTGTGTGTGGGAATCAGCCACTTTTCTAGGTCTTGTGTCGGCAAGGACAAATCCTGAGAAGGGTGGGGGTCTCACACTGCAGCTACAACCCTGACAGGTGCTGGTATGGACTGTGATGCTGAGTGGGTGGAGGCCATGTCCCTCTTCTAAATCCTCGCTACCGATGCTTGCCTTCTGGGCCAAGGCGTGGGACATTATACAGCTTTTCAAATCCTCTCAGGCTGATGAAGCAGTAGAAGGTGAGGAGGCCTTGATGTATCTAATGAGGCGCAGCAAGGGGCTGACAGTGAACATGTGTGCCCATGCCATTTTCTTCTGCAAACTTCTCCACAACCTGAGGTAAGGTGGAAGCAAGCTCCTCACTGTCAGTAAAATGTGCTGACTGGGTGACACAGTCACGTCAGGGACAAATTTTGATGTGCCAGGTTCCAGCAAGGATTTATAAGAGGGACTGGTGATGGGCCTGTGTCACGTTTTGGCTCAGTAAAAATTATTAATTGCTGAGCTGCTTTAGAGTTAGCGGCCAGTTAGCCTCAGCATGGGTGGTATGTTTTGGGAGGGGGACACCATGCTCCCTGGGGTTTAGCCCCAAGCCCTACAGATGCTGTATGTGCCAGGCTGCAGCCATCAGCCTCTGCCTCTCTGGCAATCTCCTTGGAGAGCAGGGCTGTGAGTTGGGCTGGATGCAAGGAGTGGGATTGGGATGTGTTATCCACTGCACGTGATATTGGACCCTTCCGGGAGGGGTACGGCCACATATGGTCTGGGGAAACGGTTGCTCATCCTGGGCTGATGCCAGTTACTCTGCTTCCCCTGGCAGAGCCGGACTGAGAAGGGTTTGCTGACTTCCTTGGAGGACAGCCATGGTGTGAAGGTTGGGATTATCGGCAGAGGCCACTGTGGAGGCAGAAAGTGCAACACAGCTGTTTGACATTGACGAATTTAGGCTGTGTCCTTGAACACCACTTGTTCAATAATAAAAAACAACAACTAGAACAAGATACGGAAATACCAAAGGCAAAAATAGTAAAGACAACCAAAAAACTATAACCAATCCAAATGAAGCATAAGGCATGAGAACAGTATATGGCTATCAATCAAATTAGATAATTAAGTGTGTGCACTTCACATGCAACTTAGAGCATAAAAGACTAACGCTGACTAACAATAAAGGTCTCTGGAACACCAGCCACAGAGTCCATGTTTTTACTGTCACAGGCCACCTCGGGAAGCAGCTGGCCTGAGTGCTCCTGGTGCTGAGCTGGGCTCTGTGTCCCAGTATCCATGTTTCCACCATGAAAGCCTGGGTGAGTGCTCCCCAGCCTGAGCCTGGAAGTGGGACTGCACTTTTGTAGACTTTTAACTGCACTTTTTTTTCATAGCACTTCAGGCAGAGCTCACTAAGTAATGTTTTTCTGCCAAAAATATTGAAGGGATGGAAACTCCAGGTTTTTTACTGGGAAGCAGAGGATGTTGTAGAAAACATCTTTATTTGTTTGAAAACCCACTGTCCACCAAACATTAATTTAGTTGTTTGCCTTTTTTTTTTACCAGTCCCATCTGAGTGTGGTGGAGACATTAACCCTTTTCTTAGAACGCTGGCTAGTTTAAGGCTCATTTTAGTTTAGTCCTCCCCATTTTTGTGGCTCTTCAAAATTCTCCTTGTCATTTGCCAAGAGCCTGGTTGGTGAGTGAGATTCCAGGTTGTTAAATATTCACCCAACAGAGAAAACATCTCTCCACATGAGTGGCAGTGCTGAAACAGAGATGTCTGTCTCCTTGTTTCATGGCTGCAGGGCCAGTTGTAGCTAACAAGCTTCTCCCTGGGCTCTCAATGCCCGGCAAGGAGATGGAGATCAGTCTGTAGCATTACAACAACTGTTTGCATACAAACCATCAGTCGCCCCATAAACTCTTATATAAAACAAGACAAGTGGGGGAACAGTCCTTTAGGGAGATGCTTGGAACGATCATCTCAGGGCAGAGAGGAAGCAGGGATTATTAAATGACTTTTTATAGGTCTTGAAAACTAGCCAGATCCCCAGGCTCGGCTGTTTCAGCTGAAGGCTTTAGATCAGTGAGCTGAGGCCAGGCAGCTGAGGCAGCTGAGCTCTCTGCATGTTTATTCCTGGCAGAGGGGCTGCCCACTCCGTGACGCTCTGCTGCGGCCCTTTGCCATGTAGGAATGGTGATGGGCAGCAACCAATGTCCCTCTGTGCCACTTTGGGTGGTCCCAGCCTGGGAGTGGTGGTTTGTGTTTCACCTGCATGTGGCAGAGCACAGGTAATCATGCTGCCCATGCCTGGAGGGGCTGGTTGGTCACCTGTGCTGGTTCTGCGGGCTCTTGAGTCCCCTTCTCCTTGCTTGTCACAAGGAGATGCTTGGGAGTGCCCAGCCCCTGCAGTCAAGCCAGTCCTGGCCTTCTGCTGAGGTGATCAGTGAGGGGCCAAAGGTTATACTGCTTTTCATGCTACCAGCAAGGATATTTACAAGGCCTCCCCTCTAGGGAGAGGGAGAGGGAGAGGGAGAGGGAGAGGGAGAAGGAGAGGGAGAGGGAGAGGGGAGGCTTTATTTGAGGGAATCTGCCTGCCGTGGGGAGGGACCTGGACCTCAACACATTCCTGTGCTGCTGCAGTTGTGGTATGAGCTATGTGCACTGGGGGAGAAAGTGCAAGGGATGATTTTTGCACACGCACCCATTTTTCTTTTCTAAAACTCCAAACAAACAGACCTCTACATGGCAAAATTAACAACCCTGCTGTGGCCATCTCTCCATTATTGGTGTTAAGGCCCATGGATTAACTTTAACATAAGGTAATGAGGGCCTATCAAATAGGAAGGACCTTACTAGCTGGTTAACATAGCTATTGGAAAGGAGTCATTGTAAGAAACATTAATGGGATGAATCCCAGCAACGGTTGACTCAGCCATGGATGGGGCAGTGAGATATCCCCTGCAGATTCCTCCGAGTTTCCTTCATGCAGGACCTTAAAACCCCATGACTCCACCCGTGCTATGCGGCCACAGCCAGCTCTGGGTGCCTACTCCTCCACAGCAAGCCCGGGCTCTCCCAGAGCATCCTCTCCCTCTCTCCAGGCTTGCTTGTTTCGGCTGCCTCCGCTTTCCGGCTGAAGCAGCTCCTTTGCCACAGTGCCATCAGGACCCCTGCTTTGGCCAGGAGCGCAGAGATGGGTGGGGGGCGAAGGGGACAGGCCCAGTGGCCCTGGGAGACCCTGCCACCATGCAGGCCAGGCAGCCTGTCCCTGCAGTGTCCCAGGTAAACACTCTCTTTTTGCCTCAACTTGGTAGCAGTTCTTCTGAGGAGCTGCGCTTGGTGGTTCCCCTGCCCGTATGATGCAGGGCTGGCTGTGGGCTGGCAATATTTTTGTTAGTTAGGAGTGCAGTGTCCTAGAGAAACCCTGCCACTGCACAGCTAAAGCTGGAGTGGAAATTGCGTCCATGGAAGGGGGTAGTATTGCACGAGACACGGATGGGCAAAAAGAGGCAGCATGTGTCTCCTTCACCATTTTCTCTGATTTAGTGCCTGGGAGGTCACCCTTTCTTCCAGGAGCACTGCTTCCCATGTACCTGCCACTAGTTTCTAAAGAGCTCCCATTTCCCTTCATGAAACAATAGTAGCTCTGAGGCTAGATCAGTGAGCAGGAGCTGAGATACACTTTCTGAGCAAGACCATGGTCCAAAACATTTTTCTTTTCCCTCAGGCACAACTTCTGTTTCCATGGACGTGCTGTTCCTGTTGCCGACTGCTACCTCTGTCCATCGCAATTTGCTTACACACTTCTGCATGCACTTCTAATTCTTGTGTTGCTGAATGCTCTTGAGCAGCTACGGTGCCCATCACTCCATGATGGCTGAAAGGTTGTATGAGTTTATATGCACCCTGTAAAAGACCCCTGTTTACTTGACGAGAATGAGCTACAGAAAAATACAAGCTATATGAGACTTGTTACTATTAATTTCAGCATCGCTCACCTAAAATGATCCTAGATCAGAGGTTTCCAATAAACCAGCTCTGAGTGATTGCCAATGCAATTCTTCACAGGAGTGAGAGATGAGAATATCTTTTCACACCTGTGTGCACACTGGTAATGGACATTTGATTTTGTCCTGGAGGGAAAATAAGAGTCAATGCTGAATGGCTGGTGGCCATTTTCTGTGCAGCCTTGAACAGCAGCACGTGGCAGAGCCTGCCTCACCAGACGGCACTGAAATTACTCAGTGACCTCTGTTTTCCTGAACGCTGCCCCATCTGTGCAGAGCAGAAAACTTCCTGCTCACGGTTTGTGTGCAAGTTTTGTCAGCAAAGGTTTTGCCTCTTCAGTGACTCAAGAGGAGTAAGTACAGTGTTGAATGCAGAGGTACTGCTTGCCCACACTTCCTCTTTGCTCTGAAACTTGCCTCATCCCACAGCTGAAGCATGGGCTGTCTTATTGGGTTGGAAGGTGCTGAACTGTGTGTTCAGCAGGACCACATACCTGCCAGGGAAGATTGCCTTAGAATATGTATTAGCAATAAAAGACCTGGACAATCATCCCTGAATTATTTTGTCCCTGATTCCTGTTTGGCTACTTATCGGGGTTGTCTGAAGCCACTGATCAGGACTGGGGCTCGGGATGCAGAAAAAAAAAAAAATCTTCCTATGGGAATATCTGGAGATATTCTAGAGAGGACAGTTCTTGTGGGTAATGAACTTACTGTGGGTCATGGGCTAGACTATTGAGGATGTCAAGTCAGCAGGACACTGCTTGAGGGAAAGGACTCCTGCTTGTGCAGGATTGTTCTAGAGCCGTTAGGCTCACTTTTGCTCCACACGGCAGAGTAATGCCTGGACACTTGAAATTCAAGTCTCTCAGTCTGATTGTTTCACAAAGATCCAAAAAAGACACTCGTAGTCAGACATTAAAGAAAATCATTATTTGTTAAAGTATTAGCAAGCTGCTGCGAACAGTTATTGCCCATAAATGTTTCCGCTTGTTTTCTCTTTCCAGAACCTTCCCCTGGTTTGACCTGACAGCTGCACAACTGAGAGTCTCCTTTTCGCCATCTACTAGACAAGAGTGAGCTTGTCCGGTGCCATCTTGTTCTACTATACCAGGCATCCTCTGGAGACTGGCCTACAAAGCAAAGATCAGCACCAAGGCATCTCTTCCTTCAGCTGTAGTGAAGCCTGGTGTGACACTGGGTAACAAGTCTCCATTCTCCACAGCTATTTCTGACATTTTCTCAGAAATTCCAAAGGAAACTGCTCGCTATGATTCTAAATCCTCGTAAACTACAACAAAGTCCATGGCAGAATGCTTTGCTGAGATCTCACCCCACCCTCTTCACAGGACTAAGGGGTGCGAGAACCAGCACTGTCCACTCTTGGACTCTTTAAAATATTCCAGACTTCCAGCCGTTAACCCTATGTACACATTTTCTTCTACAAGTTTCACTCGCTAGACTGCTCAGCACACTTACTTCTCCCCTGGCTGCCTAAGTCTTGCTTTATTTTAGACTGAATTTGCTTATTACATAGTCATTTTGGCCTATGAACCGCTTCAGTTTCACTGGGTTTCTGTTGCAGTTTCAATAGAAAACTGAATTACAAAACCAAATTACAGTTATTTTGCAGGGGCTACAGCTTTGGTGTAAATAACTAAAGAGGATAGGATTGGGCTCAGTCTTTTTTTTTTTTTTTTTTCAATTTTATTTTTTCAGTGGGGAATCTCAAGGAAGCTGTTGATGGCAGACAAAACAATAATGATTTGGTTAGGAGCACTCTTTCTGTTTAGCCAGGCTTTAATCAGCACTTATTCATAGCTCCTTGCTGGTGATAATAAACCCTACCACCAGCACCACAACAGACTACATGATACTTCTTTCAAAGAAAAAGGAGGTAACTGGATATTCTGTCCAAATCCATCCAGGACAAAGTATTTTTTATTCCCTGAATTCTCTAATGTAGCTTACAGTATTCTCTTATACTTCCTGCCATCATCTATCATGTGTTTCAGTACTGTTTACTATGATAAACCACTGCCTGGTTTTGCCTCACAGGAAATCATTTCTGCGGTGAGGCCAGGGACTAGTCGTGCATGTTGTAACTACACCCCTCGCTTAATTATGATCGCTGACAGCAGCTGGCATATCAGTTATTGTATATGCCATTTACCTTATATCTGGGCTCTACAGTGAGTGCAGTCTGCAGATACTAAAGCCTGGGAGAAATCTAATCACTTGAGCTGCAGGGAAATTGTTATCAATCACTGGTAATTAAAATATGTCCCTGGTTTTTGTTGGTTTTTTTTTTCTTTTAAACCAACTGTGAAGCAGAAGTGAAAGACAGACAGTGGTACAGTTTGATTTATAGCTTCTGCTTCACTTAGTTCCTGGAAGCAAACGAAAGAGTGCAGAAAAGAGCCAATGTGGGAATGTGTTTGCTGTCCTCAAATGGCTAAGAGCTGCAATGGCCTTTTCTATAATCAGGAGAAGGTGGAACTGAACCTCCTTGGACAAACTGCAAGGCAATAAGGGTATATTCTGCTGTCACTGCTGGGCTTCTTAAAGAGGTGGAAGTGCAGTGTGAGTCTCTTAATCCTGCCTCTGGGTGCCCTGTGACACAGAGAGAGCACCTGCTTCTACCCCAGTTTGGGCTTGATGCAAAGGAGGAATGGTAGTATAGGGCTCCAGTCCTGCTTCTTGGATAAACTGTGAGAAAGTGAGGGCATCTGCTTTCTTTCCTGATCTGGACTTTCGCTCCAAGAAGAGACCCATGTTGTCTCTGTATGGGAGGGCAATGGATCTGTCGAAGAGCGGCTCCTCAGTCCCCAGCAACTCTCGCACGTGTCGTGAAATCTCCTGAAATACAAGACAAAACACCAGAAGTTCTCATTTCATGGGGCAACAGCTAATACCCTTCATTCAATGTCAGCGAAGCAAGAAAGAGAACTCAATTTCTGAATTTTCGAACAGTTTCACACTTGAAGTTGCAACTTGAGAGGTATTGGAACCCACAAGCCCTGTGTGACATAGTAAAAGCAGAGTGGACCGCCATTCTTCACATTTACTGTGGAGGACGGCATCACATCTGGTTTCTTAGTGGCACAAACAGCTCTGCTTTCCTCTCTGCACTTGCAGAACACACAAGTTATGGGTGAATGAGCTGGAGTCTATTCTGCCTAACGCAAAAACATCGTTGTTTGCTAAGTTATATTGTCAACAACAGAGTCTATACACAGAAGAGGTGTAATTAAACCAATAAGCCATATTGTTCATTAAGAAAATGATGGGTGACTGGCTGTCTGAGCCAGCTGGAACTGTCATTGAACAGAGCGTTGCTGTTATTTTTGAAGTAACTTCTGAGAATGCAACCTGATTTGACTGCAGCTTTGAAACACAATTTCAAGGTTTTACTGATCTTTCACAGCATTTGCTCAAAACCTTCCCCCAACTTTTGCTTGATTATGAAGAACAGGACCCTACTTTGTGTGATATCAAAAGAACACCAGACTAATATCTTCAGCAGTTTTGATATTTAAAATACCGGTACAGTGGAATTAAAACCATCAGCAATTTCATTTGTCCATGCTGCGTGGCTTCCACATATTAATTCACTGTGTGGGTGAACTCTACCAAACTGCCATTTCCCCTAAATTGCAAAACGTTTCTATCTCACTGAGCTGATGCTATCGCATTTATTTCTATAGTAACTATCTCAGTTTTGACTGTTCACAGTCATTAATTGATATTTCTTGCTGGGAAAGCTGATGTGCCCAGGATTATGGCCTTAACTTTGCATCTGCTCTAATACACACTTCCTGAAAGACCCAAAGGGCCACATCCTGCTCAGAGCTCTGCATGCTTGGATTCTTTCAGATTAAAGTTCTCCAGAACACAAATAACTAGCAGGATAGGGCATGATCTTCAAGAACATCTAAGTGCCACTGAAGTCTGTGAGGTGTTCCCAATTCACCTGCAAGCTTTGGAAACACGACAGACAGTCTCATTTCCAAGCTTGCTGCAGTATGCTGGCTATCTCTCATCCTAGCCCGGAGGAATTTCAGTTTCTCCAGGAGGAAGAATGGGTTACAGCTGATATCTCTAACCTGTGCCTTAGTGTTTCTCAGCAGTTAAACTACCACCATACGTAATCCTTACATCCCAAAGTGAGGGTGGGGCTTACAAACTCTGCAAAACTCTTGGCATCTTTGGTAAGTGCAAATCACTATAAAGGTTCTACCTGCTTGTACTAGAAATGGTCTTGATGGGCTGCTGTCTGAAAAACTAAGCATTGTAATTCGATGCCTTTTCCAACCAACAGGCAAAGTCATGGCACTAGTCAATGTTTTCGGTGGCATATTTTGTTTCAAACAAGCAGTTAAGACTATGCAGCCAGACACAACTGTGGTGAAATGGCTTTTTGGTACTCTGGAATAAAACAAATAGTGTTCAGACTGTAGTCATTGGAGCATAAAGATTTTTCCCTCTTCCTGGTTATTTGAACTTCTACTTTGTGTTCTGTGGGGAAAGGAACTTTAAATCATGATGCAAAACAAATGATTTGGCTCTGTAAATGCAGCCCCAAGTTCTTATGTGGTTTCCATTGTGAGGGGAGGAGGGTAGTCAAATTTAAGTCAACTCGCTTATTTTCTGAACCTTCAGGAAGCTAGCTTAAATGTCAGTGTTTGTTAAAGAAAATATGTAGGTTTGAAAGGAAAATAACCAGACAATTACATGTTTATAAAATGAGGAAGAGACAGAGATGCTCTTTGTGTTCAGCAAAGTGTAAAACAAGGAAGTAATAACGAGTTGCCCTTCTGCTGCTTGAGATCAGTGGCACGACTGTTGCAGGTTAACTCTGACTAGATTTTTAGAAGTTCTACAAATCAGTAAGTGGAAAATTACTGAAAATAAACTCAGAGGGATATCTAAGAAAGGTGCATGCATCTTGCTAAGCAATTCCATGGGACAAGAGGAGCAACATAGGTTTAAAGAAAGGCTAAGCACTTCTGATGCACGTATGGTATACTAGAGAGGAAGCCTGCGATCTCCAGTCGGCTGAGGATTCATACTCAGAAAAAGTCAAGAAATATAACTGTCTGGCTCAACAAATTTACTTGTCCGGTTTCAGGCTCACTCTTTGAGTACGCAATCTGCCTGGGCAGACAGGCTATAGCCTAGCTTGCTCTCAAGCAGAAAGGGTCAGAGCAGGGCTCCGAGGGGCGGCGGAGGGAGCTCCGGGACCCGCAGCCGGCCGCACCTGCATGTGGCCGAAGTCCGTGACGCCCATGGCGGGCAGGTTCGAGCAGTTGGCGAGGACGAGGCGGCGGCCGGTGATGCCGTTGGCCCTGAAGCACTCCTGAGAGGGAAGCGGAGGGAAAGTCGGGTGGGCCGTGGGGCGCCCTCGGCCACTACCGACCCCCCTCGCCACTCACCCACACGCACTCACACACACGCAGAGCTCAGGGCCACCGGTTCAGGCGGCGGTGAAGGCGGGGGCTTCCCGCACCTCGTACTGGGGGAAGCCGAGCCGCGCCACCCACTCAGCCACCTCCGCGGCGCTCCAGGCCAGGAAGGGGCAGGCGGGCCGCGACCCCGCTGCGCCCTCGGCCTCGGGCTGCGGCCCCTCGGCCGCCGCCAGCCCCACGGGCCCCGGGCTGGGCTCCATCGGCGCCGTCGCAAGGCCGCCGCGGTAACGCGTCCTTCCAGGCCCCGCGTTCCCATGGCAACCGCCACTTCCTGGAGGTGCACCCCGCTTTCCCTGCCGCCACCCCCTTCCACGCCATCAGCCTACCAAGCCGCCTGCCTCCCGCTCTCGCTGGCTCTACGGAACTCATTTCGATCGGCCGCGTTGTCGAGGGGGGGAGGCTGAGGGTTAAGCACCGAGGCACCACCCTCTCCCTTCTGCCTGGCTCGCGGGCACCAGCTCGGCTTTTGCCCCCCCCCCGCTCGGGTGTTTCCGCCGGCGGCGGCCGCAGCGCTTCGGCTCCGCTCGGCTCTTTCCGCCGCGGCGGGCTGCCGCCTTCGGGTCCGCGCGCGCCTCCCGCCCGCTCAGCCCTGCCGTGCCCATGTCGGACGTGCTGGCCGCCGCCGCCGGCTCCCGCTTCGAGCCCCCGGCCGCCGGGGCACCGGGCGGCCGCGACGGCTCCGCGACCCGGGACCCTTCAGGTACGGCTCGCCCAGGGGAGGGGGCAGCCGGGCTGGCCGCGGCGGGTGGCGGGAGCGGCTCGGCCGGTATCCCTGAGGAAGAGCCGCCGCGGCGGCGCTGCCTGGGGAGCTGCCGGCGGTGGGGCGGCGGGCCCGGGGCCGCCTGTTTTGGCCCTGGGGACAGGGGGGATGCCGCGAGTTTCCCCCTTTCCGTGACGGGTTTCCTCGTTTCTCGCCGAGAAGCCTTGTTGCCACGGGGGCGGTTCGCTTCGGTGAAAATGCGGTGCCCCTTGGGGAGAGCAGCCTGGGGAATGAGCCCTTGTGTGCCGGGCGGGTTGGGGGCCGTGGGAGGGGGCAGGGGCTGTGGTGTCCCCGCGTACCCTTCTGCCGCTCGGCTCGCCAGGCGCTCGAGCACCGGGAACTACAGCGGCAGTTCCCGGCGGTTCTTCCCTGCAGCGGGAAGAGCGAGGGCTGATGGAGGTTTGTGAGAGACAGGGTGAAGCTGGCCCTGTCTAACAGGGAGCCGGACCACTCGCCCCACGCGGACCCTGCCGTGGGCTGCGGGCCCGGTGCCGTACGCCCCGTGGGCTGGAGGTGCCTCCCAGCTCCCGAATTGACTCCGGAACGGCCAGCGGCTGTAAGGCGTATGTATCGTCAGGGAGCTGCGAAAGCTGGAACTTGTCCGTGCCCAGTTCACTGCCTTAATGTGATCAGGCAGCCGGGCTGTGGAGCTCGTTCCGCAGTCGTACGGGGACAGAGCTTTCCCAGAGTTCAGGAGACTCGGGGGAGAGCAGGATCCATCTTTATAGACAATTCTTTTAGCAGTGACCTAGGAATTTCCATCCCGTCAGTGCCCTGTGGGAACTGCCAGATGATTGCTTTTTCCAGGGCTTTGTCAGCCCAGTTTTACATGATGAAATTTGGCCTTGTTCTGTCCTTCTAAAGCCACAATTCATGGTTTCTGAACAAACCCTACTTCTGAGAGTGGTTCTGTACCAAAAACATGCATTGTTGGGGTTGGTTTTTTTTTTTTTTTTCCTTTCTCTTTCCTAGAGTTGAAATGATTAAAAATCTTTGTTCTGCAAGGTGCTAGATACAGCTCATAACATGAAAAACTGGTTGGCGCAGCTCTTCATTCCACAGCCACGTGACCTTGTCAACATTTGAGTGCTGGCTGTAGTTTTTTCTCCTGTCCATGTATTCTAAAGACAGAAATTTATTTCACCTTCTCTCCATATATTCTGTTTGTTGTTAGAAAATGAAGACTCAGCCCAAAAGACAGAGCCCGCAGATCAGCTGGTTGATTCTTTGGAGTCCAGTACTTCACAGAGCAGGTAGGAAAATCTTTTTGTGTGTTGTGGCCCACATGCATGACAGTCTGTTTTAACCCCTGTGACCTCCTCTGTATGGTAGTTGATTCTGTTTAGGTGAAGAGAAGGGACTGGAGACTGAACTGTCTGCTTTGGGACAGTATATACTGGCATCAGTATAGGAGGGGCTTTTCTTACAGGCTTAAAGTTATTTTAAAGCTTACAAAATGATGAAGTGTAGTTCATGGCTCAGCTATTCAAATCACAGAATTGAAAAAAATTCTAGGGAAAAACCCCAACAAACCACCCTACTTACTAAAGCAGCAGTTTGATAGCATCTTGACTTGATGCTAATGACATCTGTATCAGCCTTCTTGACTCCAAGCGTGTTCTTCCATACCTTTATTATGTTCTCTAATTTTCTTTGAATAGATTAATATAGACTGTGAGCAAAATGGCCACAGTGGATGGTGGGTACTTGTGAAATTTGGCTAAGTTAGATCTCCTTTGAAAGGGATGAGGATGGACCAAAAGGGTTGTGTGAGGTGGAATCAGCTGAACTCTGTCTTTGTAAATCTGCTTGTGTAGCTCTTGGTAATCTTTCAGTGAGACTCTTGGGCTTCAATGGTGTCTGGAGGAAAAAATTCCCAAGCTGTTAGCTCCTGTGTTGATGGAGAGCATTTTGAGCACATGTGTGCACCTGTGGTAGCAGGGGACGAAATAGCCCTTCTGGGGGTGATCACGCAACTGCTAATCTGAAAAGCAAATGGGCTGGAAAATGATGGCATAGAAGTCCAAATGTGTCCTGGGCTGCCAGAGAAATTGTTATGGATTACTGTGACGGTTCTTCCTTTAAAAAATTGCCTGCTTCAAGTGTCCCTTCTTTTCTTATATTGTCCATCTGCTGCCATTTTGTGTATCCTGGTATTCAGCTCATTTGAGTTGTTCTTGCAGACCTTCTGGTCTATTATGCCATTTCCAGGAAAGGAAATTACACCATTGAGAGAATTTTAGTAAGAAATGGCTTTATTTCTGGATAAAATCTGTACCCCCATAGGAATAAAGATTTGGAAACAACAGCTACGTTTGCCCTGTTCTAGTCTTCTCTATGGATATAGCAAGGAATATGTTTGAGTTGAGCTGTGTATATACATATATATTTTTTTTTAACTATTCCACACTATACTGATAATCTGCTCCCTTGCTAGTAAGAATATTTCTCATTTAGGAAAGGAGACATTTGAGGAAATGCACATATTTTCCTTTACTACTGTGTTTTCATGATTCTGATCCTTTAGACTAAAGCAGGTGACATTGGTTTTATAGTGCTGTGAGAAGGCTGTGCTTTTCAAAAGGGCCACTGTTTCTATTGTTTTTAAAGACTAGGTTGCTTCTCACGGAAGTTTTGCATAGTATCTGAGAGTGTGACAGAGGAGATTCTTCTGGCATCCATCTGAGTTCATCTGAAATAAGTCTTTCCAGCTATAGACAATACACAGCATTTTAAAAATATAATTTAAAAGAAAACCCTCAAGAGAATGAATGACAAAGATGGCTCCTCTCTTGCCCATTCTTTTCCTGCTATGTATCTTTCTTTTTGTTCTATCATGTCCATCTCCTCGTCACAGTGCAGTACTTGGACCTCTTTGCTATTATTGTGCTGCCATTGTATGTCTTACGGCTTGCTTGTCTGTGCAGCGTATCCAACTGTGGCAGAGAGACACCTGGGTGCTCCCTGTATCTCTTGGGATTGCTAATAGGAAAGGCACAATGGGCCACTTAAATAGAGGGC
>WHYT01016814.1:327826-387836 GCA_009806455.1 Tetrax tetrax
CATGGCTCAGCTATTCAAATCACAGAATTGAAAAAAATTCTAGGGAAAAACCCCAACAAACCACCCTACTTACTAAAGCAGCAGTTTGATAGCATCTTGACTTGATGCTAATGACATCTGTATCAGCCTTCTTGACTCCAAGCGTGTTCTTCCATACCTTTATTATGTTCTCTAATTTTCTTT
The DNA here is from genome assembly GCA_009806455.1 of Tetrax tetrax. Classification (NCBI taxonomy): domain Eukaryota; kingdom Metazoa; phylum Chordata; class Aves; order Otidiformes; family Otididae; genus Tetrax; species Tetrax tetrax. Next base: position 328,010 of record WHYT01016814.1, read on the forward strand.
GAATAGATTAATATAGACTGTGAGCAAAATGGCCACAGTGGATGGTGGGTACTTGTGAAATTTGGCTAAGTTAGATCTCCTTTGAAAGGGATGAGGATGGACCAAAAGGGTTGTGTGAGGTGGAATCAGCTGAACTCTGTCTTTGTAAATCTGCTTGTAAAGCTTGTGTAGCTCTTGGTAATCTTTCAGTGAGACTCTTGGGCTTCAATGGTGTCTGGAGGAAAAAATTCCCAAGCTGTTAGCTCCTGTGTTGATGGAGAGCATTTTGAGCACATGTGTGCACCTGTGGTAGCAGGGGACGAAATAGCCCTTCTAGGGGTGATCACGCAACTGCTAATCTGAAAAGCAAATGGGATGGAAAATGATGGCATAGAAGTCCAAATTTGTCCTGGGCTGCCAGAGAAATTGTTATGGATCACTGTGACGGTTCTTCCTTTAAAAAATTGCCTGCTTCAAGTGTCCATCTGCTGCCATTTTGTGTATCCTGGTATTCAGCTCATTTGAGTTGTTCTTGCAGACCTTCTGGTCTATTATGCCATTTCTAGGAAAGGAAATTACACCATTGAGAGAATTTTAGTAAGAAATGGCTTTATTTCTGGATAAAATCTGTACCACCATAGGAATAAAGATTTGGAAACAACAGCTACGTTTGCCCTGTTCTAGTCTTCTCTATGGATATAGCAAGGAATATGTTTGAGTTGAGCTGTGTATATTTTATTTTTTTTTTTTTAACTATTCCACAATATACTGATAATCTGCTCCCTTGCTAATAAGAATATTTCTCATTTAGGAAAGGAGACATTTGAGGAAATGCACATATTTTCCTTTACTACTGTGTTTTCATGATTCTGATCCTTTAGACCAAAGCAGGTGACATTGGTTTTATAGTGCTGTGAGAAGGCTGTGCTTTTCAAAAGGGCAATTGTTTCTATTGTTTTTAAAGACTAGGTTGCTTCTCACGGAAGTTTTGCATAGTATCTGAGAGTGTGACAGAGGAGATTCTTCTGGCATCCATCTGAGTTCATCTGAAATAAGTCTTTCCAGCTATAGACAATACACAGCATTTTAAAAATATAATTTAAAAGAAAACCCTCAAGAGAGAATGAATGACAAAGATGGTTCCTTTCTTGCCCATTCTTTTCCTGCTATGTATCTTTCTTTTTGTTCTATCATGTCCATCTCCTCGTCACAGTGCAGTACTTGGACCCCTTTGCTATTTTTGTGCTGCCGTTGTATGTCTTACGGCTTGCTTGTCTGTGCAGCGTATCCAACTGTGGCAGAGAGACACCTGGGTGCTCCCTGTATCTCTTGGGATTGCTAATAGGAAAGGCACAATGGGCCACTTAAATAGAGGGCGTTTTCAGCATGGCTGTTGAAACTGTTTCAAATCCTTTCACTGATCCAGTTGACTTCTGATGGAATATGCAGATATCATGTAGCAGCTGGCATAAAAGAAGTTGTCCTTTCTTGGGCAAAAACAAAGTTGCTACTAATTTCTGCACTTAATACAGCGTTGGTGAGTTAGCACATTATGGAGCGAGTGCAGTGAATGATTGCTGTCTAAAGGATGGTAAATATGGAATATCTCACTGAAGTTGCTCCCTCTGGCCCACATGGAAGACAGTCACGTAGAGATGAGGGCAGGACAGGGATGCAGAGGGCTCTTTGTGCAGTTGGCAGGTGCTGACCACAGAAGCTGGTTCCCTTCACTCCATTTGAATTTGACTTCCAGAGCAGAGTGATTACTCTGCTGGCTGTGCCCTCGGTGCAAGTGCTGAATTGTAATGCTCTCTTCCTCCAAAAGGTCACAGATTGGGCCACTCATGAGTGCGGGTGCAACAGAGGACTTGAAGGAAGAAGCTGGTGCTTTGGAAGACCAGGAAGTGTCTGAACTAGAAGAGAAGCTGCCTGACAAAATCCAGTCCCTCAAGGAGGTAAGTGGATGTTTCTTATGTCTGAAAGCAAGGACAGAGGTGCAGCAATAATTCTTCCACCCAACTGCTGTGCTTATGATTATGGGACTGAGGCTTTAAGGGTTGTGTTCAGACAAAAGTAGTATTAACAAAGATACAGTTATATTTTTTTCTATACATTAGCAGGAGGTCAATGTTAATCTAATTTGCAAAATCCTTCTTGTGTCTTCGGCTAGTTCTCGCTTCCTTGCAGTTTTTGGCTCACTAGGACTTCAAGGTTATTCTCACCTTCTGCCTCTTGTCTGGGGCTTCTGGGAATTTCCTTCTTGCAGATTTATGGATGAGGGAACTCAAAGTGACTCTGCTGTCTTTTGTTTTTTTTTTTATTGAGCAGCCAATTTGTTTGCATTACAGGTATAGCTGGGAAAGCCTGTGCGAGTGGCACCCAGCTCAGGATCTGTGAGTTTGCACAGAGAGAGGGCTGGCCCTAGTGAACCAGATGGACTTTTAACTAGGATGTAGCAAATGACAGCTTGATTGTGGCTGTAGTCTAGATGCACACAGAGCTGAAAGGCTCTCCCTAGAGAGATCGTGTCTTGGGAATTCTTTCCAAGAGCAGTCAGCTAAATCTGTAAGGCTGTTGCTTTGTTGAGAGGCGACAACTAACTCTGAGGCAGAGGCAAAGATGTGCCTGCCCAGGGACTCCTGGGAAGGCCGAGGGGTGTGTAATTTGTGAGACTAATGCAGCATTTGACTTCAAAGTTCATGACTTTGGTGCTGCTGGGGAAATAATGCAGAGAGGTGTCTCGGAGCCAGCCAGTTCTTTTTAACTAATCGAAGCTTCTGCAGAGCCTGACTTGGCTTCAGAAAGATGCCTGAATTACTAATGAGTTGTTCTAAATCGAGCTGGGGACTTCCTTACCAGGGTAATCTTTGTGACAATGTTTACGTGCTTTGTGCAGGAAGCTGTTCGGATAAGCAACTACCATGTACCTCAAGGAGCAGGGGATATAGTCATGATTCAGTCAGATCACACTGGTGCTGTGGATATCCTTTCAGCTGAGCTGGAGACTGCAGACCTCCTTGGGGAGCAGAGGAAAGGTGAGTCCTGAAGGGAAAACACTTATTGGGGCCACTTTTGAAGTGCCTGCCTTGGCTAGAGAAGAGCAGAGGCTGTCCTGGAGACACTGTTAATTCTTGTTGGAAATTTGGGCTCCTGGCTAGCGAGTGGGAAAACTTCACATCCAAGGCTTCTGGGAGCAGGCTCCAGAATGCAAAATGCCTTATCAGAAATAGCTTCACTGTTTTCAGATATCAGTTTGTCAGTAGTGAAAAGCCAGGTAAGCCCACGATCTTTTCCCTTGTCTCAGCTCAGCCTCCCCCTCTGGCTCCACCCACCATGTGGACCACTGAGAAGATGAAGGAATTCAAAGCCAAGATAGGAAAGGAGAAGAATGGCCGGATGGTGGTGAAGCGAGGTGAGGTGGTGACAGTCCGTGTGCCAACGCATCCTGATGGGAAATGCATTTGCTGGGAGTTTGCTACAGATGACTACGACATTGGGTTTGGAGTCTATTTTGACTGGACCGCGGTTACTAGCACTGCCATTACTGTTCAGGTCAGCGAATCCAGTGATGAGGAGGATGAAGAGGAGGAGGAGGAAATTGAAGGTTAGTGCAGAGCTTATAAGGGTTAACCTGTGGTGCTTGTTGCCATGCTGCTGAGAGTGTCTGTCAGACACTGTAATTTCCATCTACTTTGTTTACTCAGCCCACTTATTATCTCTGCAGCCTTTTGGGTTCTTGGTTAGGCTGTGATGAGAAAGCATTTAGCCCTTCCTGTTTCAGTGTATGTCAAAGCCTGTCCTTCTCCAAGAGCTTCTTAAAATGGAACATACTGAAAAATAAAATCAGAATTCACTTGTTCAACTTCTAGCTGATAAAAAGATTAGGGTCTGAAATTTCAAGTTGGCTGTTTTTCTTAGCCTCTCAGACTGAGAAATTTCTGGTGGGGAGTAGGAGCAAAAAGATTTTGTTTCTGGGACATTGTTTGTTTGTTTTCCCCAGTATCAGTAGCTGCTACTGACTGCATGTCAGAGGATTGCTAGATGTGTTTTTGTACTTGAGAAATGTACAGCGATGTTGCCTGTTCTGTGGCTTCAGCGTATGCGTGACCAGTGTAGCTGGGGGGCTAATTTTGTAGGCTCTCCAAAGAGGAGTAGGTTCCTGTATGAGGAATCCTCTTGGATGAGTGAATTGAGGACATAAACACAGTGAGGTTACAGCTAAGAGCTCTCCTGCCTTTCTCTCCTCTTTCCCATTCAGGACTTGCCCCTGTTGGTGATGTGGAAAGGGGCTCCAAAAGCTATCTGCGGAACCGCTACGGAGAGATCATGCCCGTGTATCGAAGGAACAGCCATCGGGAGGTGCAGGCGGGCAGCCACGAGTACCCAGGCGAGGGCATCTACCTGCTGAAATTTGATAACTCTTACTCTCTCCTCCGCAATAAGACTCTGTTCTTCCACGTCTATTATACTAGCTGAAGAAACGGGAAGGGGCAGGGACGGCAGGCAGGTAATTGGGAGTGTAGCAGGCTGCCACCCAGCCCTGGTACCGCCTGATGGGCACTGCTGTGTGACAGAACCAAGGCACAATTCTGCCGGCTCCTCTTCAGACACTAACTGGTTTCTCCCCACACGCTCCTTCCCCGCTGTCCTGATGGAGAAAGGTAGTTGTGACTGCCTGGTTGTCCACAGGCAGCTGCTCATTCTGTAAAACTTCGGGAGGTCTGCTCTGTGCAGGCATCAAGCTGGGCCTTCACGTCACAGCTGGTAAATGCCCAGAGGTCAGTTCGAGGGGTCATGGTTTCCATCTGTTGTGATGGTACGAAATGAAGTGAAAATATTCTTGATCTGTTAACTATTTTGTGAATAACTTTTCTGACTGTCCTGCTGCATTTGCATCACTAGAGGGCAGCTGTCAGCTGCAACGACCAAAAAGCACAGCTGGCTTGTCATCTAGCCGCTGGTAATCTCATCTCCTACCACCACTACATGTCACCAGCAGCCAGTGCTTCCTTCACTCATGTGGGCAGGGCACAGCTGGCCAGCGGCAGCCTGCGCTGCAGTGGCTAGGCCACGCTACAACTGGCAGGCCCCAAATGGTAGTCACAGCATGTGTTTGAACAAGGGGTGGAGGGAGGGTGCGCACCTAGGAAGTCCATAAAAAGATTTTCCTACAGGCTAAGAATTGGATGTTATACGTGTCGATTGCAGGGATATGTAAATGATTAAAACTTCAGTGACCACCAACAGTTTTTTCTGTAATCCAGACGTGAAGCAGAAGAACTTACTGCTGGGCTGAATGAATACAGAAAGGTTGGAATACAACCAACCAAGATACAGGAAGTGTTTCTCAGTAGCAGCACGTTGGTTCACTGGTATTGCTGCCAGCTGGATAATGCCATATGTAGCAACAAAAAGGCTCCCCAGAGAAGTGTAGCTTGTCAGCTGCTGTTGCTGTTGGAAAGGTATTGTTAGAAAATAACATCTCTGCTCAGAAACTAGAAAGGTGTGAGATCTAACCAATCCTTTCTGTGAACCGGAATCAGCAAGGACATTACTAACCCTGACCACATGGTAAAGGCTGGAGTTCTTTGGCATCTTTTGGTGGCTGGCGATGGCATTAGTGATCACCTTCTGCTCAAGTACTGGCAGAGTTGAACGAGGATTAAGTTAATCCTTCAGAGGTGAATTTTAAATGATGTTTATGTGTAACTTGTTTATTTTAATACTTTTAACATGAAATCATTCTCTTTTCTAAGAATACTGCTGTATTTACATTTTGATACCTCTTTGCAGAGACACAAAATGGCTGCATGCTGATTCTAGTAGAGTTCTGAGCTTTATTTTTAAATCCTCCAGGTAAAGCACCTCTACTTGGTCCGTTCCTTCTACTGAGAGGGAATGATGGACAAAATTATTTTGTGGTAGTTAAAGCCAAAGATTTCACTCTCATAGGAGGGCTGCATATTTCCTAGTAAGGCTATATTGTAATGCTGTGCAATTTGCTGCATATTCAAGCCCTTTTAGCTATCTCTGCTTACTTATTCACTGCCCCAGAGCACTTAGTAGGTCAAAACAGTAAGAATGTGGTCAGTCTACAGTAGAGCAGCCCAGCCTGGGAGCAGGAGGAGTGGAAATGCAAAGAACGCTGTTTGGAGCACAGTGGCTTTCTGGGTGAGCAGGCAGGGGCAGAGTTGTTGCTGCTTTGGGTCCTGAGATGGGGAGAAAACAGCTGCCTTTCTCCAAAGAGAGAGATAGTGCACATGTGGGCAGGGGAGGAACTGCAAAACTGCCTTATTCAAGCAGGGGCAACCATGAGACAACCTTGCAGGGAGACAGAACAGTAGGGCTTGGTATCTGTCAGAGTAAGATGCTCTTTCATTTAGTAGCTTGGGGAGGGCTATTCCTTCCTTTAGCCTCTCTTGGGGGAGGTGAAGGATCATCCTATGGCCTTTGTACAGCACTTGAATCAGGCCTGAGCAACTTGGGTAAGACACTCTTCTTCCCCCGCCACCTCCTTTGTCTATCAAGCTTCTAGACACTAAACAGAAGAAGACAGAAAAGACCCTTCAGTCTGACCACAATGTCAGTGCTGCCCACTCAATGACTGCCTTTGATCCTTTGCTGTGAGATCTGCAGAACCCTGCCGTGCACTTGCTGGTTAATGTATGATGCACTGTCTGGCACCCACTCCACTTTCTAATTAGGATTTATTTACGATGAAGGGAACTCTGACCTGAGCATACATTAGATATTGCAGAATTATTGATCCTCAGTTGCACAGCTTATTGCAGGCTAGTGGATTATTTCCATTAAAAAACTGTTTCTTACGTAATGTGGCCTCCTAGTTGATAACTCACAGCTGCTTCCCCCTCCTGGCTGTCTGTTGTGCTTACTAAGGTTCAAAATACATTTAGTCATATTGTAAGAAGTTCATAAAGCCTGCCTCGCAACCAGTTTTGATCACTCACTAACACAAATAGTATGTGCCAAGCCATTAGTTAGTGGGTTTACTTAATCATAGAATAGAATCATAGAATCATTACAGTTGGAAAAGACCTCTAAGATCATCAAGTCCAACCGTCAACCCAACACCACCATGCCTACTAAACCATGTCCTGAAGTGCCACGTCTACAGGTTTTTTGATCACCTCCAGGGATGGTGACTCCACCACTTCCCTGAAAGAATAAGATAAGTTGATGGTAGATGGTAATCCTGTTGCTCAGTTCTAGCTTTCTGAAGTGTGGACCAACCTTTAATAAGGCTCAGGTCACCAGTTTAACTGTGCCTATCTCCCAGTCTCATTGACTTAAGCCCAACAGCAGCATTCAGTACGGCTTGTCATCCCAATCAGCACGCGCCCAGTCTGCAAATGCAGTGTGCGCATAGACAGGCCTGCTGCAGTGGAACTGAAAGCATTTGGTGTGTGTTATTTCACTGTTTAAGTTTCCCAGAAGTATCTGGTTATCTCCTATGAACACTAGATAGTTTCAGGCACAGACTATTTCATCTGCAGGAAACAGAAGCTTTGCAGTTGTTCTTTTTTTTTTTTTTTAATTTCCACATGACATGAGTGGACGTGTTGTTTCTCAGGTAGCATTCATTATCCAAGTGACAACTTCTCTTTGGAAGGATATATAGTCTTTATTCATTTTCTGATAAACCCAATAGCTTGGCTGTGTGGCTAGTGATTAATGTCGTTCCCATTCAAAATCAAACCCATTCAAATTCAAATAAGTAATCTTACTTCGCAAGTGTCCTTTTTTTTTTCCAGTTTGGTGTATCTTCTGGATTTGTATCCAGTCCTGCTATCTGGCTGAGGCAGTGATGGAAACTCTTATTATTTTAATTGGAGACCTCTGGAACTAGACCTTGGGTCTAGAAAGAAAAGTGAATTTAAAAGGCAGTTGCACTTCAGAGAAGGAAATTAATCCTTGAGAAAGGAAAATGCCTTCTTTGTTTCTGTGGAAGGAAGACTTAAGAGAGGTTTTTAAAATGTTTTATTCTTCTAAATTGTGTCTAGAAATCAAAAAAGTTAAATCAAGGAAGATGCTGCTTTTGCATTTTGGGTTTGCTTTTGTGAAAGCACAAAATTGTTTTCCATTTTGTTTTGACTATAATTTAGATCTAGAGATAAGATTTACGTGTTCAGATAGAGATATGACAGTCCTGTAGTGCAGGACTTACGTAAAAATTAGCTTGTATAATTGTTTATAATAATGGTAACAATCTGTTGGGCGTTTTTTATGTCAAAGAAGGTCATAAACTCTCCACTGTATTATCTTTTTTTTTTTTTTTTTTTCCCCCCCTTTAGGTGTAATGTAGCAGCAGGGATTTAAAATGGATGTGTTTTAGTTGAGGACAGAGATAAAATTGCTTATATCAGGGACCCCTTGTACTGATTTAATTTACTCACAAACTCTTTGGAGGCCTGTAATATGGATTCTTGTGAAAGGTTATTGGTGTCAGACATAGGCTAGTTGCAAATTAATGCCTGGGACCCATTTAATAGTTACGTAGATTATTATTGGTAATGAGCCATTGCAATGCACAGGTAGATGAAAATGCGTAAGAGGAAGAGTTGAGTTGTCTGACTCCAGGTGTGAAGAAGAAAGCCGAGTTACTATGCAACTGAGTCTAAAAGACAGCCACACACCTTTCTTTTTGGCTCTACGCTGTGCGCTTGTCTCCTTGTAACTGTGTGTGCATGTAAGCTTCATCTGTGGCCTGCAGTGGGTCAGTTATCATGGTGCTGGACCTGGCAAGATGGGTTAGAGGTGAACCTTGTCACATGTCTAGTTGCTGAAAGTCTTAACTTGTTCTTGTGGGGAATTAGGGTAGAGAATGTATCCCCAAATTAGTTCTTTTATCCCTGCTGCTTATACCCTTCCTTCTTGTCTCACTACCCCTACTAAAGCCACTCTACAGAGGATTTATCACAAGGTGCCTTAGGAACAAGGAGCATGTCTGAAATAAGAGCCATAGCTGCCATTAATCCAAGGGATTTCTTCTCCTGTTCCTCTGCCTATATGGGTAGAGGGGAAGCACTTCCTAAGGTCAGGCAAGGAGAGCCCCTGTAGGCTGTTCCTGGAGATTTAAGCTGTTCATTAGACTGCTTTCTTGCTGTAATGAGTAGCAGAATGGTGTTTGCGTTTTCTGGCACCATAAGATCTTTGCCTTTTAAAATCATATGCTGCTGTCAGATATCAAGGAACACCAGAGGACTACTTTTGATATGCTAATGCTAAACCTGAGGACGAGAGGAACACTAAATAGACATAGAAGAGCATTCCTTGTGGCCATTCATCATTTTTTCTAAACAGAGTGTTTGAATCCAACGTTGTGAGTGGAGTGTGCTTATGTATATTGAGGTTGGATAAGAGACCAAAGCAACAAAGATTTTGATTTAAAAGTATGAAAGAAAAGACTGTTTCTCCTTTTCTCATATCTTGGAAAATATGGTCTATGACAATGTCATGTAGATGTAGCAGCCTGTTGTTACAGGAGAGGGGTAACGGTTTTAAACTAGAAGGAGTTAGATTCAGACTAGACATTAGGAAAATTTTTTACAATGAGAATGTGGAACACTGGAGCAGGTTGCCCAGATTGGTGGTAATGCCCCATCCCTGGAAACCTTCAAGACCACGTTGGATGAGGCTCTGAGCAACCTGATCTGGTTGAAGGTGTCCCTGCTTCTTGCAGGGGGGTTGGACTGGATGGCCTTTAAAGGGCCCTTCCAACCCAAACTATTCTATGATCTCAATTGGTAGAATGAAAAACTAGGAACTTACTGTGTTAAGTACACTGGCTAATTAGACTGTGACAGAAGCCAGGAGTTTAGCAGGAGTCAAAAGTGCTAAGTCATTTATCTAAATAATTTATTTGCAGTAAATATCAATTAAAGTTTTAGAAGGTACAGAATACTGCAGAGTTCAAATACATATTGTTAGGAGGACAATTTTCTGTGAGGTTATTCTACTTTTTGCCTCCAAAGAGTCTGGCAACTTATTCTGAAACACTGGTGCTATTGCAGCTGAAGACACCACATCAGGCCGGGGGGACAGTGGGTCTGACTCCCCTCGGCTTTTCTGCATTCTGTTCTGGATTTTACACATTGCTTTCCCAGAAGCTTCATCAAAAGAAATGCACCCTTTATCAGGCAGGGAGGTGGGGAGAATTTTGCAGTCCATCAGTGAGAGTTATCTGGTTTAAGCCCATCTGGACTGGTGAATCAAGTCCCTTGGGCAAGAAGCTGGATGCCAACAATTAAGCTCAGAACCAAGGAGGCTTTGCTAAATAATGACCTTGAAGTTTAGGAGCTGCACTTGGAAATTATAAATAGCCAGAGATGGTCTCCCGGCAATCTCCAGGATGCCCTGCTGGCTATCTGCTCTGCTCAGAGGGAAGCAGTCTGCTCTCAACTCAGCCCTCCAAGCTGCTAGCATAGTGTTTCAGTGGGGAGTATCTTGTAGCTGGTCATACCTGTTTGAGACCTATATTCTTGTGAACTGTGATGGGTGTCTGGCAGTCCTTGTCTATGTGATGTGAATGCTTTTGATGTCCTGTGATTTCAAAATTGAGTTCTCAGCGCCAACCGTTTGCTTTTTATGTCCTCCCAAGATACAAATTTTAAATGGAGGAGAGGATATTTTAACAAAATGGGGCACTGAACCTCTTGCTGAAGGGCACGTATGAAGACTATATTTATAATGTGTTTGCACTTCTTCTATGCTTGGTTTATATTGTTTATATTTGATGTGTTGTGGCTGATTTGTAATAGTATATTGGAACTTATTCCCTTTAAATAAACTTTTCACTATGCAACCAAGAACTTTGTCTTCTGTTTAAAGCAAGTAAGTGTCTTTATGAAAAACTGAACTACAGACTTTCCAACAAAACAAGAATACAATTAAACTTAATTTTATGAGCAAAGAGACGGCAAATACTTAAAATGTACTTTGTAGTGTACTGGACATTTTGGTTGCAAATGGGTAGGAAAATGCTCTGTTGTCAGCTGGTGATGATGGTTCAAGGCAGGAAATTTTCTGTCTGTTAAAATGACTTGCTGAGATATCTTTTTTTAATTCTTCAAATTCTGTGCAATGCTTGAGATTATACTGAATGCCTGAAGAACTGCAGAGGAACAAGCAAGTAGCCAAGCGCATATGATAGATATGGACAGAGTTTGAATGCTTTACCCTCCATGCTTCATACTGGTACTTTTCACCTCCATTTGCAGAGATCCCCTACAGCTAGCTATTCTGTTACTTCAGCTTTCAGTCTGAAAGATTAAAAACATCTCATCAGTTACCAGGTACTGATTAAATTGTCTAGAGAAAAGTGTTTGCCCTTAGCTCCTCATAGCTGCTTGCCCATCAGCTTTATCTGAAGACTATTTAGATGGCCTGAAGGAAGCACCTGCTGGTCAAAATGAGGAATGATAACCCACAGCCTGAGCATCATCCTTCCTTGCCTGTCTCATTATGAAGCTCAGTAAGACAAGTGCTGCAGAAGTTCAGTTGTCTCTGTTCTGGTCCTGCATTTCCTTGGAGTACTTTTTATAAAATAATTGATGGACAGGAGCAATCATAAAGCAAGTTGATCAAAGGGACAGATAACTCTGCCAAGTTAAAGACATTTCATCTTCATCTCTCTCAAAGAGAAAGAGTGCTACAGCTATTTGATTACCGTGCACCGTGAATCCCTGTCCTTGTACTGGGCTCAGGCATATGGCCAAGAGGAAAACTAAGCAACTTAGTGGGGATGCAGGGAAGTGATGTGAAATTTCACGTTAGTTCTTTCCCACCCTTTCTGTATTTTTCTGTGGTTGGGCTGTAGCAGAAACACCCTGATCACGAGCTGCTCAGCGAAGGTCTTGCAGCAGGCTTTGTTGGCCCTGCGGGGGAAGTGACTCTTCCCTTGTTCAGCGGCGCATGGAGAACATCCTTCTTTGGCTGCTGAAGCCCTGTCATTGCTTTTAGTGGTGTTTGATTTATCCACTGCGGTTTTGAGCTTAGCAGAGCTATTCATTGTTACACAGGTGGTATTTGATACACAGTGGAGTCTCTATAGTAACACATACACAGATTTAATTGTGTAAGGAGGACCTGACACCATCCTGCCTTCTCTCGGTAGCAGCCCTGACTGTAGAGAAGCAAGTTTCACATCTGCTCCTTTTTATGAGGGCTGAAAGAAATGTGTGCAGATACCACAGATTCACTCAGGAATCACCACACAAACTATCCCTCCCTGCTAAGGGATGTGTGGCTTGGGCTCTGGCAACGAGTGTAATTTGCTAGGGAGGGTGGGCCTGGCTCAGGCCAGCCTCAGCTGCCGGCCTTGCTCTGCCGACCTCCTCCCTGCGCCAGTGTTGCCCCCCGGGCCCTGCGGGAGCGGGGCGCTGCGGCCTCGGCCGCTCCTCGCACCGGCCAGGGCGGTGCGGCCGGGGCGGGCCCCGCCAGCTGCCTCCGCGGGGCGGCCGAGGGCGGCCCGCAGCTGCCCCGCGGCGACTTAATGTCGGCGCCCCGCAGCCCACGCACGCATCCGCCCGCCGCCATGCTGCCCGGTCGCTGCTGGGCCCGGCCCAGGCCGTGGGGCAAGGCCCCGGAGAGCGGCCTCGCCTTCTACGTGCTGTGGGCGCTGCGGGAGCCGCCGCGGCGGCTCGGCAGGTGCGGGCCGGTCCCCTCCACGGGCAGCGCCTGCCGCGGGGGCTGCGAGGGGGCGGGGGTGGACTCGCCCGCGGGCCGGGGTGACCTGCACGGCTGGCACTGCCTCTCCTCTCCTCTCCTCTCCGGAGCTGCCCCTGCACGCACGGCTGTGCTGCCCCAGCTCATAGCTCTGCTCCTTTCCCAGGCTACCGCTTGTTTTCTTCATCACAGCCCTGTGCCGTCTCTTCTTTAAATGGCGCACGCCCTCTCCTTACCCCTCCCTTGGCATAAACGTGTTTTCAAGCCTTTTCTATATTTTTTTTGACCTTCCATCTTACTCCTTGATGATTATCTGTTTTCTGTTTCCCCTCGCAGCCAGTCCAGCAAGATGGGTTTCCAGGCTTGGCTGCCCCTGCCGTTGCCAAAGCAGCTGGTGGTGTTCGGGCTGGGAGACTGGAGCTGTTACTCTCCGGACACAAGCATCGTGGTGGAAGTGCTGGTGTCCTCAGGAATCACGCCGCAGCGGATTGGCACGCTGGAGCCTGCCCGCAGGTCATGGTGGGAGCTGGTGCTGCCAGGGTGTCGGGGTGGGGGTCCTGTAAAAGCTTTCTGCTCTGTGGTGCTGCCCAGTTCTGCTGGTGTCATCCCAAAGCCGGTCAGGCCTGCCGGTCCTCCGCTGTGGTGTCCCTCTCTAGTGAAGCTTTCAGCTTCCTTTTTTGCTGCTTTTAGGGATGGATCTTTTTTGGCTTTGGGGTGCTACCAGCTAGTGTGGGAGTAAGAATTTTTCCGTGGTCAGTGTCGGTTGTGGGCTGAAAACTCATGGTCCCCTGGGCAGGTGTCTGGTGTGGGAAAGTGACTGGAGATCAGATATTTTCCTTGCCTCATTGAAAGAGATGGACAAAGGCAACTCTGTGAAGCTTGTCCTGACTGTTAATGGACAGGTAAAAGAACCGACATCCTCCTCTCTTCCTGCCCTGGTCACAGATGTTGTCACCTCTGAGCTACAGAGCTTCCACCCTCTCCTTCTCTTTCTCTTTGCTACTCCAAGGCAGAGCCACCTCACGCGGATCTGTTGCTGTATGTCTGTGCTGAGCCTAAATCCTCTGTGATGCTTCAGGCTTGTTCCCAAAACACAGCTTTGCCAAAACACCTCGTGTGTCACAGGAGATGGGCAGCAGAGAGCAATTAACTTCCAGTTCCACTCTCTCCTGGGTCTGTGGTACTTTAACAGTTGCTTTACTTTGTGCTGAAGCCCTTGGATTTAGCATCTTCCAGTGCCCGACTTTGCTTTTCTTTGTGTATTCTGGTGGTACAGGAGATGAAAGCTGGGTTATTCCTTTGCAGGGCATCTGTCCATTGCAACACATCTTCTTCCTCACCCTTTGTGGATGGAGGCCAGCACACGTGGCGTGTCTTTTTATTCTCACTGACTGTTTCTGCTGCAGCTGCTCCAAGGTGTCTCCAACAGTACGCCTGCCCACCCCTTCCTTGTCCCAGAGACCACCCAGTCACCAGTGCTCCCGGCAGATGATATGCCTCCTGGCCAGGGCCTGGAGGATCCCACTGCGGTATGTGTATCCTGGAGCCTTCCTTTTGTTATTTCACCCTCTCCTTAGTATCTTCTCCCTCATTCGTAGATGCTCAGTTGTTGTCTAGTAGGAATGTTTGCTGCTGCTCTCTTAGTGGAGACCTGGCTAAGCATGTTTTGGAGCCGAAGATTCACTTGTGCTAAAGCAAGTGATACTCTCCATTGAAATGCCTTTGGAAAGGTTGAATTTAACAACAATTTATTCCTTGTTGGGATGAACGACCACCATGGTTACTCATAGCACAGACAGCCTTTCTGCCTTTCCAGTTGCCTTGTGCTAGCTGTGCCCACCGCAGCCAGCAGTATGGAAGCAGACCACTGGGCATATAGCAGCAGGTAGCTGCATCGCTCAACATATATTTGGTGGATGATACAGTTGGCATGCTGGCTGTTAAGACTCAACAGGAAAATGAGCCTCAAAACAGTCACCATGTGAAAGTAATCTCTGGCCCAGTAATGGACAGCTTACAGTAGCCTTGGGTCTTTTTCTTCAGGGATGATTTGACCAAGACTCTTGTCACAGGTTAAGAGTCAGAGCTCAGAGGTGACTGCTAGAGCATCTAAGCCTGGGAGGAAGGACATCCGCCCACCACTGAGGACCCTGGCAGTACCCTGTCCCCTGAAGCCACCATCTGGCAAGGTGGAATCCAGTGAGGCCTGGAAGAAGAGTCCTGTCCACCACAAAAAGCCCAGGAAAGTTTTATTTGAACCCACAGCATCTGAGAGAGATCTTGATGAAGAAGGTAACTCCGGCAGCTTCCAGGTTTATTTTACAGGTCTTGTCTAAATGATCTGTCAGTGCTTCTGGGCAACAACTTCCCAGTCCATTTCTCTGTATAGCTCCAAGGCAAGATGGGCTTGTCTGTCTTGGCTTGCAAAATACTGAGAACTGCTTCTTAGTCCAGATATGTCTGCTGGCTGCTTTCTTTATGGGGCCATCTCTGTTTCCTCTGCAGATCTCGCAGTGGAGGAGCTGCAAGGTGAGGATTTGGTTCCTAAACCCTGGTTTGTCTTTTCAGCCACTCAGGGATGCCATTCCCTTTAATGTCACAGGCTTCTCATGCTTCATCTTTATCCCCCCAGTGATCAAGAATAACAAGTAGGTTGTGTTTATATACTATTCCTTTCCCTGCAGTTGTCCTCAGTATAGGTGCTTCCAGTGCTGTCAGGCTCTCCTATATGTTCTCTGAATCTCAGGCACACTTCTGGGTGCATAGCCTTTTGAGGCAAAGGCTAAGACGTGGAATAGACTTTGATTAAAAGGTATTTTTTTAGCTTGCTTAGCCAACTGCAGGGGCCTGGGAGAGGAAAGGAGGAGGAACAGAGCAGTACAAGGAATATCTCTGGAAGTGGCTGCAGGCTTCTGGTTGTTGTATCTTAGGCACTAACAAGGGGGTAGCCGTCCCTCACAAGGAGTAACACAGGAGGATAGCACAACCAGGGTGCTCCTTCTGGGGATGGTTAATCAATTGGGGACATCCAAGCCTGTCTGAAGTGGCAGCCTGTGTGCATCCTTCCTCAGGGAGCTATGTCTATTGTCACCCCAGAGGGAAGGGACCTGAGGCCCTTGCCTTTCCATTTCTCTCTTCTGGGCCTTCATCTGCCTTGTTCTTCCCAGTAGGGAAGGGAGCTGGGGGTGTCTCATCTGGCTCTGCTCACAGCCCAGCACTCTCCCCTGCCCAGGCAGTCCCAGCCCACGGTGGTGCCATGCCATGTGCCTCAGTGACCCGGGGACGGCTGTTCTGATCGGCGGAGAAGGTGTCGATCATCGGTCCTGCAAGGATGCACTCTGGAAGCTGGAAATTGGTGGGGACTTTAGGGCTATCAAAGGCGATGGGGGCAGTGGGACTTCAGGACAATTCATGCAGATGGGAGGGGGTACTCAGGAGTCTGTGCATAGAGAGGGGACAGCAAAGGCTCCTAGCATGGTCACTGGGCTGAGCTGACAGCCTAGGGTGCCGTGAGAGGCTGTGGGGTTGTACATGAGAGCCCTCCAGGAGCTAAGGTATAAATTCTGGGAAGAGTTGGGTGAGTTTTAAGGGCTAAAAGCAACAGGGCAGTTTCCAGTCTGTGTGTAATGACTGGTGAAGTGTGAGACGCCGTTCCAGTGCCTTACAACTTTTTTTGCACCTCACCGACCCTCTCTTCCACCTTACTGTTCCTCACTTAGTTACTGTTCCTCTTCATTCCTTACACAGGAGCATTTCTGTATGAGTCCCCTCTAGCCCCAAATCAAAGGAGAGGAGGATATGAAGGGAGCAATGTCTTGAGTAAAGATTTTTTACCTTTTTTTTTTAAATCTGGAGAAATTGAGAGCATCTTTGAACTCCACACCATCTGTCTGGTGTTGCTTCCACAGACAATGATTTCTGGCTTCCAGTGGGTTTCCAGCTACAAAACACCATGCCATTGTGCTTGCACGGTCACACAGCTACCTACGACCCAGACACCAAGCGTATCTATGTCTTCGGGGGCATAAGGGAGGACAGAGACTACAGCAGCATCTACGTTCTTGACACAGTCAGCTGGAAATGGCTCCTTGTGGCTGTAAGTACTGCAACTCTTCCAAGATAAAAGCACAGGAGGGGTGGCAAGTCCTGCCTGAATGTGGCAATCGGTGCGCCCATATCTTTACTCCAGTAGTCTTGGTCCACTATTGCTGCAGGTTGTCTGAGCTGCTTAGTTGGGACTGACAGGTATAAGAAGGCTGTGTTGAAAGGCCACAAACTTGGCAGAAACCATGGGCTGCGCCTACAATGAATTGAAGCAAGGGGAAAGAATGGTTGCTGCAGAGCGCTGTGTCTGACCAAGGTTGTGGGTGGGACGTTCTGTACAAGCGGCAGAGGGAAATGGCCTCTCATTTTATATGGTGCTGTTGAGAGCTGCGCTGGGTGCTGAGGTGAAGAGCTGGTCTTCTGAAATCGGAGACTGCTCTGAGCACAGCTGACCCCTGCACTCTGTCATGTCCTTGCAGAGTGCCCTGTCAGCGAGGGGCTATCTGTCTCCTGGCTAAGTCACAAGATGGCTTTTACAGAATAAGCCTGGATGAGATCTTTGTTCTCTGTCATCTTCTGAAGAAGCTGAAGTAGAAGGTTGACTTCCTTCTCTCATCAGAGCATTCTGGTGGTGCAGAATACACAAAGGATGTACTGTCCCCCTGTGTGGCAAAGATCTGGCTGGGGAACCAATAAAGTGAAAATTGAGACTTGTCAAATTCACTGCATGATATGGGCCCCTTTCCTACAGGTCATGCAGCAAATAATGCGCTTCTCGTAACAAAAGTGTGTTGAACTTTTTCCAGGCTAAAGGCAGGCTGCCAGTCCTCACCTACCACAGTGCAACTATCTACCACAAGGAGCTCTTTGTTTTTGGAGGGACTGTTCCCAAAAAGGCATCACTAGCAGTTGCACCCTGCAGCAACGCGCTCTATGTCTTTAATCCAGAGCATGAAATTTGGTACCAGCCCATCTCAGAAGGGGAGAAGCCTGTGCCTAGGCTTGGGTGAGAGTGCTCTTATTCCAGCCCTCCAAACTAGAGCAGGAAACCTCTGCTCACCTTTCCTCCCACCCCACTGTAATTTCTTAAATATTAGGGGATTGTTCTCCACCATTTGCTTCTTAAGACAGGGCTATGATTTGAGCAATGTGACTCCCAGTACCTCCTGTCATGAATCCTGATGGAAATCGGTCCTTGGGCTGCAGTGGCTGGGGACAGTCAGGTGCAGACTGAAGCTATGGCAGCCCAATAGCAGAAGCCAAAGCTGGAATGTCAGTTTGGGGAACTTGCTGAAGATACTTTGTTCACTTGCTTTTTCTCTGCCCAGGCATTCAGCTACTCTACTGAAGAACAAGCTGCTGATTTTTGGGGGTCGGAGGACTTCTCTCTACCTCAGTGACATGCACATCTTGGATCTGGGTAAGAAAGTCCGTGCCAGGTGGATGCCTTGGGAAGGTCCGTTCTAAGGCAGGGACTGGGAAATGAGGCATGCTCGATGAGAAAGCAGCATTGTGGAAGGCAGAGGTAGCATGGTGAACTTGGTAACAACAAATGAGGAGAAGGCTGAGGAACTCAGCAACTTTTTTTGCCTCAGTCTTCACTGGTAACCCCTCTTCCCACACCTCTTGTGTGGATAGACCGCAAGATGGGGACTGGGGGAGCCAAGTCCCTCCCACTGTAAGAGAAGATCAGGTTCATGACCAGCTGAGGAACTTGAATATACGTAAGTCTATGTGACCTGACGAGATGCATCCCAGAGTCCTGAGGGAATTGGCTGATGGTAGTTGCCAAGCCACTCTCCATGATAGTTGAGAAGTCATGCCAGTCAGGTGAAGTCCGTGCTGACTGGAAAAAGGGAAACACTGCACCCATTTATAAAAAGGGTAGAAAGAAGGATCCTGGGAACTACCAACCTGTTAGCCTCACCCCTGTGCTGGGAAGATCATGGAACAGATCTTCCTAGAAGCTATACTGAGGCAAATGGAGAACAGAGAAGTGATTTGAGACAGCCAGCATGGTTTCACCAAGGGCAAGTCCTGCCTAGCCACCCTAGGGGCTTCCACGATGGAGTGACTACATCACAGTGCACAAGGGAAGTGCTACGGATGTTGTCTACCTGGACTTCTGTAAGGCCTTTGACATGGTTCCCCAGAACATCCTTCTCTCTAAATTGGAGAGATATGGATTCAATGGGTGGACTGTTTGGTGGATGAAGAATTGGTTGGAATGTCGCATCCAGAGGGTAGTGGTCAACAGCTCAATGTGCAGATGGAGATTGATGACAAATGGTGTCCCTCAAGGGCCCATATTGGGACCAGTACTGTTTAACATCTTCATCAGTGACATAGACAATGGCATTGAGTACATCCTCAGCAAGTTTGCAGACAACACTAAGCTGAGTGGTGCAGTCAACATGCCTGAGGGTTGGGATGCCATCCAGAGAGACCTGGACAGGCATGAGAAGTGGGCTTGTGAGAACTGCATGAGGTTCAACAAGTGCAAGGTTCTGCATCTGGGTCGGAGCAACTCCCAGTATCAATACAGGCTGGGGGATGAAGGGATTGAGTGCAGCCCTGCCAAGAAAGACTTGGGGGTACTGGTGGATGAAAAGCTGGATGTGAGTCATCAGTGTGCGCTCGCAGCCCAGAAGGCCAGTTATATCCTGGGCTGCATCAAAAGCAGCGTGGCCAGCAGGTCAAGGGAGATGATTCTGCCCTGGTGAGACCCCACCTGGAGTACTGTGTCCAGCTCTGGAGCCTCCAACATAAGAAGGACATGGACCTGTTTGAGTAGGTCCAGAGGAGGGCCACAGAGATGGATCAGAGGGTTGGAGCACATCTCCTGTGAAGACAGGCTGAGAGAGTTGGGGTTGTTCAGCTTGAAGAAGAGGAAGCTCCAAGAAGACCTTATTGTGGCCTTCCAGTACTTAAAGGGGGCTTGTAAGAAAGATGGGGACAAACTTTTTGACAGGGCCTGTAGTGACAGGACAAGGGGTAATGGTTTTAAAGTAAAAGAGGGTAGATTTAGATTAGATAGAAGGAAGACTTTTTTTACAATGAGGGTGGTAGAACACTGGAACAGGTTGCCCAGAGAGGTGGTGGATGCCCCATCCCTGGAAACATTCAAGGCCAGGTTGGACGGGGCTCTGAGCAACCTGATCTGGTTAAAGATGTGCCTGCTTCTTGCAGGGGGGGTTGGACTAGATGACCTTTAAAGGTCCCTTCCGACCCTAACCATTCTATGATTCTATAATTAACATTACAAAAACTTCTGACTAGGCAATGGAGATGGAAAACTATGAGGTAAAGAAACGCTTTCTATGGTAGGAGGGGAGGGAATGGAGAAGAATAAGATGCTGCTTTTTTTGGAGCAAGGTTAACAAAGAATGCAGATTGCTCATGTGGCAGAGTATGGAAGTTTTTTTCTAGTTGTGAGGCTGAGCTTTTTGGACATTTCACCTGCCTTTCCCCCGCTTGTCAGGTTTCATGGAGTACACGCCGGTCCCCCTCCTCGCAGGACAGCCTTCCGCACGTTGGTAAGATCCTATTGCAGACCCAGGAGCTATCTTCTTCCTCTTTTCTTTGTCTTTGAAGCCAGATTTAAACGGTGTTTGTGATCAGACTCAGTTGCATATCTCTGTCTCACTAATCAAAATACAGTGGATGGCCTCTCTGCTATGGGACCAGAAATTCCTGTGCTGTCCTAGTTGGTGCCTGTAGGGTGTGGGGTTACAGACCCCTTAATCTCCCTGGAAATCTGCTTTTCAGGCTAGGGGAAGTTTTCTGCTGTATGCTAGTGAAGTGTATGGCCTGCTGTTCCGTCACCACAGTACCTGGAGACAGACACCCAGAGAGGAAGAAACTCTTGTAGCAGGACTATGCTGTTCCTAAAGGGACACTATTTCCCACTAGAACAATGACCTGAATCAGACCAAAGCCCAGCTAGCCTGCTATCTCACTCCATAGAGCAAAACACAGAAGTTTTGATAGCTCCTTCTGAGATAACGAGGTGCTTTTCAGGCCTGATTATGGCCAGACCTGCAGAGGCAAACAAACAGGTCTTTCAGGGTTACTTAACAAGTCAGGGCAGAAGAGAAGCAGAAGTTAACTTCCATTCTGCAGCTTAAGCTCCCAGCCTCTGCTGAAGTCTACTCACCCTCAGTTAGTGACTGAGGCAACCCCAGCAGATTTTGCTGTAGTCACCTTTCGGCTTTGCTTTGGTCGCAGTTTTCATGCAGCTCTGGCTGTGTCGGACCAGAAGATTCTGATCAGTGGAGGCTGCAATGCCAAGGGAGCCCTGCAGGATGCCTTTATCTTCCACCTAGGTCAGTGACCTTGCCTCCCAGTTTCCATAGCTGAAGGCAACTATTGGGCTGCAGTGCTGTTTCGGAACACCTAGTCTGGTCCATTTGTTCTTGCACTAGGACTGGGTTTGTCAGTACTGACGGCTGCTTTCTACTTCAGATACTCTTTCATGGAGCACGGTGATCCACCACGACCTCTGCTCTGTGCCCAGAGCTGGCCACACATTGCTTGACCTGACTCCTGCCCACCTGATGGATGTGAACAAGAAGAACAAAGAGGAGCAAAACCGACACACAGTGTTGGTCTTTGGGGGCTCCAACTGTGCCGGGACCTTTTACAACAGCACAGTCAAGATCCAGCTGGACCTAGGATAATGCACGATACTCAGAATGAGCCTGGAAAAGCACTGGCTCTTGCCTGAATACAGACATGGATGGCAATAAATGAGTCCAAGCAATGTGGCAGTCCAAGTATCGATACGTAGGTGATACACAAGAGATGATGGGTTTGCAAAGCCTTTCTGAAGGCCCTGGGTATTGCCCTCTTAAGGCAGCTGTTACCCAGCATCAGACTGGCAGAAATTCCTTCCCATATCTCTGGTTTGATACCTAGGCTTGGGTGCCAAAACAGTTGGTGGGATCTGAGCTGAGGCTGCACAGGAACAGAGTCACAGGCTTCTGAGTTTCTCTTCTTGCCCAGCAGGTTTCTGGGCTCAAATTCCTGGGGTGCTTTCAGCTCTGAAGGTAACTCAAGTGTTGGGTTTCATTTGGGATGAGTGGAATGGGATTTACTTCTGCTGCTTGGAAGGTCCTCACAGTGAAAGTACAGGTGTGATTCTGGTTTGAGGGGAGTCTGGGATGGGATTCCCTTGGGAAATAGTCAGCAGCTGAGGACTAGGAAAACACCTAGAGCAGTGTCTGAGGATGGGAAAAGAGAACACCACCATTTTCAGCATATAGGAGTGAGCTGGTTGTGTCTTGCTGACTACGGCACAACCACCTAGCTTTGCTGTAGACAGGCCTTTATTATAAATTCTGCAAGGCTGCTGCTAGACATAAGGATGATGTATAAATCAGCCATCCCAGGTAGTAATCCTCTTATCATTGCAAGGGGTGGCAAAGTTGCTGACTGGCTCTTGCAAGATCTGTGGGATGCAGCAAGGCTTGGGATTAAGCTGTCTTCTGTCAGAGACTTTCTGTTTATATCCATGGCACTGATGATTGTGCCATCACTCTGAGGCAGCTGCAAGGACAAGCAGGCCTGCTAGGTTAGTAGCGCACCGGGTACACTGGTTCCCTGATGCCCTTTCTGTAGGTGGTGGAAAGAAGCAGCCCCTGTGGGGAGTCCAGAACTGGCTCAATGCCTCACAGTTGTTTATGGCGCCGTTCCCCAACTCAAAGCCATACAAAGGGGACTTCTGATAATTATGGACGCTTCTGCTTTAATCTGCTTCATGGAGATACATCAGATAGGGGGGAAAAAAAAACAAACCATAGTCAGAAACAGCTGCAAGCTTTCCAACACAGGCATAGCTCCTGTAAGTCATCCAGGCTGCTTCCAGGTCCTCTGTCCTTCCTATCCAGATGAAAGTGAGACAATAGTACTAGAGCCCACTGGCATTGAAGTCCTACTCAAGCTGTAGCTGTTGTCCTCTTTGACACTCCCGCTTACTTGATTTAATGACTAGAAGGGCTTCAGGACTCCGGCTCTGTAGGAGTATCTGGCTGCTGGGACGGGTGGCTTACTTTGAATGCCTCTAACTCCAGGAGAGCTTTGTTTATTCTGGTTGTGGTGGGATATGGACCCATCTCCACTTTGAATCTGCAAAAGGAAAAGAATTTGTGAGGTACTCTTGAATTGGACAGCTAGTGCAGCAGTGAGCAGAAGTGTGCTGTGCCTGCCCAGTATGGGAGACTCTCACAGGCTGGGGCACTTTTGCATGAAAAGAAAAGGTTCATCCTTGTAGGTTTAAAAACAAACACTAGAGGAAAGGTTAGTTCTTCTGTCTTCACTAGGCTTTTACATAGTGTGTAGCACAGAGTGAGAAGGCACTATGCTTTTCCTAGGAATCATGCAGCCACTACTTGCATAGGTTTAAGGCTTTCAACAACCATAGTCAGATTAATCTTTTCCTCCTGTGTGCAGTGCAAATATAGGGCAAACAGGGAGAGAGGATGTGGCATACGAGCAGATTTAGCTTTTCTAAGGACATAGATTGGGTTTCCTCCAGAGGCCTCTGAGAAGAGACCTGAGCCTAGCTCCTTATTTCCACGAGCTTCCAAAAGAGACAGTTTTTATGATGTAGGAAAATTCATAACTGGATAGGGCAGGCAGGAAAGCATCCCTCCTAACAGGCGCAAGGAGCAGCAGAAGGTAAGCTCTGACAGCCCAGCAGAAGGAGTAGGTGCCCTTGAAGAGCACCTCAAGCTTAGCCTTAGTTACCTTTCAGCATTGAAAACTTGAGGCACCAAGCACAGATCAGCCATGGTAACCTGCAAATGTAGCAGAGAAGAGGGGTCAGAGTAACTCAGAGCCTGTCCCATCACGCTTCACTGTGGTGGCAGGCTTTGAGAGCAGGATAGAAATTATTTTATCAGCCAGTACAGAGGTGTTGTCACAACAATCCCATTCTTTAATCCAGCATAAATAATATGACCACAGTACAAGAAAATAATTTAATAGGAATCACTAGGAGAAGAAGCCATCAGCCTTTAGGGAGCTACATATTTACCAGCTGATTACTGTGACCTCAAGGACACAGTGCTTCTATGGCAACTGCTCTCAGTAAACAAGTCTGCTGGCAAGCTGCGAGGCAGGCCATGGAGGGAGGGGGGAGCTTGCATGGCTGGGAAAACATGAGTGCATTTTGCTGGTTTGCATTGCAGGAGTATCAGGGAGCTCCTGCCAAAGTCAAAACCTGTATGTGACAGGGCCTTTCCACATAGGCTCAGGAACTTGCGATCGGAAAAGACGACTCAAGGACAATGCAGCTAGCTGCCTATCTGCACAGAGGCAGCTGCCCCCGCCCCACTCCCCTGGTCACGGAGCTCTGGGTGCCTTTCAGAGCACACATTATTCTCCAGCATAAGATCTTGTAACTAGCCTTCACCCACCAAGGGCTCCCATTCCGTAAGGCTCCTACTAGACAATCCTCTGCATCGCAGGTTATTGCAGGAGCCTTCCTTTTTCCCAGGCTTTTATAGGAAAGATCCACTTGCCTGCCAAACAGGACTACTAAATGGAAAAGGCCTGAGTGGCCTTTAGCTTGGTAAGGGTCAGAACAGCTTCTATGTGAGCTCCCTGAAATCTGTACATCTTAAAATTAGATGAGCAGAGCAGAAAAACACAATAGAACTTGGTTAAAGGTTCCGCAGAGCAGAGTTAAGAACAAAACCTGTGTTTCTTGAGCCAAGCTTTGCTCCTATGACAGGACACTTTGAACTCCAAAAATCTTTAAAGATGACGTATATAAAATCTATTTCCACATCTTCTAGTAGCAGCCAGGTCCTAGATACAGCTACAGAATCTGGGCATCTGCAGGTTGTAGGCAGGGACAAGTAAACATCTCTCTAATTATCTGCAAATCAGTAATGGCCTAAGTAGGATCAGTGCAGCTGTTTTTCTTATGGTGAAGGGACCTCATGTAACTCCAGGCACAGGATAGGGTTGTGCTGTGTCTCCACAACTAATTTCCTTTTCTATTTTATGGAATATACTGGAGTTTTCAGTTCTTCAGTGGTACGCAACACTCTCTCAGATACTTACTTCATCCCCCACACAGTAGCGCCCAGCAGTGTGCTGCAGAATCTGCTCCAGGGCTGTCAAAAGAGGTGGTACGCTGGCATGAGGCACTGGAAACTCATTTGAAAGGGACACCAAAGACCTTTTACACTGGGACTTATGAATAAAGGCATTTTGACCCCGAGCTGAGTATGAAAAAGGAGCAAAATGGGACAGAACCTAGAAGGAACAGTATAGCTATGGGAGTCTTTAGGGTCCTTCAGTCTTTTGGGACGCAGGGTAATTTGAGCTGCTTCAGGCAATGCACCTGAAATACTAAGAGGACAATGTAGAGATATGTGAAAGTGGGGAGGGGAAAAATGCAAGGGTTCAGTCAGTTTGTGTCTGTCCAGAAGTGAAGATGGGCCTGCCATTCTGGCACATGGGGGAAAGGGTTTTGAGGAAACAAAAAGCACCATATTTCTCCCAGGGAGGTAAAGAAATACTCTGTGACTTGCTAGATTCTGTGGGAGTTTGCCATCAGATGTATTTTGTCTGATGACAAAATTATATCAATATAGACTGATAGAACTTTAAAGCAAAAGGCACTAGTTTGGGAGCAGCTGGGTGGACAGGAGAAGTGCTTTCAGCTCTCATGCACGAGGGTGAATCCACTGCTGTGGTGTAGGGGATGGCCTCAGGCCTTGCCTCTGCCATGCACAGCAGCAGAACCGTACTGGGGACAGTATCTTTCCTCTGAGACCCTGGAGTGCTACCAGCTGGGCACAACCCCAACACACCAGCCTCAGAAGATCTGTTATTCTGCTCAAGGAGGAAAGTATGACCCCAACAGCGCAGAGTTTTGAAGGGTCAATCAAAGTGCTGATCATTTTGGATGTGGGACGCACCTTGGAAGCCAGACGCAATGCAGTTCTGAGCCCATTCAATTTTTTTCTCCCCCACATGTTTCAGGACACCCAGGTTCTGTGAAGGCAAGGGATCTCCAGGTTAGATTGAGTGCTGCTGGCTGGATCTTACCTGCTACCTCATCCAGTGGAGGAGAGGGGAGAAGAGGAGGTGCCAAGTCCAAATCCTGAGCCTGAGTTCAGCCAGCTGGGTCAGCCTTGACCTCACCCTCACTGAACCATGCACCCTACCGTATCTGTCTCATGGGACCGTCCTTCTGTGACAGCTGCCAGGTTATCCTTTTGCCTCTGCCCTCTGGGTTACTCAGTTGTTGTCTTCCTAAAACATACTAGACCCTGCAGTGAAACTGCATGGGTTCAGCTGTTTCTGGAAAGAACTCTGGGGTGCTATCGGATTTTATTTGTAGGAAATACTGTATTGTTGCCCTTGACAGATCAGGAGGAGGCTAAATAGAGGTTTCATTTGCTAACACACAGTCTTAAGGTCTGCCTTGGCTGGCAGCAATTTAAAGAGATGGAACTTTTCAGAGATACAGACTCCTGGAAACCCATCCTTGTTTTCTCATTTGCATGGATATGACAAGGCAATACCTGGAGTGGCTGAATGCCAGAAACAATGAGATCTGCGATCATTCTGACTTGGGCTCTCTTCTTCACATCTTGGGGCAGGAGTCTGGGCTTAGGACGAGTGTCTTCTAGGTAATTAATTATAGCTAGCTGTAATGAACAAAGGGATAAGGGGAGGTTATTGGAGAGCCAAGGAAAAGTTCACATCCTGAACACATGGAAAAGGGGAGCTGATCCAAGAGAATACAACAGCTTTTGAATGAAGTTTGTTACCAATCCAAGCAGCAGAATAGCCCCTTTGATGTCTGCCTGGGAGCCAGGGAACTACCCGCCAGTCAGTCTCATCTCTGTGCCTGGCGAGCTCATGGAGCTGGTCCTCCTGGAAACTATACTAAGGCACATGGAAAATAAGGAGCTGATTGGTTACAGCCAGCATGGCTTCACTAAGAGCAAATCGTGCCTGACTAATTTAGTGGCCTTCTGTGACAGGGTTACAGCACTGATGGATAAGGGATGACCAACTGATGTCATCTACCTAGACTTGCGCAAAGCATTTGACACTGTTCTGCATGATATCCTTGTCTCTAAACTGGAGAGACGTGGATTTGACGGACAGACCACTCAGTGGATAAGGAATTGGCTGGATGGCCACACTCAAAGAGTTGCAGTCAATGGGTTGATGTCCAAGTGGAGACCAGTGACGAGTGGCATTCCTCAGGGGCTGGTGTTGGGACCAGCTCTGTTTAACATCTTTGTTGGCAACATGGACAGTGGGATAGAGTGCACCCTCAGCAAGTTCGCCGACACCACCAAGCTGTGTGGTGCAGTTGACACACTGGAGGGGAGGGATGCCATCGAGAAGGACCTTGACAGGCTGGAGAGGTGGGCCCGTGCCAACCTCATGAAGTTCATGAAGCGCAAGGCCAAGTACAAGGTCCTGCACATGGGTCGTGGCAATCCCAGGCACAAATACAGGCTGGGCAGGGAATGGATTAAGAGCAGCCCTGAAGAGAAGGACGGGTACTGGTGGACAAGAAGCTCAACATGAGGCAGCAATGTGCGCTTGCAGCCCAGAAGGCCAACTGCATCAGAGGGCTGGAGCACCTCTCCTGTGCGGACAGGCTGAGGGAGTTGGGGTTGTTCAGCCTGGAGAAGAGGAGGCTCTGGGGAGACCTGATAGCGGTCTTCCAGTACCTAAAGGGGGCCTACAGGAAAGACAGGGAGAAACTCTTCTGCAGGGCCTGTTGTGACAGGATGAGGTGTAATGGTTTTAAAATAGAGGGAGGTAGATTCAGATTAGATATTAGGGAAAGAATTTTTGCACTGAGGGTTGTAGAACACTGGCCCAGGTTGCCCAGAGAGGTGGTGGATGCCCCATCCCTGGAAACATTCAAGGCCAGGCTGGAAGGGGCTCTGAGCAACCTGATCTGGTTGAAGATGCACCTGCTCCTTGCAGGGGAGTTGGACTAAATGACCTTTAAAGGTCCCTTCCAACCCAAACCATTCTATGATTCTATGACCTTGTTGTCATTTAGCCCAGCTGCAATTTCAGGCAAACCGTGGCACAGCCATTTAAGTCAGACTACAAAGTGCTCGGTGGAAGGTGGAGTTACAAACACAAGCTGAATTGAGCTGAAATCCTTGACGGCAGTTTCCCAGCAGAGGCTAGGAGCTATTTCCTAAGTGGGATTGTTTATCTCTTTTCCATTGCACAGATGAGAGCTCTGGGGGAAGAGATGGAGCAAAGCCACCCCATCCAGACTGGCAGCAGGAGTGATTGGCTAACAGGGATGTGGCTGGTAACTCACCGACTGAGAAAGGGTGATGCCATCGATTTTCAAGGCTGGGACTTGCTGCATTGGATTCACTGCCTTGAATTCAGCAGAAAACTATGGAAACAAACCTGAGATTACTCTACTGCAAGAATAAATTCTTCTTCCTTGTTTTCTTCCTGTACAACCCAGTTACCAATTTTTTTTTAACCTGACTTTTCCCTCTACCTCAGTACTAATATTTGCAGTAAATTATGCTGTACTACAAGCAAGCTGTCACTGGGGCTCAGGGATCACTGCATCCAAGGCCAGACTGCCTTACTTCTTGACAAACCGTCAATACAAAGCCCAGGATGGGCAGTACTGCTGCAATGTCACTATTACCATTCTAGTTCTCTAACTCTGTCTTAGCCCATACTGGGACATCGAGCTGGTGGTACTACTGGGTCTACTACTCCCAGCTAAGGCCCCTTGAATAAATTCTCAGTGAAGATCTCTTCTGGCAACACATCCCTTCCTTTGGCAGGCCCTTTGCAGCCCCTTGCTGTATCACTCTGCATCTTTTGGATGCACCACACACACTTTCTGGTGTTAACTCAGTGAGGCTGAGTCTGCATTTAAACTGCACTGCAGCTTCCCTGAAGTCTCTGTGCCAAATGTGTTCGGTTCTGTCACACTAAGCAGGAGCAAAAGATCTTCAGCCTTATGAAATCCAGTCACAGGTGTTTTAAGAGAAGAGAAGACCTTTAGTTTCTCCTGCAGTCTTCTCCCTCTATCCTGCATGCTAGCGAATACTGGTTTAAAGCAACTATTATTTACAGGGAAGCAGTGAGGAACTCAGTGACTTTGCCTATGAACTTTCTAGTGCTGATCCCAGTTCTCCTAATGATTCTCAAGTTCAGTACCCCTGGAGAGAGCAACGGTAGCTGTATCCTTACCTGCTGTCCCCCATCCTTCAGGAGGTTCACTGGCACCACGTCATAGGCAATCCCTTTCAGAGCCAGTGCTAGGGAGAAGAGAGTGTACAGCTTCAGACAGGCACACTGAGACCAGTGTCATTGCTAATGGGCTCAGGGAAATGTTACCATCTCCACTTGGAAAAAGAATGCTTTTAAAACCAAAAAAGACCCTATCCCTCAAGAAATGCAGCCTGAGTCCACTGAGAAGATAGTGCTCTGGCAAATGAAGGACCAAAACAGTATAGATCAGTCCTGGCAAAAACACTGCATTATTCAAAATAAGCTTTGCCACTTTTTGCAGCACAGCCCCTCATGACCAGGCTTATACAGGGCAGGGGGAGCCTGTGCTCACCTGCAAATCCTTGCTTAAGACTATCTCAGTCCAAGCAGGGAGCATTCCTAGCCCTGCTTAGCTCTCAAGATCTGGGCAGACCAGAGTCTAAGGCTGTATCAGTGTGAAAACAGAGTGTAGGGCCCTTCTCAATAATGTGGAAAAAACAGGGGTCGTTCCCTCTAACTAGCTGCTGGCTGAGTGAAGCCCTCCTGTCTGCTCCTCTCCCTTCCCCCTGCTCCAGGTGGGTTGTGATATTCCCTTCCCTCCCACTCCAGAGAAGGGGGGGAAATGCCTCACTGTTCCACTTTCATGTTTGCTGATCTGTCTCTTAATAAGTGACTGATTAATTGGGTTAGCGAAGGGGAGGATACTGCAATAACGCCAAGACAACAGAACAGAGATCAACACTGGATCTTACCAATTCTCACTCTCCAAGAGCAGGAACTTCGGTAATAGCTATAAAGTATGGGCTGAGAAGAGAAAGACAGATAAAGTGGTTATATGGTGGGAAGGCTGGAGTATTGTAAGGAGAACAATGCATGAACAGAAGGTATTTCAGGAACTGTAGGACAGGGGAGAGCGAGGTTTGTGGGAGTCACTTTCTGAAAGTGACTGTTCCTGTTTTGGGCATACAGGTAGTGTCTCTGTCTTTCATGCCGGACCTCTGAATATTTAGTTGCACCCGATGTTTCCAGCAATGCACAAGTGACCTTAAAATTATCCCCCACAAACTTCCCTCTTTGTCCCTATCAGATGTTGCTAACTTTTATCCCATCATGGATTTTTTAAGCAAATTCCCCACTGATTATGCCAAGCACCTGCCCCGGGTATTTGCATGGCATGAAATAACTTTTTCAGCCACACAGGGCAGGGCAAGGCCTCCTTCCAAATGAGAAGAGCTACTGCTGTTCCAGATGAATGCCAAGAAGGCAGACAGCTCATTTCTACCTGAACTCCAGCACCAAGGCAGCTTTCACAGACCCTTCCACCCTGTCCAAGCTCTCACCTTTTCAGATGCCATGGTCAGCGTGTGCAATCTGCTCCAGGAAAAAAAACCAACCAAGCCAACCAACCTCTTTGCTTTCCCTTTTAACTCAGCTGGGATGGGAAAGGCTTCTCTCCTAAAGCCAATCAGAAAAGGACTATGCCCCCAAGTCTGTGCCCAGGGCACAAAAAACAGCCAGTGAGATTCAATCCTGAGCGACTGCGATCAGCTGCATCCACATCCCCGTGTGCTGTGCTGCAGCCCCAGCCCTGACACCAGAACCATTAACCAGCTTGGAGGCTGGAAGCACATTTAGGAACCATACTTATTTCCCTACCTTTTTGACAATAAATAAATATCTAGCAAGCCTGTCAGGCTCTCAGCTGTTGCCAGTGCAGGAAGATAGCCCTGGGGAACAAAACAAAAACTGAAGCCATGTGCAGAACTTGTTTCACTAGGGAACGACGGCCAGCTCCCTGAACAGGGTCTGCCTTTAAAAGGAAGTCCTTTAGGGTCCTCCTGTAGCCTTTCTCAGTGCTCATGTTTTTCTATGTTGCATGCCTGGGAGAGGCTGTTAATCTGCTCCCAGGCCAACTTTGTGCAAAATATGAAGCTCACTTTTTTGTCTTACCATCTTTTCTTTCCACACAGCAAATCGGTACTCATGCATGCCTCTAAATAAACCCATAGTCATGTCTCTCCTTCCTTTCATAGATCCCATGGCATGTCAGGGTTCTCTCTGTGTCTCCACCTTCCCAAAATACATAGAAATTATACCAGAGACTGACAGCAAGGCAGAAAAAGGCAGGGATTTGCTCACTGACACACAATCTGTCAACAGAAAACCAGAGAGACCACAGGGATCTCTGTGCTCCAGTTCTCTTTGTAAGCTTGATGCTTGTCTTACAGTTTAGATTGGTTCAAGTAACTTTAAATTAGGTATGCATTTGATTAAATTACTGTAGTCAAATGGACTCACATAAGTGAGGAGGGAAGCGATGGCAATATTGGCAACACTTTTTTGGACAAAGTATTTACTGATTTTCTTAAATTATCGGCTACTGGAATCAGGGCACTAGAAATCTCTGCTATGCTTTTTTTTTCAAGTCTCTAGCCTGCTGGGTTGCAGGGAAAGAAACAGAAACTATGACTTCAAAAGGGAAAACATACAGCATTTATTACATACTATTTTTACTTGTTTTTCCTGGGGACCTTTGCTAATGATTTTTTGGCTCAGAAATTCATGTCTTTCACCACATCTGTTCTGGACTCTGGCCTCTCAGCTGGCAGAGACATTTCTCCTGATCCTCTCTACAGTCCTTTGTTGTTTTTGCAGCCTGTGCTATCATTTGTAATAAATTGTGCTAAGCTAATTGCTTTGCTCTATAATTTCAAGGCCCTGGGGGATTTCACCAAAAAGAACATGGAAAACAACCCATCCCTCAGCTGGAAACTGCATCTCCAGAGGCTGGGGCCCAGAGTGATCTCTTAAGTTCATGCTGGTTGCTCTCAGCAGCAGAGCAGATCATAGGCAAAACAGTCAGCTAAGTAAAGAGTAGAGACAGCAGGAGTGTTTTGCCCTCAGTGGACGGGTCCCAGAGTGACATTATATCTAGTCTTCTTTGGAGGAAGATCTGAGTACAGGCCAGGGGAGGTGCGGGGAAGAACTTCCTCCATTTACAACCCCATGGGGTACAATCCCCACAAGCTGCAGGTTAGACCAGTTGGAGCTGGGAGGACAGCAGGGGACAACATTTGCTTCATGTCTCCTGAGATTTCTGGTTTGATTCTGTTTTCATTTCCAGTATCAGCAGTGCAGTGAGGAAAGTTTGGGCTTAAATCCCAATCTAAAGTACAAATTGAGGAAATGCATTTCACTGTTTAGGAAGATGGAAGAGACACCCCAAACTTTCTTTGTTGAGCCTTGAGGTTTCCAAGCCTGTCTGCTTCAGTATAGTCTCTTCTGAATATCACCTCCTTCCAGGCTATGCTGGAGACGGGTCCCACCTCTTTCCTGGGACCCATCACGCCAAGCAGCCTGCATACAGGGGCTGATGCAGAGCTGTCACCCACGTGGGACACGAGAGAGAAACCTGCTTGCGAAGGCTTGCGCAGGAGAAACCTCGCTGTCTGGGAGGAACCGAGAGGAGGATTCTGCTGTTTTGAAACGCAGAGGTGTAAGCAGAGGGAGCGGCTTTGCTCCTAAATGCTCGGTATCTCTGCAGCAGGCATTGGTGTTAACAGCTGACATGGATAAACTATCTTAAGTAAACGCCGCCACTGCTTTGACAGGCATCAGTTTTATTTAGCATGGGGGCAAATTTCTCGCTCTCCGCTGAGACAGAGACGTGGGCACAGCCCGGGGCAGCGGAAACCGATTTAAGAGTCGCTCGGAGGTGCAGTCCTGCCGGTAAGCACCGCTCCGGCCTTTCCGGGCAGCCCGGGCCACCAGGAGCTGCCTCAGGCCGCGATCCCGGCCAGCTGCCGAGGCGGCGGGCGGCGCTACACCGAGCGAGGCCGGTGCCGGGACCGGGGGAGCCGCCGCCCCGAGCCCCGGGGCCCTCCAGCTGCGGGCCCGCCATCGCCTCCCGCTCCCCTCCCGCCCGGCGGGGACGCTCCGCGGGGAGCCAGCACCGCGTACCTTGGCCGCGGCAGAGCTCATCCCGCGCTGTCAGCGCTGTCCCGGCCTCGGACTGCCACCGCAGGACCTTCCACTCACCTCAGGGCTCGGCTGGAGCAGTGAGAGCAGGACTACATCTCCCAGCGTGCCTCGCGCCCGCCCCAGCCCCCGTCTCCCAGGATGCGCCGCGCCCGCCCCGGCGCTGGAGCCCCGCGGATGCCGGCGGCGGGGGGCGGCCGGGCCGGGCCGGGCCCGCACAGCGGCCCGCTGCGGCCGCGGGAGTCCCGCCGGCTGCCGGGGGGGTCGGCGCGCCCCGCCGCCCCTCCCGCCCCCGCGGTGGCTCGCCCGGCGGCGCTGGCCCTCGTCACCCTCCTCAGCTTCGCCTCCCGCTTCCACCGCCTGCCGGAGCCGCCGCACGTCTGGTACGGGCCGGGGCCTGCGCCCCTGCGGCGGGGCACTGCCGGCCTGGCCCGAGACCCGGGTCGGGGGTGGGTGTCCGTCTCCTCCCGGGAGGCGGCCCGGGCACGGCGGCTTTCGGCCCCGCGGGGCGGAGTGCGCCCAACTCCCAGCCTGCGCCCCGCTCCCCCGCCTCGCCCGGCTGGGCCGGGATCCGTGTTCATTCCAGGCAGGTGCTGGGATGGGATTCTGGCAGTGGGGCAGTGCCTCGCTCCCGGCCCCCCTCTGACGGCAGAGGGTACCGGCTCTCGGGGAGGCGGTTTTGGCGATCTGTGAGTTCCAGGATTGCTTTCGAACATCTCTAAGTTGAACCTGGCATGAGAAAGGTAGACTAGAGATTTTTGAGTCCTAATATCAAACTCTTTGAAAAGGACCCTGCCTAGAATGGCTGAGGTATTTTTCATGATTCCCTTGTGAATTTGGTCCATTGTCTCATATAGAATGTGTGGCACTAACTCTCTATATGATTAAAAGAGTAAAAGAGAGCCTACTGATTTTTTTTTTTTTTTTTTTTTTTTTTGTCTGGCTTCATCATTATAGCAGGTTGGTTAGTGGTGGTTTTTTTTTTTTCCCAGTTGGGATGAAACTCATTTTGGGAAGATGGGAAGTTACTACATTAATCGGACCTTCTTCTTTGATGTCCACCCCCCTTTGGGGAAGGTAAACTGCTCTTCTCTTACATCTTTTAGAAGCTACGGGAGTGGGCTGAGAAAAGTCTTCCCCATTCTTCTCACTGAAGGATGTGATGAACACTAATACCTTTCCTAACTGTTGCTGGCATCATGTGCATTGGTGATTGGCATTCTCTATCCAGAGCCTAAACTTACATCTTTTCTTCTTTATGAAAATGCTTTGAATATGGGAAACCAAAACGGTATTGCAGGTATTTGAAAGGCTTGACATTAAAAAATGAGTGTGGCACTTCTGTAGTGTGGAGGGGATATTTAACAGAAGCCTACATTTCCAAGGAACCAAACAGTTCCTGATAGCTTGTGTGTAAATGAGACTCCTGTCACAAAGGACCCTGAAAGCCTTGACTTGCTATTCTGTAATTGAAGAACTTGTTCTAGCAACAGTGTGCAGTGTTGATGAAGGTGCATTCCTCCTGCCACAGAAAGATTATCTTCCTTTCAGGCTGAGTCTCCTTAAACTATAGGAATAGGAAACTATGGGAGAAACCAAAGAGACAGAATTCTCTTTGTGAAATCCCACACCTGGTATTTCTCTTGAGCTTGCAGTCATCCTTCTAGTCAGCAGCCAAAGTCCTTCTGATCCCTTCTGATTTTTAGACAAAGGGCAATATGTATGCATGTGAATTCTGAATATAAACTCTTGTTTGGATGATGTTCTGAATTAAGTAGTTATACTCTGGATCAGACTTGGCTTCTGTAAAAGTCTTACCTGCTGCTGGCTTGGATACTCCTTCCTCCATTGTGACTTCCCTGACCAGTTTTTTCACCTTTCTTCTTCAGATGCTAATTGGTCTTGCTGGCTACCTTAGTGGATATGATGGGACATTTCCTTTCCAAAAACCAGGGGACAGATACGAACAGCACAACTACCTGGGAATGAGAGGGGTAAGGCTCTACAGGCTAGCATCAAGCTGATTAGCTGTCCTGTCCTTTTCAGTACAAAATGTTATGTCATAAGAACAGCTCTCCTGGATCAGATCAGAGATCCGTTTAGCCTTGTACCTTGTCTTTAAGCTCCTTAGAAAAGTGTTAGTGGTTGTATTGTGAATAAGTCTTAACGTCTGACTGTGAGAGGCCAGGTAAGAAAGTAAGGTGATTATTGAGGCCAACCCTTGTTGCTAGTTAGTGGGACTACTTTCCTGAGTGGAACAGATATCTTGCCTGTTCTGCAAAGGGAACATTGCTGAGCTTGGGCTTTTGCTCACTCTGTTGTGCCTGACTGCTCTGCTGGAGAGCAAAGGATGTCAAAAAGCCAGGATCATCCACTGCCACCTGCAGTTTGCCACCACCAGTGACATTGAGCTGAGTAAGCTGATGGGTGGGGGAGGAAATTACTATTCAGAGTGGTGTTCTGTCTGAAACCCTGGCTGTACTGCTATCTAGGAAGGCCAAGAGCCGTAAAGCTGACAGCAGGTAACATGAGCCAAAAAAAGGAAACAATGGCCAATTGCTAGAGTTTAGAAAGAAGCACAAAAACTGTGAAGGAGTATTTTCTTCCTTTACTTTCTGGATCTCCAGCAATTTGTGGTTCTGGATTTTCCCGAGCCAAAGGTGGGAGAAGTGGTAGAACCAAACATTGAAGAGAAAAAAATTTACTGTGATGCTGCTTTCTTTTGTTTTGATTGCTGTTCTTCCTCCTCCCAACTGCTCTCAGTTTCATGTGTGCAGGGGAGGTTATACTGATCTGCTGAAGATGTAAGGTACAGGTTAGATTTCATATTCTAATACCTTGTTAAAATAAGTTGAGTGTGGTGGATGTGTAGCACACCTATTTGACATACCTTTTTGTGAATTCCTGATGTAGTCTAGCAAAAGAATGGCCAACTGTTGTTACTGACAGCTCTAGAGACGGAACAGAGTAAGCAGCCGTCCTCTGAACGGTGTCTTTGTTCATTTGGCTTTCGTCTGATGTTCTTAGTGAGTCGGTTCAGCTACTGCACCACCACCTGTTGTTGGTAGATGTGGAAGATGAAGAAAGGGAAAGGGTGTGGGTGCATGCTCACCTTGGGGAGGGTTATAACTTCTCCCTTGATCTTCTTTTCCTGCAGTTCTGTGCATTCCTTGGCTCCTGCCTGGTTCCCTTCGCCTACCTCACAGTGTTGGAACTGTCTAAGTCACTGCCAGCAGCCTTACTCACAGCTTTCATTCTTATTTTTGGTAGGTGTTCCTGCTGCAGCAAAATTGAGGAGGTTAATTGTTCAGAGAATTAAATTTCTGGATTATTGTGCATTACTTAGCCAGGGGATATTGGGGTTAATGAGAGAGGTTCCCAAAAGCAAAGTAATTCTCCTTTATATATATGATGCTTTTTGATTGGTGGTCCCCTTGATAATTTTACAGTCTTGTTTAGTTTGTAGGTACTTCTGTTATGTGCGTAACCACAGCGTTGGACTACATTTCACCTCAATTTTAAAAATTTTTATAAAATGAATGGTCGGGAACGGTTTTGCCCACTAGTGAAATATTGATGCCTCCCTTATGAATTGCAGAGGTATTTAACAGCCTGCTGCGTTACTGTGGAAGAGTTCACAGTGAGAAATGAATAAAGTTCCTTGTTGAATTGAGCCAAGTGGGGAAATTAACATTCCAAATGCAGTTACCTAAATGGAGGTTTTGCTAGGACACAGATATTGAGGCATGGAGACTTAAAATATCCAGGTCGTATTCATTTTTTATAGGTAACATATGAAAGCTTACTTCTCCTGTAGCATGCTCTGGTGCTGTGCTGTTGCCTTAGTAGGCAGATCATTGCTCTCTGTAATGCCCTCCATCTGAATATGTTAGCAGCAGCCCCCAGGTGGTGTTTCACAGATCCTGTTGTAGTGCCTGGCTTTTGTGAGCTTGTTTTTGGTTTGTTTTTTTTTTTTTCATTTATTACTGAAGTAGAAGTTGAAATGTTCTGATGGCTTCTGTTTCTAAGATTTCCCTTGTTCCCTTTGTCTTGACCACACTGAGGAAATTGACTTCCTGCAATCTTAGATTCACTTTGGAACCGCAAGCCTTATTGACGTTGTGCCTCTGTTCACAGATACAGGCTGTATTACTCTGTCCCAATATATTCTGCTGGACCCCATTCTGATGTTCTTCCTCATGGGAGCTGTTCTGAGTATGGTGAAATGTAACAGCTGTGCAGATAGGTAAGATAAAGATGATAATTTTGTTAAACTATAGGTACTCAAGTTGCATACAGATGAAGTACTAGAACACGCCTACCACTTGACTAGATGAGATTGGAACTGTCACAGTGAACATGCCTGCTGCTTGGCTAGATGAGATGGGAACTGTCACAATGGTTGAGATGAGATTGTTTCAGGAAAATTGGAAGTGAAAATGGCTCATGGTAGGGGTGAGAAATTTTTAGTATGAGGATTTGTGGAACTAGGGAGAAAGTATCACTGCTAGAGTAAGCCAGGACAGAGACTTAAATAGATTATGTTAGCAAGAAATTTCAGCAGAAATAGTGTTTATGGAACTGCAAATCTTGAAAATGAAGGTTAAAGCTTTTTAAAACTTGACGAGAAAGAAAGCTAGTATAGGGTGTTGTAGGTCAGAGAAGGAGGAATGAAGAATGGTTGCAGCCTGTTCAAGGCTTTGCTCCTTAATGGCAAAAATATTAATTTGTGATCTTG
Organism: Tetrax tetrax; assembly: GCA_009806455.1. Lineage (NCBI taxonomy): Eukaryota > Metazoa > Chordata > Aves > Otidiformes > Otididae > Tetrax > Tetrax tetrax. Next base: position 365,682 of record WHYT01016814.1, read on the forward strand.
AACCAGTCACTTCATCTCCAGGCTGGAGAAACACAGCTTATCTGTGACTGTAACCCTATAAGCACTTATAAAATCCTGCTAGCTGAGGTAAATCGTGTAATTTATTTGGTTTAGAAAAATTGGTACCAAAACTTTGAGAGAAATATAGCCAGGATGTTTCTAAATAAAGCAGTTAAGTTGCTCAGGTTATTTGCTCTAGATCCATCCAGAGAGGGATGGTGATTTGTACATATTTGGATATGTCAGAAGGCTTCTTTGTGGTACAGAACAGTTTCCCCACAATCCATCCAGAAATTAAAGACATAAAATCTTAGAATACGGTGTTATATATGGGCAATTTTTGTTTCATGAAGTGTTCAAGGACCAATCACATCAGTCTGGGTGTGCCTGCAGCACACATGGCAAAAATGCAGCTGCAGTGTCACGTGAGGCCATCCAAGGCCATCCTCACCTACAGCACACAGCCCAGGGAGTGCAAGTGCCAAGTTACAGGGCAGTGTTTCTTCAGCTCTGTGTGCCTTGACCTGAGCTTATTTCACCTGTCTTAGAGCTGATCCTGTTCTCAAACTAGTTCATTTTATACAAATTAAAAGCCAGCTGTAGCTACTGGGTTGCTTAACAGGTCACGGGGATTTTGTCTAGCCAAAATATAAGCATCAAGGCATCAGGAGTCAGTAGGAAAAGGGTTTTACATTTGGCTGTCATATTTTCTCTGTGGTTCAATTTTAGTTTAGTTTGTTTTTTTTTTTTTTTTTGCTTTTTGCTGCAGCTTTTCTTTGTGCTTTGGGTAGATGTTTTCCACTATGGCCACTTTAGGAAAGGTAGCTGTTCTTTTTCTTCTGTTGTCCCCCATGCCCTTAGCTTTCTGAGGGATACAAGTTTGTGTTTTATAAAGGAAAAGTCCTGTTTCTATTTTCAGACCTTCCACATGTCAGACTTACTTCACACTAGTATTTTAGCTTATTCCTGGTGTCTATGTTCCCTTCTTTAAAAAGGAGATCTAGGGCTGCCCAAACTTAAGCCTTGGGCCCTTCTGAAGCTTGTATCAGGGGTATCCTTGCTTATTCTAAAATTAATGAAAGAATTATCTTTCTATTCCTCATGGATTCCTGAGAAAAAGATGGAATGTCATTTTGTGGGGTAGCCAATTTGCTGTTTGTTTTCCTGATTGCAGATGTTCATTTTAGTAGCCATAATTTATTTACTGAGCTGTTCTATCTGTCCTGCAGGCCATTTTCTGCTTCCTGGTGGTTCTGGCTGAGTCTGACTGGCATGAATCTTGCTGGAGCAATGGGAGTAAAGTTTGTTGGCCTTTTTGTAGTCCTCTTGGTTGGCCTGAACACAATCTATGACTTATGGGACTTGCTGGGGAACCTCAGCCTGTCACTGGTGCGTGTCAAAACCTTTTTTTTTTTTTACATGAAGAGTTTTTTTGTTTTGTTTCACTTTCTTTTGCCTTTCTAATTCTTCTAATTATTGACAACCATGGTGATACTCTGTCTGCAGTGATTCTCTGCAGCAAACAAGGGCATTTGAGGTGGCTGATGATTGTTAAAGATGAAGGCTATAATGGAAAAACTATTGCCATATGTTTAAAAAAACCACCTATGTCAGTGGGATATAATGTGATAAGAGCACAGTGAAAAAATTGTCACTTTTTCTCAAGTTCCAGTTGGACAAATTTTATTTCAGTCTAGGTTAAAAATGTTCATTGGGAATGGCTCTACAGTGGCCCAGCGCAAGATGTTGTCCCACACTGTTAAGTGACCTTCTGAGGAGGACGTGCTACCTGGCAGGCAGGCGTGTCTTGCAGCACGAACTCAGGCTCCGCGTCATGAGCGGAGAGGGGCACAGGCTGCATCGCAGTAGCGTGCTGTAGCATACTCTGCAGCTCGCAGTCTCTGTAGCCAGTCCTGAGGATGAAGGTGGCCATAGCTTGCTCTATTCCACACACATTTAGTTCTTATAAGCTCTAAGAAATTTGCTAGTGTGTTTGAGTGCCCTGTTCTAATATATTTCATTTTATATCTGGAGACTGTGGAATGTAATATTTGGAGAAATACCTCAATGTACCATTTACTGTCTTGCACCTAGCAGGAAAACAAATTATTTAAGCACATCTTTAAAAAGGTGTTCAGTTCTCCTTTTGTCTCAGCCTCTTCTGAAGCTTGAAAATTCTGTATCTTTCACTTGCTGTTTGTGTCCTGTTTGTCTCATAAACAGCGGGAGTTTGGGGGGACTTTTTCTATTCCTGCTGTGTTATTTTTTTTTCTGTGATTAATGTGAATCAATATGGGCTGCAAAGATGCAGTGTTCCAGCTCCAGAGAAGCACTCCTTGAGCAAAGTCAGTTAATTGCATTTGAAATGGAACAAATCCATCATGTCTGAGCTTTCTGCCAGCAGACGGCTGCACAGTGATTTCATTTGTGCTGCTGGCAGCAAAGGCAGCAAGCCCCTGAGTCTTAGATTATGTAAAGAAATTTACTCCAGAAGGTAGATGCTTTCTGAATAATTATTTGGCAACCTTGGTGCTTGAGGAAGGGGAAAAAAAGTAGCAGTGAGGATTAAACCCCTGAAAGCCTGAATAACTTATCTCTGCATTTGTTAGGAAACTGCTCATGATTATTTACATGCAAGGTTTTGGGGACTAATTTCATTTCTAAAATTCTCAGCTTATCTTGATCTGCTGTTCTGGTTTACTCGATGCTGTCTTTTTTGTGCATTTTCTTTTTTGATTTTGCATTGAAGTCTGTAGTTAAAGAAAACCTTTTCACGAAGATTGAAGTGTATTTTGGTCATTTTGAGCAGGGAATTGAAGATTAGTTCATATGCCTCTCCACTGCATAAATTTGGTTATGTAGTTATGTACTGTCAATCAGCATTTTTTTGCAAGTCCCAGGGGTTATTAAGTGTTCTGCTCAAGTACTTGAGCTGAGCAACTACTTCCTTTATTGATTTTGGTAAGTTCTTAGTTTTATAATGTGTTCAACTCTTTTCCTATTACTTCTGAAATCTTTGGATCTGTTATTAAGGGATGGAGGACATTAGCTTAATGATTGTATGATAGGTACCGTGTTAAAAAAAAAAAACCCTAGAAGATAGCAAGCATATCTGCCTTTGTCCACTTGGAAGTTAGATGTGGACATTCAGCAAAATTTTTTGTTATTTAAGGTATTTTCTTCTCCCACAGCTGTTTATTAGCCACTCTGTAATTTAGATTACTTATTCTACTACCAGTGGTGTCAGTAGGATGTGAATATGTAATTGCATCTTGGGTATCTGTGTACAAACCACCTTTCCAAGGGATTTAAATAAAATGCTTTGCTCTTGTGTTGAGGAAGCTAGAAACACTCGCAGGTTTTGCTGCTGACTTTTCTGTAACTTCTGGCTGAGAACCAGCAACAGAAGTTGCAGTGTGAGAGCATCCTTGCTAAGTGAGCTGGTTTCTGTGAGTGCAGGTCCCCAGTAAGTCCTTGTTGCAGTCATATTTGCATAGGGAGACTTGTTGGGAGAATTGTATCCAGTGGCTTCTGCCCTTGTGTTTTCCTTTTCCCTTTTGCTCAGTTTTGACAGTTACTATTCTGGAAGCCATCTCCTTTCTGTGATTTTGTGTCAAGATGGGTACCGCTCTGGTAGATACGTTAAGGTCCTTGTTTTCAAAGTATTGTCAATGGGAGCTGCCCAACCTCCTTTGCCAAAGTTAGGCGTGTCCAACATTTTTCAAAGTTAAACCCTCCTATTGCCTGTTTTTTGTCTTGCTCCCAAGACCTTGAAATTTCAGGGTACTCCTGCTCCAGCTTTTGGAGATGCGCAACAAGGTCTGCCTAAGCTTTTACCACTCCCTAGGCCTTTTTGAGGTAATTTTGCACCCTGCTGGGCTTGCTTGCGTGGTAGGCTTCTGCTGTAGGACCACTGCTCAGAGTCCTGAGAGATAAAGAGTGGAGTTGTTTGCAGCTGCACTGTTTGATCCAGATTGTGTTTGTTACAGGTCATATTTGGGAAACATTTACTGGCTCGGGTACTCTGCCTCATCCTGCTCCCGCTTGCCCTCTACACGGCCGTGTTTGCTGTTCATTTTACAGTATTAAATAAAAGGTATTTCACAATGTTTTTTCCAGAGGAGGAGTCACTTGTCTTTGCTTTGAATTAAAGGCTATTCATTAGTTTTTTTCCATTTTCAGTATCAGAAGCACAGCCACCAGCTGTGTCTTTGTTTAATTCCCTTCCCAGACTCTTGCATTGTTTCTAGAGAGAGGCTCTGGCCAAGCTGGCAGGGAAACTGAGTTTGAGCTTAAGATTTTCTGAAATGCCAAGCAAGTATCCTAACCAAACTCTCTGTCTCCTTTTTTTCCTCCTCTCTTTCCTGGGCCTGAAAATGTCTCAATTCCATTCTTTTTATTTTAGTTTTTGTAATTAAAAAAAAAAAAGGTATAGTGTTCCTGAAAAATGCTTTGGCTATGATTAAAAAAAAAAAGTCTGAGTGTGCCCAAAAGGAGAACTCTTGTCTGAATGCCTGCAACCAAGGGATGATTTTTATATGGAAAGAGTGAAAGAGCTAGTAAAATGGCCAAGTAATGTTTTTCCATATGCCAGCATTAACAGCTGAGATGAATAAGCAGTTCACCATAAAAAAAGAATATAAAATTAAGTCTGTTATTTTTCAGGTTAAGTCAACTGGTCTTACGACTACCCTCTTAGTAGAAATGAGACATAAGGAGCCACAGAGGCAGGCTTTGTTATATCTAACCTGATAGTAGGTCAGGTTATTTGTCATCAGAACACCATCAAAGACAGTTGATGGTGCTTTGTGCAATATCAATGTGTACATTTTTGTGACCTCAAGTCCTTGCAGCTCTGGGCAATTTCCTGCAAGACTCTGTCTGCTATGATTCACTACATTAGAGGTGTGTGCATCTAAGGGAACTGCAGTCATCTCCTGATGCCGTGTCTGGTTTTATCTTTTTCCTTCTATAAAAACAATTTGGTAGTGCATGATAGAGCTTTGTATGCCGGTTTTGCCAGACTTTGAATTGTCACATTCTTTGTTCTCTTTTGTAGTGGTCCTGGGGATGGTTTCTTCAGTTCAGCCTTTCAGTCCCAGCTGATTGGGAACAATCTTCATAATGTCTCCATTCCAGAGCGTGAGTGTCTAAAGGAATAAACTGCTTTGAGTGTTGTCAATGTACGTGGAGGTTTAAATAAAAACAGCCTGTGAATCAGTGCAGTACAGTGCAGATTATGTCATCATGGTCAGATCCATGCCATTCTTCTGTACAGTTTTATATAATGACAGAAAAGAAAAATGCTGGTAATAACACCATGTTTAGTGCGAGGTCACTAGCTGTTTCATCATATTACTTCTAGAGAGAAAGATGTCATTTTGAGCAATTTGACAGTTTTCTGTGCATGCATCTTTGTGTTTTTTGGTCTTTATGTTGCTTGAAACAACAAAAAGATTTTTTTCTGTTCACATTAGGTTTGTAGGTGTTCAGATGTGGGATTTGTTTCCAAAATGTGTGTTAATGAATACTATTCAACTCCTTTGTGTCACAGCATGCCCCTGGTTCAGCTCTGTTGTGTTCAAGCATGCATATGAATTTAGGGGAAAGATGGCTCTGTGGTCATTCCATAATCCCCAGGTTGGCTAGGGACTACTGAGCCTTTTGTACGGTTTAGCTTTCTGATTACTTCAGCTTTTCTCTGGCTCTTCCCTGCTCCAGAGCTGCTACTGGAAGAGCATCAGGTCTGTTCTCCAAGACTGTACTCTCCTGCTTGTATTGGGTGGCTGTGAAAGAAGGTGTCTGAACCCAGGGTACCAGTCCACTATCTGACCGCTGAGCTTGCCTCCCTTCCCTCTTGTATTGCTGTAGGGCTTGGGCGATGAGTGCTTCAAAATAGTCACGTGCTTTTCAAACTTAATCATGTTTTAATTTGACCATATACTCTTACGGAAAGCTATCTCAAACCTCTCATTATTGAAATGACGTAAAAAGAACTAGCACTTCTGTTTATGTTAAAACTAGGTGGGAGAATTTAAAGTGTTTCAGCCAAACGTTATGTAACAGTTGTGCTGAATCCTAGTTGGGGATGGAAGATAAGCTTGCAGTGAGCTGTGTGGAGTAACGTGTCAAACAGGAAATGAGCTTTCATCAAAACAAAGCGGGAGAATGCATGCCTAATCGGAGCACTGCAGACTAGCTGGGGGAGATATTTATAGGAGAGCTGCCTTACGCCTTTTTTCCTCCTTCCTTCCCATGCAGACTTGGCGTACGGGTCTGTGGTCACGATGAAGAACCTTCGGATGGCAGGGGGATACCTTCACTCCCACTGGCACCTCTACCCAGAGGGCGTTGGGGCTCGCCAGCAGCAGGTTGGTGTGCTGCAGCAGTACTGCCGCTGACTGCAACCATCGACTCGCTGCCGTTGCACTTAGCATTAGGAGCAGTGTGTTTACCCAGCATCTCTTACCCGCTCAGTGCCACAGCTGTGCACTTGGCTTGGAAGTCTGAGTAAAAAGGATGCTCAGAGAGAGCCTACCACACTGCCCCTGAGAGGTGACTTGAAGTAACAAAGCTTCGTTGTAGTAGCAAGACCAGTCTCCATAGGTGGAGGCCAAGAGGACTTAAAAATAATCTTTCATAATGAAAGTGTTGCTGTTACGTCAAGGAAGGCTATAAAACCTGTTGAAAATAAATGCATTACTTTATCTTATAGGTTTCATTGCAGTGTTTTAAAAGCAACAGAATAGGGCTGCTGTGTGTTGTTTTCACTCCTGCCACTGGCCTCTATGACCTTACATGAATTACTCTCCTTTTGTGCCTTGCTTTCGTCATCTGTCGCCAAAGAATTTGTAAGGCTTTACTCATTAAATCAGATATCTGTACATTTGTAAACTACCTAAACTCTCTAAGGGCTTCTGATAAATGATTAAGCAATACATTATCATCAGCTTCATAAATCTTTGCAGCTTTGGTAGCTTTCCCAAGATGTATTTTGCAGTTTGCATGTTAGTGTCTGAAAATTGTTCTGAGCTCCTTGAAAAAGAATTGCCAGAGAAAAACAAGTGTTTGTTTTTTAACTCCCTTCAGTCTCTGTGGTGACAAACAAGTTTTCAGAAATGAAAACTTTCTCTCAATCTTCTTTTCCTGCTGTTCTTTGCAACCAAAAATTCTAATACTCTCATGTGACATTGATGTTTATTACCATAGATGGAGATGTCATACCAAAACTGGCTCGAGAATAGGCAAAATTCAAGTGCAGAGCATACTTTATGACACTAAAAGCAGGGAAAGGGGATTTGGAAAGGATGCTGATGGGAGTTTCCTTGAGGGTAGGTGGGAAAGCGTGGAGATTCTCCCTCTGTGCTCCCTGCGCTGCAGGTAGTACAAGAGTAGGGGGCTGGGACAGTTTGGGGACTGTGGAGAGGGGAAGGGAATTTAGAACTAGGAGGAGATTTAGAGAGGAAAAAATGGAGGCAGTGATCTGCCTCCTTCTTTCCCTCCTTTCCTGATGTTATGGCCTCAAGGTATGAGGTTTCACCTCCAGCTCTGCCCTTTTCCTGACCCTAAGGCACTCCTGTATGTTCTGCCTCTCGCCTACGCAGCGGGCCATCTGCTCCCACCCGAGTGGGAGGCACAGGTCTGGGACTGGTCTAGTGTCCCACAGAACAGGCCTTGCTGCTGCTGGAAGAGCACAGTTCCTCACGCTGCTCGGGAAGGTTGCCCTCGGGAGCAGCACCGGGGCCAGATGGTCTCCCCTGCACGTGGTAACAGTAGGAGCAGTTACTCTGCTGAGTAACTGAGCAGGCTGGGAAGGATTAGCTGGGTAGCATGTGCAGCTTTAACAGCTAATCCCTGAATCCTTCTTACCTTGCCTGAATCTTTTGGCAGAAGTATTAGGTTGTCACAGGCAGCCTGTTGTCATAAATGTCTACCAGTAATGCCGGTCTGTAAAGCCGGTACTGTTTCCACCTCCTGGTTCTGGTACTGGTCAGGGATTATTCAAAAAGTTTGGGTTTGGATACCCTCTTGTTGTGGAAGGAGCCTTTGAAGCAGGGTGAGAGGAGGTCAAGCGGTATCATTGGAGGCTATTCCGCGTGATGCGTGTGTAGGATGTGGTATACGCTGAATAAAAGGTGTGACCTGAGTTAAGGGGTGGCTAGCACTAGCGTAAGTCATCCCAGGGTTTCTGTTATTGGTGCATTCATTTGGGACTTCGATTTGCTGGCAAACATCTGTCTGCTATCATCGGCTTTTGTCTTGTTTGGTAAAATAACTTATCCTCTGCTTTCAGATCACTGCCTACTTACATAAAGATTTGAATAACCTATGGATTATAAAGAAACATGATTCGGATGCAGGTAACAAATACCAGTAAAGTGCCTTTTATAACTCCTGCTTCAGTTTTTCCCTTAAGTATTCTGAGTTCCCTCCAGGGTAAAGTATCTTTCATGGATATGAGGGGGGGGGGAAGGAGGAAGAACAAGGGCTGCAAATAAAAGAGGAAATTAATCTGAACTCAGCATTTTGTGGAATCCGTTATTGTGCCTGTGGGTGCTGGAGAAGCTGGGTCCTGGTACATCTCAATACATTGTGTTCACCTAATTTGCATGGATGTTTGCGTGGGACAAGATAAGAGTACTGAATGTGAAAATCTATGGTTTGTACATACATAGGTTGTTTTAGAATATCATGCAGTGTTGCTGAAGCGTTTTTCATCTGGCAGAGTTTTCTTTCTTCACCTGCAGGATGTGTATATAAAAATTAACAAAACCTGACTAAACAACGAAAAATGGAAATAACCTAGATATAAGAAAATTACAATCAGTGTTGTCATTTTATAGTTCATTATATTTATATTTATATTTATATATACACATATATATATATATATATGCTTTTGGTGTTCACTTAGCCTGACCAGGCATCCTCTTTATTTAAGGGCAGTATGTGCTGCCTGGGGCCTTTGGAGTAGCCCTCAGGGCTGGTCTTTAAACTAGAGCCCTGGTTTATACCAGGCTTAGAGTCAACACAAATTAATTTGCCTTGTATTGTCTGCTTGAGGCATGAGCATTCCCAAGAAACTTTCTAAGACCCTGATATGTTTGTCAGTGCATTGATACGATTAGTTTGCCTTCCTTCAGCAGATCTGTCAGACCCCTCGAGCCCTGTGGAGTTTGTGAGGCACGGAGATATTATTCGTCTGGAACATAAAGAGTAAGGATGATTTCTGGGATTCAGAGATTGTGTGACTGAATAGAATTGATGGGAGATTTGTCCTGTTGGCAACTACATAAGGCCAACACAAGTGGGCTGTGTGACATAAGTGTCTATATATCTGCATTTCCAGCACGGAGTTTGTGAAGTTTTTCTTCTATGGTTTATGTTTTGAAAGGTGTCTGTTAAATGGGAAACTTTTAACAGAACCACACAACTTCATTAGAAATACCTACCTCAGCAGCAGGGGGAATTGTTCAGCTGTGTGAGGTGCAATATTAAAGGTAACTCTTCTGCAAAGAAGCAATTTCAAAACCCAAATTCTTTTGCTTGTCCCCACTCTGAGCTTTATAGGCAAATAGCATGGGGTTTTTTGTCAGCATCCTGTTCCTGTGTGCACAGGGAGTATCCACCTGCTGAAGTTCTCCACAGCACTGAGATCACAATAATGAAACACTTTTAATGAAAATGTAGGCTGGTGCCTTCCTTCTCTGTAGGGAGTACCTGAGGGGAAGCAAGGGAACTGTGGTGACTTGATATTTAATCTTCATGTAGTCTAATGTCACTGTGCCACAACGCTCTGTGCTGACGCAGCTTTGATTTCTTAACAGATGCTCTAAACTGGTGAGCCTGGAAATCATGTCACATTGCGTTCAATATTGCGTGTTCATGAATCATTGCTTAGGTTTCCAGAATGATTTTAAGATTAAAAAAAGCGTCAAGTTTGGGGTTTTATGACCAAATAAAGATGATAAAGTCTTGATCAGGCAATGCTGGTTGGGCCTTCATGAGGTGTGTGGAAAAAAAAAAAAACAAACCAAAAACCAACAATGTCTTCCACTTGGAGGTGGTGGATTGTAGCCTGAGGGCTGGATTTATTCATGCTGTTCTCCTTTTCCAGAACTGCCCAGTGTGGCATAAGCTCAGAGTCGTGTGGTGGGAAGCGGCAGTTTCACTCTGTGCCCCCATCACTGTTGAGGCTGTGTCCTGCCCTGCCCTCAGCTGGAATTCAGTGGTCAAAGGGCTGGCAGCTCTCTGAATGCCTCAAACCAAAGTTCTTATTGCAGATTGACTGAGACATAAAAACAAAACCAGGTTTGACTTTTAATTTCATTTCAGAACTTCTAGAAATCTTCACAGTCACCAGCATGAGGCTCCCCTGACAAGGAAGCATTTTCAGGTTACTGGCTATGGAATAGTAAGTAAATGGCAAGATAAAACAAAATCTCCTTCTTTTGGGGAGGGTTCATACGATGCCAAGGGGATTTGTTCTGGCATTTTTAGCCTGTTAGCCAAGGTGATAAATGTGCATTTACCATAGTGGAGAAAAACCAGATTTAGTATGAAATAGGTTATCTCATATTTAAGGTCTGTTTAGTATGAACACAGACAAGAAAATAACTTAAGATTTTACTGCCAGTCTAGCTTTGGCAGCGTTCAACTCCAGAAATGCCAAACTGAGCAAACTTGAAGTTGCTCTGACAAGTATTATTCTATGTATTTGGCCTTGTCACATAGACAAGTGCCTTTTTTGACAGAATGATGACAGAATTTTGAATTGCGAAAATGAAATCTGCTTTGAGGCTGAATTTCCAAACGCAAGGGGCTGTTGCCTAAACCCCTTTTGTGAAGCAGCCAAATTACCTCCATTTAAAATGTAACTCTGAGCCACAGTCAAGTAGGAATTGGAAGTAAAAAAAAAAAAGTAAAGTTGACAAGATAAAATATGTACTTGAGTCGTCGGTCATTTCTGAAATAATCTTTTCCTGATGTGGAATCTCTTCTGTGAAGTCTGAGTGAGGGTAGCCTGGGCTCTTTTCTTGAGCTTTGCCTCCATTAGAGTTTCAGAAGTTCCTATTTGCAGTGCTTCAGTCCTGCATGTCTTCTAGTTGCTGTGGGGATTTTTTGGTGTTTTGCTTTTGTTGTGTTAGGTTTTGTTTTTTTTTCTTTTCTCCTGTGGTATGTTTGCATGCTAGAATGGAACAGGAGACTCCAATGATTTCTGGCGGATTGAAGTGGTGGGCAGAAAGGCTGGGAAGCTCATCAAAGTGCTACGGAGTCAGGTCCGGCTAACGCACGTGGCCACAGGGTGTATCCTGGGCTCTTCTGGAAAGACTCTGCCAAAATGGTACATAGCTTGTAATCCCCCTCCACCCCTGCAAGGCCTTGAGCTGACATGTTCCTTTCCTCAGCAGTACTTTAAAACTTGTGCTAAGCGATACTCGCATTTCCTCCATTTCTTTATTTTTAAAAGAATAAAAATGTAACTAGCAGGTACTAAAAATATAACCAGAAGGGAAGATCTGGGTTAGGGTTATGCAGTCTGTTACAGTGAAGCTATAGACATCTGAAAATTAGTATCCCTTGCTAAGAGATCTAAGAGTGGCGTGGGCGTAGATGTTGTCATCTGGTAAGGCCAGGAGGGGATGACAGACATGTTCTTCAAGGCCCATTTTACCCTTGGGATTCACAAAAATTGCTAGAAACTGGGCAGTTCATGCTGTTCCATACCGTAATCCTCCAAATTTCTTTTTATTAATGTTAATTTATTTGTGGTTGGCAGACCTTCTGCTATTTTTGCATGCAGCGTCTGAAGCAAGGGCAATGGTAACAAGCTGCTATTAGCAGGGATCGTGATCTACTATGTCCTTGGATTATATATCCTCACCGTTAAAATGAGGTGTACGCAGAGACATCCAAACTATGCCAAGCAAGCTGCTATATCTGCAAAGCTGTACTGTGTGGGATGCTAACACGGATCCTGAAGCAGCAGGCTGTGTGTTCCTGTTGCTTCTGTTTCCAGAGCAGCCTCTGTGACTGCTAGCTTACGTTTCCCTTCGCTGTGTTATGGTAAAAAGGGCCTCTGAGGAATCCTCTGGATGCTGAGTCACAGTGAGCACAGGCAGACACCTCTGGTAACTGCCTGGTCAGGAATGCAAGTGCCACTTAGACTTTACCAGTAAAACTGGGTAAATCATGTGATTGATTTAAAAAAAAAAAAAAAGATTGCTGCTTCTGTCAACAGCATTCAGGAAAGGGTGTATATATTTCCCCCACCCCCAACACAAACTTGCCATGTGAATGGAAGTTATTGCCATAAAATATTGATGACATGAAGAGCTGAGGTGAAAAATACCTGTTAACTGCAAATAAGGATGCTTTGAGTATATTGGATTGTTTTTTTTTTTTTAGGAATTTAAAGGAGAGTAATACTGTCCTTCAGAAAATTAAGAGGAGATTATTTAATGGAATTAATTAATTAGTGTAATTAAGTCTGCTAAGTGGTGATTGATAGAAAATTCCTTATTAATCTGTAACATTACTGCAGGGTTTGATGCACTTTCTTCCAAAGTGTTTGATGTGACCTGCTAGAAATAGGGTGATAGACTAAATGAGCAGTTGGTGGGATCCTCTAAAGTCATTCTTTCGTTTCTGTAATGCAGTTGCTGTAGGCATGGATTGACTTCAGTGAACGATGGTGATTTTCTTTTGGAGACACTATAAGGGTTGACTTGAAGTAGTTTCTAGTTGTCAATGTGCATCATCTTCAAAAATCCCACTGCTTATGTATAGGCTTAGGGGTTTTTGTTTAGATGCCCGAAGTTAGAAATGTTGGCTGCCTTGCAGATCTGTTTTGGTTTCTGCATGGTGCTTAGAGCATGTAGGTGTGTGAGAAGGTGGTTGCTGGGGTTGAGTGGTATGGTAGGTGTTACAGGGAAGTATAAAGCTAAAGGAGGAGAAAATCAGACATGAAGTGGAAATATTGATTGGTCTTTTGTGAGGTGGTGGCTAACTGTGCTGCTGTTCCTTAGGGGCTGGGAACAAGTGGAAGTCACCTGCACACCATATCTGAAGGAGACTCCTAATTCCCTCTGGAACTTTGAAGATCACATTAACCCTAAGTGTAAGTAATTTATTTCCTTTTTCTTTGAGAGAGCATCTTGGCTTGCTGTTAAAGGAAGGGATGAGATATCAGATGGCAAGAACTGGCATTCAGTGTTTGGAATTTGTGTGTTCTTCCCAACTCAAGTGTGAACTTGCTGAACTTGGGCCAATGGTTCAGAGATACCTATCCTTTTTCTACTTCACTGTTTGTACTATAAACTATTGATAATGTTTCAAGTTTAAGGATTTTGAGATCTTCATGGGTAACAAAAGTGTGAAGTTTTATTGTTAACATCATTAGTTTAATTGAGAATTATTGTCATCAATGTGAGTAGGTTGTATATACTTGAAAGATTTTTTTTTTTGTTGTTTTTTTTTTTAAAAGCTAGGATCCACCCTGTTCTGGTGTACTTTTTTTCCTTCTCTTACAAGGGGAATGCTAAATAATGACTTTGCTATACCGTCAAAAAATGAATACAAGTGTGACAGAGAACTAAGTTTGCCAGTAATAACAGATGGGCCTTGCAGCCTCCTCCAGGAGTTAGATATGTGTCACAGCCTCATTTGGCCTGAATTACTTGATACAATTTTCATCCCATGAATTGTAGATTACTTGGTCTGAGTTCTGAGTTATTAAAAACCCTAGTGTTCTTCATCCTTTCAGACTGACTGTATGCAAACCAAAGGAGAGGAATCCTGGGCTATTGACTTGATAGAATTTCCTTTTCTGTTGTAACGCATTTTACATTTCCACACTCATGGCTCATTTACAGATAAACAGCAGCCTATGAACAATATGTCTGTAGTTTCAGCTAGAAATACAAATCTGTTTATTTCATGGACTTTTATCTATTTCTCTTGCTCCTGGAAGTAAAGGAGGAAGTCTAGGAGTACATTAGTTGTGAAATTCACTGGGGGATACTTTTGACTGCAAGCCTCTGTGTTTAGAATATGAATGAACTGCATAGGGAATTAAAAGAGGTGCTAGAAGCAGATTTGTCACAGGAGAAGAGAGTTGAGTTTATTATGAAAGAGGCAAATAAAAGTAAACCATACAGACTTCTAATCTATTTTTCTCTTTTTCTAAAGTGCCCAATATCAGCCTGGATGTTTTGAAGCCCTCTTTTGCAGAAGTTCTGCTAGAATCCCACATGGTGATGATTCGGGTAGGATATCATTAATCCTAAATTATAATTTTCTTCCTCCTTTCTGTTGTATCGAAAATAAATTATATTTTCTGAGATATCTGGGTGATGGCTGCAAGCTATGGAAGAATTTACATACCTTAGCAACCTACTTGAATTTATACTTAGAAAAAGGGGTGGTCTTGCAGCTAAATCTTCCAGAAGTTTGGAAGCCTTGGGCTTGATGCCTGGCTCTGCAGTTGGTGTGATCTAACTACAGCCTAATTATGTAATCTCTCCACTGCTGAAATTTGTTTCTGTAAAGGAGAGTTGGAAATTTTCCCTATCCTACTGGAACATTTTAAAGTTTAATTAAATATTTAAGGCAGGAGTATATTACTGTGGTCAGAGTCAGGAAAATTAGCTAAACAGACACTTAAGAAAACAATAAATGTTTGGATGGAAAATAGAAAGCTACTTTTTAATAAGTTCATTGAGGTGCTGTGTTTTCTGCTTTACTCTTTCCTATTTATCCCTGAATATGAAAAAAAAAAAAGAGCTGAATTTAATATTTTCAAGGTGGATTACTCTTTCCCCATGGTTGTTCTTTGTGCTTTTGGCCACAGTCCTTCTGCTTCCAGCTCCACGATCCTTTGTCTGAAGAATGAGAAGTTACTATTTTGAGAAAGGAGTCTAAGGTTTTCTTTGCTACTGTTTGTAAAGCTCTTCTCAGATTCTTAAAAGAAAGAAGGTAGTCAGGCAAACTATTATTAATGCTAAGTATTTCCATGGCAACCAGTGATAATGCTGTCTCAGGTAAGGAAGCACCTTCATGAGTTTCCATGGAAATAATCTTTCTGAGGCTTTTATTTCAGAGTGGAGGGAAACCTGAACAAAGATCTTGCTTATGCAACATATATCCTCAGTGACAGAAAAGCTGCAGAGAGAAATGAGAGAATACTGCCTCTAACGGTACCCAAAGAGCATTTCCACTTACACAGTAATATTAAAACATTCTTTGTCCTCATTGTGGCCATCTCTGGAAGATGATGTGTTTAGGTAGTCAGAAAACAGCCTTTACTCAGGAAGAGTATTCATGTATGTTTGTGTACCCAGACATTTCTAGGCAGGCTTTGCAGCATAACTGCCCGCTCATTTAAATTTTATCTTGACTTACCTGTAGGGAAACAGTGGCCTCAAACCAAAGGACAATGAAGTTACATCCAAACCTTGGCACTGGCCCATCAACTACCAGGTATACTGATCAATCCACCTTCCTTTCTGTTTTCACGTGCTGTTTGCTGTGCTTCTTGAAGCATAGCACCTCTTAATTGCATTGAAGATGTTGTCAGCTTTATTTTGCTGCATGGGTGGGAATTTGTCTCACCTTTTGACACTGTGCAAAATACAAACCGGATTGATGCAAACCTGTTTTACTCCCTTCTGGTCTGTTTCCTCAGGGCCTGCGTTTTTCTGGTGTCAATGAGACTGATTATCGGGTTTATTTGCTGGGAAACCCAGTAAGTTGGAGTGGAAGATTCCAAGCCAAAGTCTTTAGCAAATTTTAGCTTACTTTTGTTTCTACCCCTGACAATGATTCTCCTCTTCCTCCTCCTTTTGGACTTTCTCTCTTGTACTCTTATGCTTGCATGTAGCTTTTCATTTCCTCTTGCATGCTCGTTCCTGTGTCCAGTCTAAAGTCCCGAATGTTTATTTCCTGTGTAGGTGATTTGGTGGCTAAATCTGGTCACTATTGGGTTATATCTTCTGATAGCCGTTTCCACTGCAGTGACCCTGAAAAGAGGTGTTCAGCTGACACCTGAACTCAAAGGTGAGGTCAGTCTTCCTATCCCTCCTGCACTATAGAATCCCTGTTACAACATCCTGGTTTTCTGATACAGGAAAACTCATCTTGGGACTCCTGTATTTAAAAAGTCTTTTTTTATATTGTATTAAAACCCTGGAGGGTTGAACAAAATACACTCAAGGCAGCTGTATGTACAAAACACTAAGCTATATAGTGCTGAAAGCATAGCACTGAACAATGACTGTTAACAATGGGTTCTATACTAGAAATAATCACTCTGATGACTGAATCTCACTTTTTGCTTGGCTGACCATTCCTGATGAGTTGACAAATTTCCCAAGCCTGTAAGACTTGATTGGAAATCCTGAAGTCGGCAAGGACGTTAAGACACTTTGCCAAAGAGCAGAGCTCTGGAAGTTACAGGAAGGAGATGTGGTCACTGGCTCCTGAAAAGTCTTACCACTCCTTTGCTGGGGAGTACAGACCTGGACTGGGTATAAGCTGGCATCTTAAGGTGATCCACAGATACGAGTCTCAGTAGGCTTTTGCTGCCTTGTTTTCTTGCAGGAGACAAGGGCTTGGATCATTTACTATGTCCAGTGCCAAAGTTGTAGAGCTTTTCACAAACCCTAGTAAGTCATACTTTGACCATTCCAGTTCACATCAATGGTTGCTTCATTTTGTAGATCTCCTGGGAAATTAATTCCACAGTGGGAAGTGAAAGCATTCAGTTAAACAGTAAGTTATTGGCTACGCTGCATGCAGACACCAGAGCGCTCAGTCCCTTTCCCAGACTAGGCAACATTTCTTTCCAGGAAAGGCTGGCAAAGCGATCACCTCAATGTCTCATTGAGAGAATAAAAAACATCAGAAACTGGAATGACGTAATTAGTCTGATGTACATCCTGAGAAACTGCAAGTTTGGTCTTAACATAGAGCATGGTCAACCTCCTGCCTGTCTCTTGAGGCTTACCTTTGTATATCTTTTCTGATAACTATTCTCCTGAAAAGTTTGTGTATGTTTACAAAGAATGCAGGAAGGATGTTGGAATGGCTTGGAGCCATTTCAGACCAGTACACAACTTTCTGCAAAGATCATTCCTGTTGAGTTTACTTACTGTGATAAGGCTTGCAAGTAGGAACTGTAGTTGAGGGTTTTGTTTCTGCTGAAGTCTGTTTATTTTTGTTCCAGAACTGTCCAGAGTTGTGCTGCGTGGTGGCGGGCAGATCATGCTGGGTTGGCTCCTTCATTACTTCCCTTTTTTTATGATGGGCCGAGTTCTCTACTTTCACCACTACTTTCCTGCCATGCTTTTTTCCAGCATGTTGACAGGTAAATACTAGAATCTGGGAGAAGACAATTCTGTTCAATTGAATGTTTTCAGCCTAAACAGTATATCTTTTTAATAGGTTTTCTGCTTGCTTGTGCAAAGTGCTTGAAAACATTGACTAATTCAAAATGTTTTTCACAAAGCAGCTTGCAGTGTCAAGTTGTCTTTTTTTGTTACCACTCTGAAGAAGCAGTCATGTCTAGTGCTTAGGGCATTTAAATTTAGAGACTGATTCCTATTCTCTGCAGTGTCACCGTTCTTACATATGCTTTTATATGAGTTACTTCCCTTTGTTTGCTGCCCCCGCTTTTCTGTCATGTCTGTTTATAATTCCATCTTGGTAGTCTTTCCTGTGATTTTTGTACCAGCTTAGCCTCTTGGGGCCCAGGTCTGTTTTGCATTTATTCAAATGGAAAGGTAGAAATAAAGAACCTTCTGCTGATACAAAACAATCCCTATAGTTCTGAAGGTTACCAAGGTAAATGAATTAAAAATTGACAACGTTTTCTGGTGTTAACAGAGCTTTGTCAGCCCGGTCTGTGGCTGAATGTAGAAGCTCTGTTCTTTGGCCTCTGCATTGCTCCTGACTTCTACCTCTTCCTTCTCCTAGGAATCACCTGGGACACACTACTGAAGTTCTGTGCTGGGTTCTTTTCACCCAGCACTGCAGCTAGAAAAGTATATGGCGGGGGGTTCCTGACACTGGTTCTGCTCATCATGTACAGGTGAGTGCTGAAAGCTGAACTTTTCCTGAATGTGTGACAGTCACTGTCTCAATGGAAGCCTTAGTGCCTCTTAATTATCCTTAGCCTTTGTCTCTGCCTCTCTTTTCTGCTGAGCTTGTCAGACATCATCAAGACCAGTCCTGAACCCTCCAATTTGATTAGATTAAGCATCTGTGTCCCAGTAATGCATTATAAAACATGTTTCCATTGCAGAGAATCTTTCTTTTATCACAACGCTCTGTGTGAACACTGTATTCTCCTCCAAACCCACAGCTCAGTGGTTTCTGATTCTAGTCCCCATGTCAAATGGTGCCACATCCTTCAAATACAGGCAGATTCTTCATTGCTGTAGGTTTTTTCAGCTGGCTTTTCTCCACAGTTGTTGCTTTCTGAGAGAAAATACCACCTGTGATAAAACTGTGTATATATTGTGTTCAGCAGAGATTAGAAGGTCCCCAATGGAGCTTAGAGTAGCCCAAAACCAAAGGCCCCATAGGACATCTGTATGGACTGATGTGCTACCATGTTCTTAAGACAGAAAACTGTGCAGTCCCTGAAAAGCATTTGGTTTTTGTTTTTTTTTTTTCCACAGCTTCTACCTCTTCCATCCTCTGTCCTATGGGATGATAGGACCCATGGCCTCCGACCCTAGCAGCCCTATGGCAGGACTCCGGTGGATGGACTCCTGGGAATTCTAGAGCCAGCAAAAGGAGCCTGGGAACAGCCAGAGAACCATGAGATCTGCTGCACGTCAGGCTGATTCTGGATACTTTGGAGACTTGTGACTGTAAAATGCCCTCTCTGGAGAACTCCGGGTATAGTAGCCTTGTTGCTTTGGCATTTGTTTGCACTGCCTGCATTGCAAGATGCAGAGGATGACCACGAGAAGGTCCTCTTAAAAAGACTCATGTCCTGAATCCTTAGGTTATATTCCTGGACAACTGGCTGCTGAAATATCAATTCTTTTGAGCAATATATATCAGTCAAACAGCAGCGGCAGACCAGCAGTCAGACTAGTACAAGTTGGAGGCTGTGTGTAGTTGCATGTTCACTTGTGTGTGTGTGTGTGTGTGTCTTCCTTCTGGTGATCGAAGCATCATTGCAGTTTGAGAGCCAGACAGTGTCTGAAACATTAGAACTTTTATCATGATTAACAACCTTTCTTATGGCGAGATTTTTGAAAGCTTTGTGTAAGTATGTGGGGACCTCCTTTCTACTCTGCCCTGGCTATCTGCGTTTTTTTGTTCTGACTCTGAATTTTTAGAATTTGACTGAAAGGGGTCTGCTTGAAATCTCCTGAGCCGCTGTGCCTTGCCTGTCTCCCAGGCCCTCTGCAGGCAGAGATGGAGATTGTTTATCCCTGTATACTGCCTTGCCTGCTGGTCACCTTTAATCATTTATAACAGTTACCTAGCAGGCTTGCGCTCAGAGCCAGACTGTTCCAGCTCAGCGCTTTGTAGCTTCTTTGCAGTTCTGTCTGAAACTGCTAAGGAAATTACAGTGGAAATAGCAGGCAGTTTATTTTCTGCCCCAGTACACTGTGAAGAGAGGCTTCTTGGGGGTGTACTAGAGACTGCAGACAGCTGTCATTCATGTTTTGATTCCAGCTATTCCAGTGCCTGTGCTTTTAGGTGGAAGGCTTCACCGTAATGAATGTGGCTTCTGCAAAACTGGCTGTAAGTGCCACCGTATCTGCGTACTGTATTCCAGCAAGTTCCTCTCATAGGTGGCTGACCAACAAATTACTGTATTGAAGAAAATGTGAGGCCAGGCAAAAATTCTTTGTCTGCTAAGTATCACGAGCCATGGGATGTTGAATCCACCCCTTCCAAGAAATCAGAATACTATTTATCAGGTGCTTTTCTGCCGTGTTAGGTCTGTTTTTGTAAATGTTCCTTTTATTCCATCTCCTACTCTTCACCCAATATCAATTTATTGTCACAGTTCAAGGTTGCTACCTTGTAGCATCCAACAGGAATGACTCAAGAAGTAATATTCGCAAAACTCCTTTGTGTACGTTTCAAGGAACTCAAGCCTTTCATTTCAGAGTTCTTGCTCTGCTTCTTAGCCTTGCATCAAAATTGCAGGTACAGGGAGAGCAGCAGGTGAGCATGTCCATCTTTAAACATGAATTGTGCATTCATTTCTCTTAATAAACCTTGAATTCAAATACATTTCCTACAATACAGAAGGAGTGCGTTAGCATAGTTGTTCTGTGTGGGGGACTGAGACTCCAGTCAGACTTGCTTTCATTCCTCTTTAATAGAGGTCCATGGCATTGTTCAGTAAGGCAGCTGCTTGCTATTGTAAGGCTCTGGCTTGGAGTGTCACATCTCTCTCCAGAAGTTGACCCCTCTAGACACTAACTCAGATGGTATGGACCTGTGCTTTTGATTCTAAAGGTTTTGAGCTAATCACCTGCTGGTAATACATGCTGGGAAGTCATTGCGCTAATTAGCTGCTGGGTTTGATGATGCTTTTCTGCTTGCTGTTGCAGGAAGTGCTCCCACCTGCATGAGCCAGGGGCTCACAAAGGTGATATATAGGCAAGAAGGATGAGGGAGAAGCCTGCAAACTTCTTCAGATCCTGCTTGATCTGACAGCTGCTGTAAATTGTTAACGGTTGGCAACATGGCAGGCAGGCAGTGCAGTGCTGCATTTGTAGCAGTGTGATTGATTCAGCATCTCCTGCTTTTGGCAATATTACCGGCTTAACACCTTGCTGCCCTGCATATGAGCTTTCCCTCAGGTAGTCCCATTGCCATGGGGAGAATTTGCCAGAAGAGCTGATAAAAGCTGTCATTTGAAGTGTAGAACTTTTCCCAGCATGTACATTCACACGCTTGCCCTTAACACTAACAACAAAGAAAACTAAAAAACTTGTGAGTATTTAGGAATGGCGGTTTCTAACACTATTTTTTTCATCAAATTAAATCTGTGGGAAAGCAAAGATCGACTCAGTAACCTTGGTTACTTCAGTTATTACGAAGGGGTCAGCTTTGCCGGAGCTGCCTGAGGAGGATGAGCCAGCATTGTTCCTTGGCCAGGGTCCCTCCATCCTTTACTGCTAACAATCTTTAGGGTGGGAATTGGTGGCTGTGCAAAGCCCAGCTTCTGTTTCAATACAGACAAAAGTGGTTTGTTTTTCTTTTCTTGTTCTGCAGGGCTGCCATTTCAGAAATCCTCTGTGTGCGCTTGATTGGCATTGAAACTAATCTATTTCTTAGTCCTTCTGTGCTGGTAAGGGGATGGAGGCATACAGTGAAAAAAAATCTAGCTGTTCCACAAGAGGGAGCAAGCTCCAGCAGAATCTTTTTTTTTCTTTCTTTCTTTCTTTCTTTTTTTTTAATTTTTTTTTTAATCTGGAGTTAAAAATATTAAAAAGTCTACATTTGAAGTCTAGAGGGCAGGCATTTCCTCCGGACTCCAAGGGCTGGCTTTTCAAGTAAGTGTAAATTGATGTTGCTCTATTTTCTTTCAGGAGAAAAATACTGAAAAATAATATTTTAGAATTTGACCCTCAATATTTGCTTCTCAAAACAAAACCTCTCAGCTCATAGCTGGAACATAATAGTAACCAGTATTTTGTGAGGTCAATAAAATATGATAATTGGGATTCCCTTATTGACTCTGACTTAAAATGTCTGAGGGATGCAGATGTGAGGCAGTGGGTACAGGGCACTCTTTGCTTTCTGAATGGAATTTGGGCTGCTTCAGTTTTTCCATTTGTGCTTGTGGAATGAGTTCGGGTTTGTTTTGAGGACTGCTTATTAGTCCTCTTCCCCAGTCATGTGGAAAATAGCTAACGGTGCTTTCTGAGGCCAGAAGATGCTGTTCTCTGGAGCGGCTGCTCTCTTTGAACTTTGCTTGACAGGGTTCCTTTTATCACTGACAAAGTATTTTATCAAACTGTATCTGTGGATTCAAATCACAGAAATCTGCAGGCTGCCACGTTTCCTGCTTCAGTTTCTTTTTTATGTGCAAACTCTATTTTCACCGCTTCGGTCTTTGGAGGATAGATAGAAGACCTCTAGGCTCATCTAGCTTCATCCTAGACAATCCATCGA
>WHYT01016814.1:398579-409429 GCA_009806455.1 Tetrax tetrax
CCTGCAAACTTCTTCAGATCCTGCTTGATCTGACAGCTGCTGTAAATTGTTAACGGTTGGCAACATGGCAGGCAGGCAGTGCAGTGCTGCATTTGTAGCAGTGTGATTGATTCAGCATCTCCTGCTCTTGGCAATATTATCGGCTTAACACCTTGCTGCCCTGCATATGAGCTTTCCCTTAGGTAGTCCCATTGCCATGGGGAGAATTTGCCAGAAGAGCTGATAAAAGCTGTCATTTGAAGTGTAGAACTTTTCCCAGCATGTACATTCACACGCTTGCCCTTAACACTAACAACAAAGAAAACTAAGAAACTTGTGAGTATTTAGGAATGGCGGTTTCTAACACTATTTTTTTCATCAAATTAAATCTGTGGGAAAGCAAAGATCGACTCAGTAACCTTGGTTACTTCAGTTATTACGAAGGGGTCAGCTTTGCCGGAGCTGCCTGAGGAGGATGAGCCAGCGTTGTTCCTTGGCCAGGGTCCCTCCATCCTTTACTGCTAACAATCTTTAGGGTGGGAATTGGTGGCTGAGTTTGAGTATTGGACAGCTGAAGGTGGCAAATGTCGTGCTCCCATCCCACCTTCCTGTGCACAAGCCCAGCTTCTGTTTCAATACAGACAAAAGTGGTTTGTTTTTCTTTTCTTGTTCTGCAGGGCTGCCATTTCAGAAATCCTCTGTGTGCGCTTGATTGGCATTGAGACTAATCTATTTCTTAGTCCTTCTGTGCTGGTAAGGGGATGGAGGCATACAGTGAAAAAAAATCTAGCTGTTCCACAAGAGGGAGCAAGCTCCAGCAGAATCTTTTTTTTTTCTTTCTTTTTAATTTTTTTTTTAATCTGGAGTTAAAAATATTAAAAGGTCTACATTTGAAGTCTAGAGGGAAGGCATTTCCTCTACACCCTCTGGACTCCAAGGGCTGGCTTTTCAAGTAAGTGTAAATTGATGTTGCTCTATTTTCTTTCAGGAGAAAAATACTGAAAAATAATATTTTAGTTAGAATTTGACCCTCAATATTTGCTTCTCAAAACAAAACCTCTCAGCTCATAGCTGGAACATAATAGTAACCAGTATTTTGTGAGGTCAATAAAATATGATAATTGGGATACCCTTATTGACTCTGACTTAAAATGTCTGAGTGATGCAGATGTGAGGCAGTGGGTACAGGGCACTCTTTGCTTTCTGAATGGAATTTGGGCTGCTTCAGTTTTTCCATTTGTGCTTGTGGAATGAGTTCGGGTTTGTTTTGAGGACTGCTTATTAGTCCTCTTCCCCAGTCATGTGGAAAATAGCTAACGGTGCTTTCTGAGGCCAGAAGATGCTGTTCTCTGGAGCGGCTGCTCTCTTTGAACTTTGCTTGACAGGGTTCCTTTTATCACTGACAAAGTATTTTATCAAACTGTATCTGTGGATTCAAATCACAGAAATCTGCAGGCTGCCACGTTTCCTGCTTCAGTTTCTTTTTTATGTGCAAACTCTATTTTCACCGCTTCGGTCTTTGGAGGATAGATAGAAGACCTCTAGGCTCATCTAGCTTCATCCTAGACAATCCATCGATCTTAAAAAGGTTTCTGTTAACAGTCGCTTCAGGACACCAATGTGCACACACCTATTCCAGCAGCAGGGACCGGCCTCTTTTCCAGGAACTGGACTACTCATGCTGTGAGACACAGATGTGACTGTGAGGAGGATCTGAACAGAGATTCCTGTGCCAAGGTTGCCCTTGGTCCAGGTGGAGGACTGTTGTGTCATGCACCGCTTACCAGCATTGTTCACAGCCCTGTGGGTGGGAGAGCCACCACCACTCTCTCTCCTCTGCAGAGAGTTTTCTTTTTGCGTGTTGATTGGAAGGGCTTGTTGATGCATAAAGGGCAGTGACAGGATCTACTTTTTTATATCTCCCTCCGTCCTTCCGGTCCTTCAGGTACGCCCAAAGTACAGGACGTGTCTTTGCTTCTTCTCCAGTTTTTAGTCTGTACATCCATTTCTTACAGGTGCCTGAACAAGGGGGAGGACAGGACACCTTGTAGTATCCTGAGTGGACAAATACCTGTCACATACACTGAGAGCAAAACCAGAACCTTGCTGTGGAAAAGTAAAACAAATCTGTTATTTGACAGTTCCCTCCTGTATCCCTCTGAGAATCGTTTCCAAGGGAATTGAGAGCGAACCAGCTGTCAACACAGAAGCACAGGCAGTTACCTGAAATTCTCCACTGCCACGCTTGGCGGCTTCCTTTCCAGAGGCTGTGCCTGCGTGACGCACCCTCTGGGCTGGCACTCTGCACACAAGTGCCATTATAACACTGTTTCTCCTCTCAGGATTTTGCTGGCAGTGTAAAAATCTCTTCAGTTGTGCCCTGTGCCTCCACCAGCTTGGGAATATAGGTACAGTTTTTTTTTTCCCCTTGAAAGCAAGTGACCCCCACACATTGGCAAGTGTGTGTCGTGAAAGCAAAGATGTGCGGACTGTTAGAACATCATAAGGCTGTTTCCTGCTGGGAAAGGAAGGCTGAGGATAAGAACACCACTTCCATAGCACCGTTGCTCTCTTTAGCGGGCTGTGGGCCACAAGCAGTCAGGACTGAAAATTGTCTCTGTCTTCTTTAAAGTACGAAGACCTTGGTTGCACAGTTGGTTCTGAGTTGCTTTACGTTTTAAACTCGCTTATGTTCTTTACTTGAATGTCAAGGGCTATGATTGTCACAAATAACATCTGAGGTAGGGAACATACTGGCACAGAAACCACTCCTGCTGAGTTTCTAATTGATCCTAAAACTTTGCTAAGTGAGTTTGTGTTTTACAAGAGGCGCTGTTTAGAGCCATCCTTGGAGAACTTGCCCCTGCCTGCATAAGAGTTTGGAGCAGGAGTGAGATTGGTTCTTTTGTAATTCTGTCCTATATTCTGAACCTTTCTTACTAATGCTACGTGTGTGTGTGTGTGTGTGTGTGTGTGTGTGTGTATCTGTCCATGAACATGTCTTCTAACTAAGGTGTTATTACTGCACCATACAGTGTGGATGGGGGAATGTTCCCTTGAGCTATAAATGTATTTTGTACAGGAGATAATGGAAAATGAGGTAGGACTTTGAATTTAATTTTGTAATAAAAACCTCTTCTTTCAAGCATTCTCTTTGTGTCTAGACCTTGGGGTGGTTTTTTTTCCTCCTCTTTCTTCTCTCCCTCACATGCGCACTTGAAGTAGAAACATGAACTTTAAACAGACCCATTGGAGAGTTTGATCTAGGACAACGGTGATTGACATCAGCTTTTAGCACACCAGTGTTGCTGGACTGCAATTCCAGGAGGTCAGATTTTACTGCAGTCCAAGGGATGTGCTGATACACAGCAGGAGGTGAAACTGGTACATCTGGATGAGAATAAAGTACTGTTGGTTGAAGTGGGTTTATTTCTCCATGTTAAAGACATGTGAAATTGTAAATATGTATAATATGGGTATACTCATCAAGCTTCTGGTAGGTTGTCTATGAACACTTAATTTGACAGATCGAGCAGTTTATTCAGGAACCCAGCATTCTTCTGTAAGTCATTCCTGTGTCGAGTTTGTGGTGTCCATAACATCAGACTGATGCACAATTTTGTACAAATAAGGCCCTTGCTATGAACTGAATGCAAGAGTCTGTAATAAAACTGGAATGCTGTAAATGAGAACCCGGCTCTACGCCAGGCTGGAGTGGCAGGGCAGTGTATACTTGCGAGCACAGCGTGTAATAAGGGGTTCCCATCCTCGGGGTGGTACTGGAGGGGGAAAAACAAGATACCTCCTTCTTATTTGGGGCTACACATTGATGCCCGAGTCGGTGCTGGAGGAGAGCTGACCAGTCCATTTAGACGTGTTCTGGGGGCTGCTAAAGTAAAGCCAGGACAGCTAGAAACTGGACTATGGCCTGCGCAGGTGGATAGAATAGGCTAATAGATGGTTACTGAAAAGCCAATTGACATCTTGTATTGCTTCAGAAAGTGCAAATTGGTCTTTGGGTATTGTCTGGTCAGGGCTATTGTTCTGGAAGGAAGGACTGCTGACACAGATGCTATGCTAGAGCATAGGGAGGCAGCCATGAGGAAAAGGCATGAAGAAAATGCTGATAATAGCTGAAGTAAAACTTTACTTCTCAGTGCCGTCTAAAGGAAGAATGGCTTCTTTCTGCAGGTAAGTGATCTCATGTCAGTGAACACGGGACTGATTCCATTCCACATTTGTTTTGAATCTGCCAGGTTTCTAGGCTTCTAAATTCCAGCCATCGTCCTCAAGGAGAATGAGGCTTTTTTTGTAACCTAACATTTTAATATAGTTTGTGCTCTGTCTTCAAGCTGCTGTTTAATCGTCTTTTTTGATAACTTGCATTGGAAGTTTCTATTTGGTTGCTTTCTCTAGCCCTCAAATCTCCTGTGCATCTTTCATCCAAAGCTGGTCATCCTGCTGTCTTGCAGCTGGCACCCTTGCAGCTGACACAAGGTAGTTTTCGGGCTTCATTTGTCTGATGCTTTTTTTCACCATGTATATTAGGATGAGGTATTCTGAAGTACCTAATTCTCTCCATTGACCAGAAAAGGAGTTTTGGTTACTTGCTCATATGAAGGCATCTGTGTTGGGTCAGCCGAGTCCCACCCTGGCAGAGTGCTGATCCCTTAGAATGCTTTAGGGAATATAACTGGTTACAAGGTGGAGAAGGAAAGCAGCTGAGAAGTGGGGAGGAGCTGGTTGAGATGGTACATCTTTTTTTAAGATTTCTGAGCTGTGTGAGAATAGCCAAATAAAGCCAGTGCAGCTGAAGAAAGTGAATTTAAACAATTTTGATAACTTCAGGCAAAAATCCTATTGGAAGCAGGACAGAGGAGCGATACTTAAATAAAGGTCAACAAGAGCACAAGCACCAACTATCCCAGTGCAAAGCAAGGCTTGGAAGAGCCAAAGGAGCCAAAGATGAGAAGCTGAGTAACGGGTTATTAATTGAATTCAAATACAAGAGAGAAGCATCCAGAAAGTGAAAACTCAAATCACTGAGGGCTGCTATGAAATAGTCATGCAGAGGGAGAAGGCAAAAAGGCTACTTCACAAAATGAAGACATGATGAGGAATATCAAAGTTAATGAAAAACTGTCAGGACGTAGGTAGGAAGAGATGGATCAAGAATTAGATCACTCCTTGGCAGTCAGAAAGGCATGAACTGATGGATCACTCTTCAGAGTTGTACACCCATCTTCAAATGCTTTTATGATAAACTCCCTACTGGGTTTTTCATTATTTTCTCTACGCTAGTTTTTATCAGGCTAATTTCTTCCCTATTTAATAACCCTGTTTGGCCTCTTTTGAGTATTGCCACATTTTACACTCTGTAAGTCTGCTGACATTTCTTTGTTTCAAACATTATTAAAACAAAATAAAATTAATAATAAGTAGGTTGGAGATACCCTTAGGCAGCTCTTGTAGGACTCATGGGTGCAAGCTATCTGTGCCTGCTGATTTTAAGTCTTCATTGCTAACAGTTGCTGTTTAACATCCTATTTAATTACTAATGGATTGGAAAGTACTTTATGATGTGATATAAGTACATTGCTCTCCTCAAGACAGAGCCACAATATTTATTCAACGCTTAGGTGTTTCTTACTCTGGAGTTTACAGGTGCAAAATTTCTCAATGAACTGGAGAATTATTTTTGACAGAGCCCCAAAACTGGAACGGCTGAGGTAGGTGAGGAGGAGAGGACCTCAAGCAGGAAAGGATCCCACACACAGAAGCAGTAACACATGAGGTTTGCTTTGAAAGCAGATGGCTGAGTGCAAAGGTTGTGATGCTAGCACAGCCCTGCCACAAAGGACTGGGTGCAATTAAATGCTAAATCTTTGTTTTAATAAATCGCATCAAAGATGCTGTTCTCAGAGACAACCACCATAGGTCAAATGATTGTAGGAGATGCCCTGGTCAATAGCATCAATTCAAATTTCCAGAAAGAGGGAAAGAACAGGCAGAACTGAGATCAGAGAGACGACAATCAATGAGCACTTCAGAGATCAGCACCAGGAGCACTCCTGAAACAAGACGAATCCTGTGGGGAAACTACAGAGGCAGCTCCACAAGGAGTAAAGCATCCTTTCACCAAGCTTTTCCATGATGTTTCAGCAGCTGAAGGATGATCCCATCCAGAAGTATAAGGGCAACTGGAGGAAGATCCAAGCCCATGTGCTATGTAGGACAGAAGCCACATAACTGCGCTGACTCAGTGCTTGCCAAGTTGCCAGGCGTATTAGCTAGAGCACCATGTTGAGTTAATGTGAGGCTGGAGAGCTTTGGGACCACGGCTGCTTGCCTCTCACCAGCTTGGAGTTTGCACATCTCTTTAGTTGCGTCTTATGATCAAATTCAGCTTGTGTGTCAAGACTGACACGGTAGGTAGACTTTTTGAACTTGCTTTGGTAGAGTGACTTACAAAAGGCAGAGGTTGCTTCTTGGAAGTTCACAGCCTGGTGGTAGGAGTATCACTGTGCTGGAGAGCACAAGGTGAATAACAACCTAGGTAAGGTCTGAGCATCTGTAAGTGCCAGAGCTGGTCCAACAGCCTCCTAAGTCAAACATATGCAGGCTAGTAGCTCTCTGTGTGGTCCTCTTTGTCTTCTCTCTCTGCTTCATGCCCTCTCAGCCCTGGATTATTTTCACCTGCCCGTACAAACTTTCCCCAGTGGTCCTGGGAGATCCAAGATGAACCTGGGGATGTCTAGTAGCAAACTGAAGTCAAAAGACCTGTTTTCATTTTATTCTGTTGTGGAATCCTCTCCCACACATTTTTTCCTCCTCCCTCTGCCCATCCCTCTCCCCTCAGCCCAAATCCTCAAGGTCAGTAGTGCTGCCCTGCTCTCCCCGCAGGCACAGTGGCAGCCAGTGAGCTCTGCAGCTGTTGCCTTCATCATTTTATTGGCTACATTATTCCCTCTTGCATCTCTTTTGCTTCTTGTTATGCAACTGTATTTTGTAATTTGCTTTGCTACTGAGCTGTGCCGCACCCTGGCCTGAGTGGATAGCTTGAGAAGACCGCAGGGAACATTGCAGGACTTCTGCTGCCACCTGAGGATGGAGACGGGGGTCTGGGGAAAAGAGGAGCCGTCACGGTCCGTGGTTTTGAGACTGGGAGCAAGGGGAAAAGAAAGGCGATTAGCCAAGCCCAGGAGTTCGTATTGGAGGTGAGCAGGGAGTCTGAAGCAGCTAGATCAAAGTCGCATTATTCATGAAGACTCAGACATGTAGAATTGGAAATGAGCAGGAGTCCAAAGGGAGATTTGGGTTTGTTGGTACAGCAGCTGGGAGGAAAACTGACAGTACTGCAGCAGCATGTACAAAACCGTCATCCCTGGGCCAGGCTGATGGGGTGTCTCTGGGCTGTTCTCCGAACGCCCTGAACCCTGAGGACAGGGTCGGAGGCTGATGTTTGCGCTCTTATTCCCAGTTCTGTCATCCTGTGTTATGAGATGGGGCAAGTTTCCTTCCCTGTGGGTAAACTGAGGCACTGAATGAGTAAAGCCAACACTTGGCAAGGGGAATTACGAGTGTTGGTACTGTAACTTGAGGGGCCTCTAGATTACAATAACTAGACCCACTGCAAATTAAAAACATAATAAAATTGTGTTCTTTCAAAGCACAAAAGAGCTTTATAATCCTCTTTGCAGGTCACTGAGCTTCTCCAGAAGTCTGCCTCCCATTTCTCCAAGTGGCCTACGGATGATTTTGGAGCAGGCTGTGCTGCTGACCCAGTGGTTTTTCACTCATTAGAGCTCCAGAGACGGTCTTGTAGAAATCCAAGAACATCTCAGAAAAGAGCTGAGCTGCCAGGCTAGGTACACGGAGCCAAGGGAGCTGGGGACCATCCCAGGAAACCCTCAGACCATGGAAACATTTAGAGCTCAACTTCTTGATGCATCCTGGGGCTTCCTCATGCTTGAAGGCTCACAAAACACTTGAAGGAGAAGTGAGGTTTGCTTGTTTATTTTTCCTTGTACTTTAAATCCTCTCTGGACTCCACCTCCAGTGCTGTGGCAGCACGAGGAACTCCTCCAACAGCCACATAGCTGCGAGGGAGAGGCTGCTTTGCACACAAGGAAAAGCACCACGTCTCCCAAGCCCTCGCTCTTTTTAATCGCGTGAATGGTGGTTCAGGTGTTTGTTACCCCTGAGTTCTCCCTGTCTCCCACCTCAAGTCCCTCCTTACAGATCCCTCCCCCTGTGCTGGAAGATCTGTGTTGTCACAGGGAAAAAAACCTGCTGGTTTTATTAAGGATTCACTGTTCAGAGGGGCAGGGAAGGTGGGAAACTGCTCCTGGATGTGCCCATACCCTGCCCAGAAGGAGCTGGTGCTGGGGGACAAGGAAGGAATTAACTCTCTTTGGTTCTTAGACTCTGCTGCGCGTCACACTAGCGTAGGCTTTGGGTCCCAACGGGTGGGCAGTGGTACGGCCAGCCCATTGCCCCTTCCGTCAGCTGGGGCGCCCGTATGTTCCACAGGAGGAGAAGACAGGTCATGCTCAGCACTCATTGCTGCCGTTACGTCTCGTCCATTCTGACGCTTGCGCCTTGCTTGCGAGCACTCAGCATGCAGCCACCATCTGCAGCCCGGAGGGAAGGTACGGGTGGGAAGACTTTGGACAAGAGCCACCGTTTTCCCATGCCGTCATGGCTTCACTGCTGTTGTCTGACAGGCCCTTGCCATCAGGAGCAATGGCTGAACCCGCATTCTATTGTTGCCCTGGGATATGATAGCTGGTATGGCACCTGCATGGACTCAAGGAACAGTGTCCCACATCCCAATTAAGCTTTAGTTGCTGATTGCTCTTAACTACAACTTGTTTTAGTGGTGCTGCTCTTCCTCCTCTATCAGCCAGCTCTGAATATATTGAAAATGTTGCTAGGCAAATACTCAGCCTCAGTTGCTGCTCTGACCACACATACCGGCTTTAACTCTGCTCCTGGGTGTCCTGTGGTCCAGGGAGGACTCTCTGCTCTTCTGTTCTGCTCTCTTCTCTTGTCAGCAGGGTCAGGCTGGGCTGCCCAGCCAGGCCCTGGTGAAGCTCCACATCTGTGTGGTGGTGACAACCTGCTGAAGTGGCAGGGCAGCTTGTGCAGATGCATCTAGGATGCGGCTTCACACTCTTTGCTGGTGAGCTTGATCAGCTGCAAGACAGGGAAGGGTTAATGTTTGCGTGAGCACTGCTGGGCTTGTGTGAGCCGCGCTGCTCAGATTAACCCCGTATTTCCTGCTGCTCTCCCTTGCAGCCTCAGCAGTTATCATCACACTGATTTATCGTCTGCGCCCCGTGTGAATGTTTCCTTTGCAACCACGCAGCTAAGATGCTGGTTTTAGTGGCAGCTTGCTGTGGGTCAGAAGATGGTGGCCAACAGCAGGAAGCACTGCGGGCTGGCAGGTTGTGTGTTCCAACCCCTCAGCCATGAGATGGCCCTGCAGCTCGTGACTTTTCTTTATTATTGAATGCTTTCTATTTATCCCTTGTTCTCCAAGAATACAGATGTGTAAAGATCATATGCTTTTCTCAGTTATCAGGAAAGTGAAAATGCTGTATTTTTAACAAAAGCCGTGATTTAACAGAAACCATTTGCATCCTTCCATGACCTGGGACCGCTGACGTTAATTAAGTTTTTTCCAGCAATGGCATTCAAAACTCAGCAAACCTGGAACATCATTTGTTTCCTGGCTTGGCAGCCAGAGATCTGAAGCATTTGTGAGACTCCCTAGTCCCATCTGATAGTTCAATTTCTTTGTGAGTTCTTTGGATTCCTCAAGAGGACAGGGTTCTCCAGCTTCCTCTGGTGTCTATGGAGCTGTTCCTGTGCAGGATAGTTGCCCAGTCTGCGCTGAGAATGCGGTGCCTCAAAAGCCGCAGAAAAAAGATCATTTATTCTGGCACTTGCAGAGACGTCTCGGGTGGCTTCCTACTGTCAGGGCTGTCACTCCGGCTCCTTAGGAGAAAGGCCCCTGGGAGACAAGCAGCTGGGGTTTGGATACAGCATTGAACTTATCTCCTTCCAGGGATCATTCTCAGAGCTGCAAAGAGAGGAGCCCCTTTTCTGCCTACCCTGCGTCAATATGCTCCTGCGTTGGGTCGCAGGCTGCAGTCTTCTTTCCTGATGGCAAGAGATAAGCGTGACGTACAGTGCCAGAGTAAGAGCAGCAGAATTTTTACTTCTGAACAGGCTGGGATGCCTTCAGTATTTTGTGTTGCCTTCTGAAAACCTTTACTTGTGCGACTGCTCTGCTTTCCCGGCTTCTGTTGTGCCGCTTGAGACCTTGCCTGCCCCTTAGCACTTGTTTCCCCTGTGCTGCCCCATTAAAAGCAGTTTTCCCTTTAGCTGAACGATGAAGAGAAGGTGGGCGTCCCTGGACGCGTTTGACAAAGATGATGTGTCTTCTGAGCGGTGATGAACAACTTCGCCTGCTTCGGCTGGCTTAATTAGCCTTCAATTAAAGATGGATCTCGCAGTGTTTAGACCGCACCTGCCTGCAGAGACGGCAGGCGGCTGCGGGGCCTCCTGAGCCCCGGGGGAAGCGGCCGGGAGGTGCGGGAGCAGCACCGGGGACCCGCACAAGCCGGGGTGTGCTGGGAGGGGGCTGTGGCGGACGGGGCGGGTCCCTGGTCAAAAACCGGGACGCTCGGAAAATGTCAGCCGTGGATGGGCTGAACTTTCTACTCTGCCCTGCGGGGTGGCTGGGGATTTTAATCTTTTTTTTTTTCTTTTTCTTCCTTCCTTCCTTCCTCCGAGTGGGAAGTACAAAAGGAGCTCTCTTCCCCAGCGGGGAGGGGGCCGGGGAAGCCGCGGGTGGACCCGGG
>WHYT01016814.1:409665-442850 GCA_009806455.1 Tetrax tetrax
TGTTTGTTCCGGGGGGACCCCCCGGCTGACCCCACCCCGCAAAGCCCGGGCCGCTGAGGAGGGGTTCGGCCTCGGGGCAGGGGAAAGGGTGGGCAGAGGGCAGCGGCTGAACCCCCCCCCCGCCCCCGTTGCCTTTCCTGAGCGGATTGGTGTCTCGGTTGGAAAGACGGGGAGAAACTCTTTAGCAACGCCGGCTGTCATGGGACAAGGGCTAATGATTTTAAAATAGAGGGAGGTAGGCTCAGACTGGGTATTAGGAGAAAAATTTTTACACTGAGGGTTTTTACACTGTAGAGCACTGGAACAGGTTGCCCAGAGAGGTGGTGGATGCCCCATCCCTGGAAACATTCAAGGCCAGGTTGGATGGGGCTCTGAGCAACCTGATCTAGTCAGGGATGTCCCTGCTTCTTGCAGGGGGGTTGGACTAGATGGCCTTTGAAGGTCCCTTCCAACCCAAACCATTCTATGAGTCTTTGATTATGGGAAAAGAAAAAGGAAAAAAAAATAAATCTATGAAAAGTCATTTAAAAAGGGGAGTTGGAGAGTTGATGACCCGCTTCCCACGCAGGTGAGAGCCAAGCCTCGCAGAGCAGGGCTGCCAGCAGCACTGGCAATGTTTGGGAGTTTCAGCAGAGGGGAGAGGGGTGGAGAGGCTGACTGTGCGGGATGGGGAGGAGAGAGGCCAGGAGAGAGGTCGCCTTGCCAGAATTCCCTGGAGCCACCGTGGATGGCATCAGCCTGAGACCCGTGTGTGCCTGGGATGAGGGAACAGAAAATGGGAGCTGGCGATGGAGTGGGAGAGTGGGGCCCTAGCCCAGTTTGTACGTGCCCCTCTTGCCCGAGTAGGAAAGACAGCTGCTGGAGCTTGCTGGCCTTCCCCGGATTTGGGAGCTTTGGGGCTCAAGGGGATCGTGAAGTGGGAACGGGAAGAGTCAAGACCACAACCAAGGCTTTGGGGAGAAGGGCCAGGCTGGAGGAACCGCAGTGAGCTGGGACTGGTTGTCAGGTGCCATAAACACGTGCCTGAGAGCTGGGTCTGTAGAGTGGGGAAATGGAGAGTTTTTTGACTATAGGTAACCGGGATTGCCCCAAACGAAGACTTTTCAGAACTTCTGGGTCCTTTGCAGGTCGGGAGGGATCAGCAGGTGGGAAGGGAAGCAGAGGGGGGCTGCAGGTATGCTGCTGAGGGGGGTGTTCCTGGGGTGAGCAGGCCTCTAAATAAAGCTGAGGAAGTGAGAAGATGGGGGTTTCTCTCTTGCT
The DNA here is from genome assembly GCA_009806455.1 of Tetrax tetrax. Taxonomy (NCBI): domain Eukaryota; kingdom Metazoa; phylum Chordata; class Aves; order Otidiformes; family Otididae; genus Tetrax; species Tetrax tetrax. The sequence continues at coordinate 410,926 of WHYT01016814.1, forward strand.
GTTGCAGGCTGTTTGACTTGGACCCTGACCTGTTGCCCCTTTTCCAGTACAACTGCAGGCAGTTTGGCAGCCCTCAGGAGTGCCTCTCTGCCCCCGAGTTCCTGGATCACGTCAGGAAGGTGAGCGAGGGGCTGTGGGCTGGCTGGAGCGCAGCCTTGGTGGAGGAGGGAGCCTTTCGGTTTGGGACTGGGGGGTGTCCAACTGGGGAACGCCTGGGGAGTCTCCTCCTGAGGTGGTGACTGTGGGGGGTTACTCGTGCTAGCAGAAGGTGCTGTTGCCAAGACAAAGTGCCCTACGACAGGGAGGATGTGGGTTGTGGTGGGTGAGAAGTACTGTGCTGATTTTTGTGCCCTCATCTGAGAGTAGGCTGCTTCTTATGAAAGCTGGAAGCCTCTGTGCCCTACCGTGGAAGTGCCTTGGCAAGCTGCCTTCTGTCCAGACAAGGCCAGAAGCCCTCTGCTTGGCCACGTGCTGACCAGGCGGTGGCACAGAGCTGGGCGGTGGGCCAGGCTCCCCGTGGACCCTGTGCTGTGGAGAGTCCGTTGATGCAGCTGCAGAGCCAGGAGGCCCTCAGCGTCTCTTGGACTGGCTCTGCGGGAGTGCTGAGGTACGCGTTGGCCTCCCCCTTGGAATGGGGAGAGGAGCAATGCTGATGTCATCTGGAGGAGCTCACGCATGGACAGAATTACAGCCGGTGCAGCAGAAACCCTTTGCTCAGCCCTGAGGAGCGGCAGAGCCCAGCCTCGGCTTGCAGATGCCTTCATAAACCGTCTGGCTCCATCTTTAAACCACTTTGGTGCCTCGCTTGCCTGTCATTGTTCCTTGTAAGAGGCTGTTTCAGGACTGTGCTCCTCTGATAGCTGCAAGCTTTTTGTTATTTTCCAGCCTCTGTTTATTGGCAAAGTTGAGTCCGTTTTTACTTCTGCTATTGTTGCCTAGAGCTGAGATAGCTCTTTGCTCTTGTTGGAGATAATTTCCCTGCTGAAATTACAGAGCACAATTCTATCACCTCTTGGCTTTGCCAAGCTAACCGTGCCCTGGCTTTAATCTCTTCTAATTTGGTATGTCTGTTCCCTTCACCCTTCATCAACCCTTCTCTGCCCTGTTTCCATTTGACTCTTCATGATCCTGGGAGACCACGGTAGTACGTGCTTTACCAGACCAGATCTCTTGGCTGTACTCTCCACCCCATCTCCTGAAAATACCTTGGCTGACCTTAGAATTGGAGTTGCCTTATTCACAATTGCACCATTTTGGCAACTTCTAGTTGGAAACTCTAGTCCTGGCAACTTCCAGGGCTCCCCTGCGGTTGTCCTGGGGTCCGAAGAGCTGTAATGACTGCATCAGTGTCAGATCTTAGCCCGTAACTGGTCTGCTGTGGGGCTGTTTACCCTCTCGGGGACAGAGAGGTCAGCAGTCCTGCCTCCTGTGGCACCTCTGCCAGTGACCCATGGAAGGATGTGGTGTGTGCTGCTGCCAGCATGTCTCACTGATGTGACATGTGGATCGCAGTAGAGCAAACAAAAGCTCAGAAGGCATCTCCTGGGCTGGGAGGTGGCCGGGCTGAGAAGGGTGAAGTAGAGGGGTCAGACTCTTTGTTCCTCTGGGAGGGCAGCAGAGCCCCTTGCTGTTAATGCTGTTCTGCCTCTGTGCTCCTGCAGGTGATGCTGGTGATCGATGCCGCTGTGAGCCACCTGGAGAACTTGTCCTGCCTTGAAGAGTACCTCTGCAACCTGGGCAAGAAGCACCAGGCAGTCGGTGTGAAGGTCGAGTCTTTCTCGGTAAGGCATCCTCCCCTCTCCCGCTGCGGCTGTGTTTGTGCAGCCCTCGGCTGTCCCCATCCCTCTGCGCCCCCCTGCTGGGTTCGGCTGGCTGCAGAGAAAGCCAGTGGCTCAGGGCAGCCCCTGAGCTGCTAATACCTGCATTGGCTCGATCAGGGAAACCTTCAAGCTCCCCTCATTTTCTGCCCTCCCTGAGTAAGCCCAGGGAGAGAGGATGGAGGGGAGCGAGGGATTTCCCCTGTTTGAGGAGGGCGATGGTTTGGGGCACTGCAGTCTCTCCTGCGACTCAGGGCTGCAGGCTCAGCCTTTGCCCTGGGCCCTGGAGCTCTGCATCACACGCTCTGGGCAAACCTCACCGCACCTGGGAAAGGGAGCATCCAACTCTCACTGTGTCTGTGCTGGGGTGGGGTTGCTGCACCTCAGCCCCTGCTTCCCCCAGGGCAGTAAGACAGGAGCATCCTCTGTATTAAACCCTTGCTTACTCCTCTCCTGCCATCAAGCATGGGCAGAAACGCTGGATAACACACAGGGAAGGACAGGTTGAAGGAAAGGTTTCTAATCAACGCACAGCTCCCTCTTGATGCTGCTGGCTTTGGTCTTCTTTAGAGGAAGCAGGGTCCCCTTTGCTTGGGGTAGTGATCCCCACCAGCCCTGTGCTCACTGTGTGGGTGCTCCTGGATGGGGTTGCTCACAGCTCCATGAGGACCAGTGCCCTGTGGAGAGGCCTGAGAAGCGGTGAGGCAGGCCCTGAGCGTCCATCCTGGGGTCTGACCCACTCTCCTCTGCTCAGCTCCTCTGATCTGCTGCTGTGCTAGGGGACGGGGCTGGCTACCTGCATCTGGGAGCTGCAGAGGGTGGATGTGTGCTTCTCCCCTGGTGTTACGTGCACCGTGTCAGCCCTTGCTCCCGGCCGGCACTTCCCGCTCACCCAGGGTGAGTGGGGTGAGGGCCAGCACAGGGCAGGGGAAGGGAACAGCATGAGCTGGCTCTGCGCCCCCTCTGAGCAGCCAGGGATGGGGTGGCCTGGCCCCACTGGTGGAGGAGGAGCAGGAGCTGCATTGCCCTGCAATGGGACAAGTCCAGAAAGGCCATGAAACGAGGAAAGGGGCTGCATGTTGTTCCCTGGTGCTGAGCTTGACGCCTCCCTGTTTGTTCTGCAGACTGTTGGCGAGTCCTTGCTGTACATGCTGGAGAAATGCCTTGGCGCTGCCTTCAGCCCGGATGTGCGGGAGGCATGGAGCAAACTCTACGGTGCTGTGGTGAAAGCCATGCAACGCGGCTGGGAGATCCTCCCGGAAGGGGAGTAGATCCTGCCAGCCATCCCCATCCCTGACCACACAGCGGTCCTGGGCAGAGGGAGCACTCGTGCTGTGCCCTCTGCCTCTCTCCACCTCTGTCTTTCTCTGTGCACCAGCCCATCGCTGTCTCCTCCAGTCATGCCTGCTTCGGGGGTTTCACAGTGATTCTACCTTGCTTCCACGTGACCGCGTCTCTGCCTTTGCTGAGGGCTGGCAGGGTCCGTCTCTGCAGTGAAGCCTAGGAGCACCGCAGCACAGGTACACCGCCCGGCCCCGAGTTCCTTCGGGCTTGCTGGAGCACCGACACCCATGTACCTCCTCTGGCTTTTAGCTGGCTTGTCTTCTCTCCTCTTGCTACTCACCCTAGCCAGATGACAGCTAGTGTAGGCCTCTCGGGCTTATGTGCCTGAGACCCTGTTTGCCGTGCTGAAGACCTGCCAGCTATGGCTCGCTCCTCCCGCGCTGCTCTGCCCGGTTCAGCTGTGGCAACAGTGGATTTGGCTCCCTGGAGGGGTAGAGCCAGCAGAGATGGGAGCTGGCCATACCATGTGGCTGTCCTCCCCAAACCTTGCAAGGAGCTTTTACTCCTCTCCCTTTACCAACACGTCACTACCGGATGGTTAATCCCGATGCTCTCTTCTGCCGTGCCTCTCCCCTGGATGGGATCCATGGCTTCTCATGTCAGGTTGGCCACAAATCAGTGTGTTTCCTAGGGATGCTTCAAGCAGTGGGGTCACATTAATCCTGAGGTGAGGCTGCTTTTAGCAGGCTTGGGCTGCCAGCTGGAGGGTTTTGTATTGTTTTGGGTGATTGATTTAACCTGAAGTGCAGCAGCAGTGGTGGCTCTTTACTGGTTTGTGTTAAGGAGAATAAAGTAAATACGAGGAAAACACATCTTAAAATAAAAATGAAGATTGCAATCATGTCATGGCAACAGCTTGCAGAAATCATACTGGCTCTTGGCCAAGCATCGCTGGAATTTCTCTGCTGATGCTGTCAGGACCTGGAGTGCCTCCCAGCTGCACACAGTGCCCATCTGCAGAGCTCCTCACCCTTTAGTAATCCCTCCCAGCCATGCTTGAGATGTAGCCGCTTCGGAGCAAAGTGAGGCACTTGGTTAGGCGCGTGTGGTAGTCCTGTGTTAGGACAGGAGTGAGAAGACAGCATCTGCAGGAAGAAATCCCAGGAGATGGCTGAGAGGCAGCGCCTGCGGGCTCTGGGGCGAGCTGAACTTGAGCACTTTGAAGAAGAGGTCATAATTATGGGGAAGCCATTGTGGGACAGGCAGAACCCTGTTTCCAGCCATCACGAGCCCCAGGGCAAGGACATGGAGCAAGTATTCAGTTACAAGCAGAGCCCTTTTTTTGTTGCTCCTTCAGGGCAGGAGGAACCCGGTGGTGAGGGCTGAGATGGTCCTATTCTAGAGACACGTTCCTCCTGTACTCAGATGTCCTCTGCTTTGGGACAGGAGAGGGCTGCCCGCTCCACGCAGCTGCAGCCGAGGTCTCCCAGCCCCATGCCATGGAGGGGGTGATGGGGTGCCCCGTGAGATGCGGCTTTTCTTCCATGCCACCCCGTCTGTTGGTAGCCATGGGCTTCCAGCAAGCAAGGAGCCCTCCAGCTGTGCTTGGGAGGGGGCTGAGTGGCGTTATGGAACAGGCAGTGAACATCATCGCATGGGATGCTTGCTGTCCTCCCCATGTTACCAGGCTCTGCTCCTGCAGTCCTACAGCGTGGCGATGTGCATCCAGGCCCATGGCTCTCTCCATCAGCTGGGTCAGGTGGGGTCCTGCCCATTCTCACATCAGGCAGTGAGGGATGGAGGAGCTGGGGCTGGGGGGAGGCGCTAGCTGTTACAGCATTGTACGGGAGGAATGGGGATGTCCTTTTTGCAACCCTGTTCTGGGGCATCAGCCTTCAGCATCATGGGAGGGACCTTCTGGCTCTGTGTGACAAGTAGGCAGCTGTGTGATTGGTGGGTTGTGGGTGTTACTGCCCCCAACCATTCCCACTCCCTCTAGCTTTCCCAGCTCCTTGACTTCTTTTCTGTACCACGTTTTGTGTAACTCCCAAGAGAACTGAACTAGTCTGTGTGCCTCTTACACCCAGCTGTACTGTTTAATAAAGAACAATAGTGAGTCTCAGCCCTTTTTGCTGCCTTATATTTCTTTTAAGATAAAAGGCCCAAGCAAGCTAAAAAAAAAAAAAAAAAGATGATAGAGAGGGGTTTACTGGTTTCTTGTTGGCTCTAGCTTTGGAGATATTGGTCACTGGGAGCACTTGTGTAGTCCAGCTCGACTGACATGAGAAGGCATTTAGCACTGAATGTCTGTTGGGAGCTTTTGTGCACTGTAATTGAATGGGGGAGCAGCGGAGGGGCTAGCAAAGGCCTCCTGCTGATGATTGCTCATTGCCCTTCGAATTTAACGACCTCTAATGGAATTAGAGTTTTAAGTAATCAGCCTAAAAAAATCCCTTTTCTGTTGTTGAGCTGCTGCTTTGTTCTTTGAGATAGCGTTGGCTCACCCACTGCTGGTCGCCCGCTGCTGGTCGCCTGCGGCGGCAGGGCACAGCCTGGCAGCGGAGTCCTGCCTGGCTCCGTGTGGCATCCACCCTGCCAGCTGGACTGCGGAGCCACCCCGGCAGCCCTGCCGCAGGGAGCAGCTGCTGGGGATGCAGGAGGTCCTGCCTCCGCCTGGGGCATGTTCGAGCTTTGACGCAGGGGGTTTCTGGCCCTGGGAGAGGTGGGCACTTGGCACTGAAGAAGGATGGTCCCTAGAGCGGGAAAGCCAGCTCGGGGTCTGTGATAGCATCTCCTGAGGGCTGGAAATCCCAGCCCTGCTGCAGGAGAGCATGGGGAGCATCCTGGGAAAGCCGTGCTGCTCTGCCCTGGGCAGCATTTAGGATGGGGCTTGTTCTACAGGGCTGTGTGCAACGGGTTTGAAGGGTGAAGAGAGCAGCAGAGATCTGAATGCAAAGAAGTCCTCCCTGTGGTTTGTGGCTAAGATAAATCTTACAGCTCTTCCTGGCCTGGAGCGCAGCTGCCAGACTCGGGGCTGGCAATGGGAGCCCAACCCCAGCGCTGTGGGGAAGGGTCAGCACAGCACCCCCCCCCAGCAACAGCCCCATCTTCAGCTCTCCGCACCACGCAGGGGGGTTGCCACAGCTCCCGCAGACCCCCCCACCCCAACCCCACTTTGTCTTGGCTGCTGCCCAGTGGGGATGCTCCCGGCACTGCCCGCTGCCGGCTGGCGCGATGGGAGATGCCATGCAATGGCTTGTCCCTGGCTGTGAGGGACCTTTGTGTGCGCAGGCTGCGACCAGGCGAGCGGGTTTCGGAGGGCCAGAGTGGCGGAGGTGCAGCGTTATGGGGCTTACACCACCTCACTGGGTTGCGATGAGCTTCCCTGGCATGAGGGTCGGGAGAGGGGCGAGCCGGGGGGCAATTACAGCCCTCGCTCACAGCCAGGCTCCTGCCTCAGCTCCCCGGTGCCAGCCAGGCCCTACGTTTTGCCTTGATAACCACTAATTACGCACCATGGGGGGGTTTCTTTGGGGGTGTGTGGTGGGGAGGGAGTGGGTTTTTTAATTTTCCAGCTTTTCACCCGAAGAGAAGCCCTCCCCATGCCCCCTGCTCTGTGCTATAAGCCAAGCTGGCCACGCAGGGCTCATCCCCTGGGAGCTGTGGAGGGGCCAGCAGGAGCGATGTGCTGAAACCAGAGGCAAATCATTCAAGTAAGAATTTGGGTATAAAGAGCGTGTTTTGGGAGGGAGAAGGGGAGCAAAAGAGTGCTGTCTGCTCAAAAATTAGAGAAAGGCTCCCCAAATGGTGTTGGCCCCTCCTCTGTGGGACTTGCATTCCTTTGGGAATGTCTGCTCCATCTCTAGGTGTGACAAGCCCCCCTCCACCTCGCCATTGCCCCTGCTCCTTGCTGGGGTCCCATAGGAGCTCCAGGCCACCCTTCTGCTCTCTCCAGGCAGTGTGCCCCACTTGGGTGGTGTCTTGAGCCAGCCCTGCCTGCAGCGCTGGTAGGGGACAGGCAGGGGAGGCACATACCTGTGCCCAGGCTGTGCGCCATCCCGTGTTGGGGATGGTGCCAAGGGCTGTGACAGCCTTTCCAAGGGGACACAGTGGAGTGCTCTCCCACTCCTGCGCCTTTACTGCTTTTGCCCACTTGCTAGGGTTTGCTTTTGTGGGGATCATGGTGGACACTGAGGAGGTGTTGAAGCCGTCTCCTTGCTGCTGAAGCCTCTGCACAACATTCCCAGGAAAGGTCAAAAGCAGCCCACAGGTGGCGAAAGGGCTGGGGTACTTTTGAAGGCTCCAGTGGTGAGGGTCTCCCAGTTCTCCTGGCAGGACGACGCACGGGGGTGATGATGCCAGGCAGAGAGTGGGTGAAATCATTTTATTCAAGGCACGGTCATAGCAATAAATCACAAGAAGGTACAGACCTCTGGCACATTCCTACAGCGGAGCAGCCAAGGGCAATCGGGCCAGCAGCCCGAGCTCCCAAGGATGTGGTGCCGCTTGCAGGCACTTGCTTCCACCCAGAGAGAGGCCACCAGCGTCCCCCCTGCTCTGGCCAGGGCTGCCTCCACAGCAGGCAGTGAGGGCAGCGGCTGAGCTGCAGGCAGCCCTAGGGGCACCTGGGCAGGGCCCCACGAGCCCCCCAGGGTGCTTTTTGGGGTTGGGAGGGCTCCCCTGGGGCAACCGCTTGGTGCTAGCATGCCGCAGCCATCACCCCAGCATGCAGGAACATGGGTGGGATGGGGCCACAGGACCACAAGCTGAGACCCACCAGCCCCAGGATGCCCCAGGGCCCACATGAGTCCAACTGAGACCCACAGCTCGCTGCTGGGCTGCCTTTTATCCCATCCCTGCCAGGACTGGGACACCGCCCCCACCTCAGCAGCACCAGTAATGCTGAGCAGTACCATGGCCGAGCATCTGCCTTTGCACAGCAGCACTACCCACGCCAGCAGCCCCGGTGCCAGCAGAGCTGTGTCGTTCCTTCCCTCCGTACACGGCCCTGGGATGGCAGCTGGAATTGCTCTGAAGCCAGCATGAAAATTTGGAGCAGGAAAACCAGCCCCGAGGCCAAAGTGGGGCTGAGAGAGGAGCCAGCATGCCCAGGTGGGCTGGCCTGGTGGGAGAGGGGCTGAGCAGGGCGAGGGGCTGGCCTTGTCCCCAGGGGCTTCCATGACTGCTGCAGATCAGCTGGAAAACCCCTGGGATGCTGCCCAGGCAGGAGCTGGCACATTTACACTGACCACAGCAGGGTTCACACTCAAGGGGTCGTGCAGCTGCTGCGGGAGCATCCCATGGCTGTGGCTTGTAGGCAAGGGCAGGCTGCAGCGGACCTGGAGACTGAGGTCCCGCCCGTGCGCACACCCCCCCACTCCTCCCTGCCCCCAATTCCGTTGCAAGAGGATGGAGCCATGCAGGGTCCCATGGCCAGCCCCAGGGAGAGTGCGAGCATGAGGGAGATGCTGCTGGAGGGGAGTGGGATGACGAGGACCTGCTCTCACAGCCTTAAATGCACACGTCCCTTGGCCTCCTGCTCCTCCCCGAGGACCGAAGGGCACAGGCATGGTGCAGTGGTGGCAGAGGGAGGGTGGAGAAGAGCTGGGCTTGCATTTTGATGCCTGCCTCAGGGCAGGACCACTGGTGCTCAGGCAGACATGGGAGCAGCCCTGGGCATTCACCTCCTCCACCAACGCACAGGCATCTCAGCAGTCCCTGCTTTAATGGGCAAAATCTTGGGGCAGCAGTGGGGGCAAGTGGGAGCCTGCATGGCTGGCACTGGGTAGACAGGATGGGAAGCAAGGGTTAGGGGTGGCCATCCCCTGCCACTGAGGACCCACGGGACAGTGTGGCTGCGGGCACATTCATCTGAGCTGTCTGGGCTGCTTCCCCCTCACAGAGGGGACAGGGCCTCCCTCCTGTCCCCAAAGCATGGCCTCTCACAGGGACCCTCTCCCCATACCACTGCACCCCCTCCTCCCCACAATGGGCTGGAAGAGGCAGGTGGGGATGGGGGGGGCATGTGGAGGGCTGAGCCGGTGGGACCAGCACAGCCTCCCATCACCTGCCATGCAGTAGGGTCTCCCCGTCACATCAGTCCTGTCATCCCCCTACCCTGTCAGCAAGGTGGCCCCCACCAGTGCTGGGAAGGCTCCTTCCTGCCCCTGGCATGTCCTCCATTCTCAGCACAGCCGGTCCTCCTCCCGGTGGCAGGGATGCTCACTGGTAGCGGGCCTGGCTCTCCATCACGGGGCCACTCCTGTACTCTCCCTCCACTGTCTCCAGCTCCGTCTCGAAGCTCTGCAGCCCCTCGTCCTCCACGTCCTCTGCCGGCTCCAGGTGGTTGCCCATGGTGCCATAGGACTGGTGCGCTGGAGAGGCCGCCGGCGTCAGGCTCAGCTCGGGCTCCTGCAGGACAGTGGCCACGAAGAGCTGCCCCGGGGGGCGGTGGGGGGTCAGGGCCCAGGGGAGAGAGGCAGGGGGGCCGCAGCAGGGCTGGGGAGGGGTACTCACATTGGAGTTAGGGGTGGAGGAGACGCTGCTCCGCTCCACATCATTGAAGGCGCCCTCAGACTGGTCAGACATCTGGGGAGAGGGAAGCTGGGAGTAAACGATGGATTGGGGGTTCCCAGTCGAAGCTGGGGGGGCAGCCAGGCACTGCCTCCAACTCCCCATAGCAAACACACCCCAGAGAGGCGAGGAGGGGACAGAGTGGGGCGAGGGAACAGGACAAGTGGCTGCCCGTGATCACCTGGTAGCTGGAGGGTTTCCGTGGCTGCAGCTTCTTCAGGCAGAGGCCAAAGAAGGAGAAGATGATGCAGGAGAGGAGGACCACAAAGGTGAAGAGGGTGACAGGGCGGGTGGGACCTAGAGCAGAGAGACACTGGGGCAGCACATGACCCTCCAAGGACCTGCTGCGTGTCCAGCTAAGACCCAGGCTGGCGTATGTTTTGGGTCTTACAAGCTTTCAGCCCCCTTCCCAAAACACCAGCTGACATGCTCTTCATCTTCCAGGTCTCCATCACACCTTCCCCCATCCCATCTCCCTTCCCACCCTCCACAGTGTGCCTAACTCAGGGGTGACACCAGCAGCTCATCCCTCCAAGTGTCAGATGTGACCCTCAGCAGTGGCAGGAGGTAGGCCCGAGCTCTCCCTACCGAGGCGCAGGACGGAGAAGAAGAGCAGCCAGAACATGCAGAGGATTGGGGCCACCACGACCTGGCTGGTGGCAGCAACGTGGAGGCGCTGGTTCAGCTTGGTGGGGATATACACGTAGTAGATGTTGTACCGGTCAACCATGTGTTTGAGCAGCATGTAGAGCAAACCTGGCAGGAGGAGAGGGGCCATCTGAGGGATGGACAACAGGGACAGCCGGGGGCAGGGACAGTGGTCCAGGGGACGATATCCCCCTGTACCACACAGGAAGCTCATACTCTCACACCACTGCTGGCAGCTGGGACTGGCCGTTCTCGGCATGGCCAGAGGCAGCAGGACCAGGGACATGCTGTCGTACTCACCAAAGGGGACAATGATGGGGCAGGTGATGCTGTAGGTCATGACAACGGAGAAGATGCAGCAGGTCCAGGCATACTCCAGTCCAAACTGGAACTGGTAGGCTTGGCTCTAGGGCATAACAGTGCCATTACTGCCTCTGCAAACCCCGCCCTTGTCTTAGCTCCCCGGCCCACACGATTACCTCCCCCTGTTATTCCTATGGGGCCAGGGCCAGCTGCGCCCCTTGCGTGGTGGCTTGTCCCCCACAAACCTCCCCATAGGATTGGGACAGCACATGTTTTCAGTGAGCACATCCCTGCCATGCCGGGCGTTGCGCAGGCTCAGAGATGACCAAAGCCACCTACCCGCTTGACGTGGAGCCGCTCAGGCTCGGACTTGGCGAAGCAGAGGCGGGCGGTGTAGACAAGGAGGCCTGGGATGCGCAGCAGCTCCATGGCTGTCCCGATTAGGCTAGAGGTGACCACGTAGTTGACGAAGAAAGCGCCGTTGTCCGGGAGGAAAACGCACCTGCCCCAGGGATGCAGAGGGTGAGAGGATGCTCGGGCAGGCAGCTGGGAGAGCCACTCGGGGCTGGCACCGGGTGCTCCCGCTTGCCTGGGAGCTCCCTGCTACTCACTGGAACTTGACATCGGCATCATCCAGAAAGTGGGTGTCGAAGAGCCAGCGGAAAAAAAGGTCCAGGCTGGAGGGGCAGAAGAGGAGCAGCTCAGAAAGAGGGGGAACAGCAAAGCACCATGGGGGGCACCCAGCAGGCACGTGTTTCCCCCTGCCTCAGGTGGGTGAGACCCTCTGGACCCTACACCGCCAGAGCAGCCCCTTCTGCTGCACAGGACCACCATGGTATGGGTGCTTGGCTCCCAGACAGTCAGGATTGCTGTAGCTGGGGCTACGCAGATACCTGACCTGGTCCTTTCAGGGTCTGCTGAAGGGCTGATCCCAAGCAGGGCACCACCAGCACCCTTGGGTCAACCGTGGCAGCCGGGCAAGCTGCTCCACTCCCCTCCTCCTCCACAAGGAAACTTTCTGTCCATGACCATCTGGGAGCAGCTCAGCACAGCTAAAGAGGGAACGTTTTCCTCCCCAGAGACAGCTGTGTTCAGCAGCAGTGGGCCTTTAGCCCTTGGGGTGTAAGGGGCCCATGCACAATCCTGGCTGCTTGGGACCAGGGAGAGCAAATGGCAGAGTGGTCTGTACCTGCTCAGCCCCAGTGAGGGCAGGATGATGACCATGAACACCAGGAAGAAGAAGCACTTGTGCATGGTGAGCTGATTTTCACTTGACCTGCAGAAAGACAAGGCAGGAGAAGAACACTGCACTTTTCCAAGGCAGAGCAGCTCTTCACCAAGGAGCTACTCCCAGTCCCAGGAAGCCACGTGCATTTGATCTACCTTGCAGACCCTCCCCCAGCGGGAATCACCACAAAGAAATCTGCTGTAGTGAAAACTCTTCACCTGCTTCATCCCTGCCCTCTCCCACCATCCCTGCTGGTATAGATACCCAACAAGAGGCAGCTGGCTGCCTACAACAGGTTCAGGTGCCCCCATTTCCCCCAGAAAGAAGAGAGGTGGTGATAATGCTCCTGCAAGGACTCAGCAGATCAGGTACAGGGGCTGATGCAAGTGAAGGATCAAGACAGAGTATGTTGTATGAGCTGGGCAGGGCTTCCTCTGCTAGGAGAACTTTGAGCATCTTGAACCCGTAACACTGTCTTGGAGGGTTGGAAGCACAGCTGGGATGTGCCACCTGAGTCAGGGCTACGGCCCTGCTACTGCCAGTCCACCATCACACCATCCCTTTCACAAACTTCTTCAGACCCATCTTAAAATCAGCTCCATCTGCCTCTATCAGCAGCCTGGAAGCGTTCAGGGCTATGGCAAGGAAACGGTTGCTTTGGGCATGGACTTGGGGCTCTTTCCATGGAGGGCAACACCCATGGGGCTCTATGGGGGTCTCCCACTCCACTGCCTGCCTCCCTGCAGGTTGGTTCCCATGAGTCCTACAGAGATTCCTCCCATGTACCGCAGCCCTAAAGGAGCACGGGGGGACAGCCCCATTACCTCGTCCAGTGTGACTCGAAGAATGCTGAGTAGTAGACAAGGAAGGGCAGGAAGACGGAGAAGGCCCAGAGCAGCAGTGTGGGGAAGAACTGAGTGATGATGGGGTTCTGCAGGAGAAAAGATGCCGGACACACCCTCAGGAGCCCGCCAGAGCTCAGCCATGCTGGAGGCAGCTTCTTGGGTCTCCTGGTGCAGGATGGTGTGTGCAACTGGCAGGCTGGGGCATCCATGAGCAAGGGTGTTTGTTTTAGGAAATAAGAGCTTGAGGCCAGCCAAACGCACCATAGGCACGGTCTGAACCCCAGTGTCCACCCAACAGCTCACAGGTCAATGAGCAGGAAGGAGATGTGCTACTAGCAGCTCCTAACATCTGGAGCTCTTCCCAACCCTATCCTCTTGCATGGACACCAACCTGCCCTCCCACATGGCAACCAGTACCAAAGCTCAGGTTTGCACAGGTGCCCCAGGGCTCTGCCACTGGAAACACATCAAGAAAGGAATGGACGGCAAGCAGGGGCATTACCACTCCTTGCCTCTCCTCAACACTCATCCCAGTGATTGCTCATCTTCACAGACTCGTGTAGAGCTGGTGCCTCCCCTTATCATAAACAAGCCTGGAAATGAAGACCCTTAGAGAAAGCTGGCAAAAGGCCCCAGGGACTACCTTGAGGCTCTCCACAGGCTGTGTAACATTGAACATGTCCATGGTGTTGACGATGATGGCTGGCGTGGTGAGGAAGAAGAGGAGGATGAAGAGGCAGATATTAAGGAGGATGAACCTCACCCACCAAGATGTGCCACGGACTGATAAATTCTCCCTGTGAGAGGAAAGCAGAATTCGGACATGGTGCAGAGGAAAAGCCACACGTCCTGGGTCTTCCAGCCTGATTCCCAGCAGCTCTGCCTCCTGCTGCCCACAGTGACCTGGCAGCCCCTGCTCTGAGTTCAACCTCTCTCCCCTCCCCATACCGCTGTGCTGACACCTGCAGAGCCTCCAGGACCAGAGTATGACTGGGGAAGTGGGGGTGGGGTGGGAGGCAGGAGTCCATGCAACCAGGAGGCTTTGGAGTCAAGCTGCAGAAATCAGAGCCTGGCAATCACCCCAAACTTCACCTGGCCAAGCCCTGAATCGTGGGGTGATCACCCCAGTCACCCCTGGTGAATTCTGCTATTGCCACAGGAGGGACTGTCAGCCCCTGCCGCCCTGAGAAGGCACCTATAGGTATGGGAACAGGTTCCCTACAGTACCCGGGTTCCCTATAGCTATGGGTATGGGCTCTCTATAGCTATGGGTATGGGTTCCCCCCAGCTGCTCGCCCTCCCTCCCTATCCCACCATGGGGGCTCACCAGATGATATCGCTGGGTGCAGGGGCATAGCGAACGCCCCAGTGGTGTGACTTGACCACGGTGGTGACAGAGGACTGCTGGGGGTGCTTGCGGCAGCGGATGTGGCTGTAGTCCTTCAAAATCCTGCAGAAGGAGGGAGCTGGGTGTCGAGTCTGGATCAAGGGCTCATGACACCCCCACACTTCTCATGAGACCCCTCCTGTGGCCCCAACAGAGTGGCTATCTCCATAGGTGGCAGAGGCACAGTGGAGACAGACCCATTGCCTGCCTCTGGCCAGAGGAGCCAGCAAAGTGCCCCAGTGGCGGTGGCCATCAGGCTGGGGGATGTGCCCGTGCTGGCATGTCTGAGGGGCACTCACACAGCTGTCATCCGCTCGTCCTGGAAGGTGACGAAGGCCATGTCGAGCCGCTTCAGTGTGATGCGGTTGCGCTCGGCATTGAACTCATCTGTGAGCTTCTCCTCCAGCTCCCCATAGTACTGCTCGGCGTCCACCTGCGGGAGCAGCCGGGGCTCTGCTGTGCTTGCCGGGGCCGTGGCACGGGCGAGCTGCCATGCTCTGCCCTGCCCACAGTGGGGATGCACTGCCTGCAGCCCTGCCCGGACCCACCTACCTGCTCAAAGCCACAGAAGCGGCAGCAGAAGATGCGAGCGCAGGGGTGGGTTTTGATCATGATCTTCCCCTCTTTCTGTGCCTTGGTGGTGAAGTAAAGCCGCCCCTTCATTGCCTTGCGCCTGCCGGGAAGCCGATGGGGACGAGGGTCATTCAGGGAACAGCAGTCAGACAGACGGACTGGCTCCCTCAACATGCTGGGGCAGGAGTGTTACACCCAGCCACGCTCACCTCTCCGCATCCAGCTTCATCAGCTTGCGCACATCGAAGCAGAACTGGATGTTGGTGACGGTGCAGCTGGGATAAGCCTCGCTGCGGGCATAGGGACATGGTGGCTCCAGGAGCTGGGGGACAGGGACAGCCCCTGCCACCTGCCTGCCAGCCACCCTGGCAAAGCTGTGGCACACCGCTACTCACTGGAAATGCTTGATGATAAGGGAAGGATCTGTGATCTCCTTGGGGATGTGGGTAACCATCAGTGTCCGGGCAACCTAGGGGAGGAGAAGGGGCAGAGGAGGATGAGTGGGTGGGAGTTCATGGGTCTTTTTGCTGCCACCCTGCTCACCCAGCTGCCAGTAAGGCAGGGGCGAGTCGGGGCACCAACTGCCACCCCAGAGGCTGGTCAGCACAGACCTCCTCAACACCTGCTCCCAGACCCGGGGCGCAGCTAGATGCTGCCATCTCCCAGACAGACAGACACAGCAGAGCTTCAGTCTCAAGAGACAAAGCAGCAGGAGGGAGACATCTGCCTCTGGGCTGCCAAGCCTTCTCCAGAAGCCAGAGAAAACCAGCCTTATCTTTCCCTGCCAGCCGAGTCCCAGGCTGTTACTAAAGGTCTCCCTACGTACTGGGACCATCCTTTCTGCAATGCACAAACTTGTCCAGTAGTGCTGAACAAGGCACAAGGCTGGAGGAACGGTGGCTGCTCACCTTCTCGTTCTCTCTGTATTCAAGGTGGACAGAGTGGTGAGCCATGCAGAGGACGGTGAGGATGAAATAGATGAGGGCGAAGATGCTGTGCAGCCACAGGAGACGGTCCCTGGAGGCAGGGGAGAGGGGATCAGCAAGCGCTGTGGCAGGCGCATGGCACGCAGATCAGCCTGGTGCTCAGCGCCTCATCCACAGCCACCCCCACTGCCCAGCAAGACCGCTACCCCAAGCTGTCTGCTGGACCCCCACCCCAGGGACAAGAGGGGTGTGTCCAGGATGCTGGCCAACACACTGCAGAAATGAGATCGCCCAGAACCCCTGAGTGGGGTGCAGCGAGCAGTGCCAGGAAGCCGCTCACCGCGACGGTGCTCGTGCATGGTGCAGATACAGGGGCTGCCACAAGCAGCATGCTGCTCATGTGGACCCATCCCCATGCCAGGACTGTGGCACTCCCAGCAGCACAGCACCCATAGCCCCCCCAGACACTGGAGCCACATACTGTGTTGGGATGTTGGCGATGGTGGTCCGGCCAAAGTGGGTGGGATTGTGTCCTGTAGGGGAAGAGAAGCAGGAGGTTAGGGAAACCCAGAGCAGTGTGTGTATCTGCAGGGTTTGTAGCTCTGGTCTTTGCTCCCTCCTTTTCCATCTCCCAGGTCCTGGCCAAGCACCTGTCACCCTGAAGCTTCCTGCCTCTTGTGTTCCTCTGACCCACTGGTGGGTTCCTGCTCACATGGGGGCTCCTGATAGAGGGGTTCTTCTGCCCTCTGTCCCCAGGATAATGCACTCGGCCCCAGGATGGGTAAGCTTGTGCCACGCGCCTGAGCCATCCCACAACTGGGGAAGCACCTACCCAGGAGGTCCCCCGAGAAGTTGACAGGCAGGATGACAGCCACAGAGAGCACACAGACCAGCATCAGCAGGACCAGGAGGTGCCTCTGGAAGGAGAGGTAGGTGGTGGCGTCGATCCCACACTTGCTCTGAATCTCCTCGTCCCTGGGAGAGAGGCGGGTGAGGGTGAGTGCTGGTGGTGCTTCCCCACCACCACCCACCCCAGGGACACTGGCCACCCTGGCCTCACACAACCCAAGCCAACTCACAGCATCCTGCCTGTGGCATGTGGGATTTGGGTACTGAGGGAATGGGGGATGCAAGTAGCCCTCAGGACCTGCTCCTACCATAAGAGGTTGAAGCCTGTTCCTTTTGGACAGGAGCCAGGGGCCCAGAGGAAACACAGAGGCGAGCCCTCTGCTCTCTCTCCCAGAGGGGTGGTTTAGGAGGGCTCTCCTCAGCTGCTGGTCCCAGCAGCTCTGGGTGATGCGTGACCACCTATGGGCACCAGCTCCCCAGGGGTGCGCAGCAGTGGGACACAGCTGTGATGCTGAGGACACACACTTACTTCATCTGGTAGATAGAAATGAGCCAAGAGCAGAATCCCTGAAAGGGAAGAGAGTCAAGATGAGTCATGGTGACCACTTCCCCAGCAAGGTAGCTGGGACACTGCACGCACTGGGGATGTATGTGGAGACGATGCGGTGCCCGGGGCCAGGGTCCTGAGCAAACGGAGGCAGCGCCCAGGGTAGCTCAGCGATGCTCAGCCCAGCAGCCTGTCTGCAGCTGTGCCCTGGGCAGGAGCGGGAAACACAGGGCATCTCTGTAACACAGGCTCCGGGCTTCTGGCAGCTGCCTCCTCTGTGCCGTCCCCTACAGTCCCTAAGATGCAATGTGCTTTATTGACCACTACCGAGCACTGAGCCAGTGCTGCCGTAGGGCAATATACAACAACGCCAAGATCTTGTGCGATAGCTCATTCCCTGCCACAGCATACACAATATTAGTTTTTCTCCCCTATGCATTATGTTACATTTTACCAATGCTGGAGTTCATGCAAGTGCAAGGTCCCTCTACAGTCTTCCCTGTCATGACTCTACCGAATAACACTTGGCCATTGGGCCCCTCCTCTTTGCCTCCTTTCCGGAGGGTTTATGCTGACCTGGGATGGGAGGGACCCCAGACAGCCCCCTGCGGGATTCCCTTACTGGCAGCTGGCAGCTTCTTCCTCTTCTCCATTGCCCAGCTTTACCCTAACCAGGACCTTCCCTCCTACCCCACAGCTCAGGCTCATCTGATCGACAGCAGCAAGAGGCTTTGGAGGTGTAGGCATCTCCATGTGCCCGACAGCTCCGCAAGGGCCGGACATCTCCTCAGCAGAGCCGAGCTGACACTCCTCCTGCGCCCTGCTCTGGGGCCCTGCTTTGGAGCACCATGTCTGGGAGGTTGTCTGTGCAGACCACAAGCTCCCTGGGCTGTAATTTCTTGGCTTTTCCGACACCCTCCTGAAAAAAAACCAGCATTTATCAGCCAATTCCCAGCTCCCTAGGAGGCCCACATGCAGGAGAGAGGTTGCACGCTGCAGTCAGTAGCTTGGCTATTTGTCTCAGGGTGTGTGAGAAGTCCCACGCCTGCTCCTGGGAATTTGTGAGGGCAACAGGAATTTGTCAGGCTGCTTTTACTGCAACCTCATCCTCCAGCCCTGCTGTTGGAGGGATGCTCTGGTGCTTCCTGGCAGAGAAGGACTCCTGGGCAGGAATTTGGTTGAGCCCCTCCTCACTGGATACAGGCAACGAAACTTTATTTAGCTCTCATGCTACATTCTCGCCTTCTCCAGCAAGCATTTTCTATCTTCACCACCTATCAGCGCTACAAATCCTTTGGCAGGTTTCCTGTTCCTGATGTGTGAAGAAAAATCCAGTACTGGCTTTATGCTCTCTACAAATTTCTCCTCAAACTCCTCTCCCCCTCACCCCACTTAGTGTATTTTACATCTAACCTGGCAGAGTTTAGATTTTCTTCATTTGGGAACAGCTTGACTTTTAAAACGATGTCTTCTTACATCCAATAATCTCCCTTAATCTGCTCTTTAGCCGTGCTGGCACTCCCTGTGGTCCTTCTCACTTATTTTTTGATGAACTATATACATTTGCCCAGAGCATCCAGCACTGAGCCTTTAAACAGGCCTCCTGTCACCTGCAAGGATTTTTCTTCTTTAACTTTCATGCCCAGGTTTTTTTAAGAAGTTCTGTCATTTATTCATAGTCACACCAGTGACTGATTTTTGAGCTTTTGTTGCCAGAAAAGAGAAAGAAACAGACAGGAAAATGTGTCAGTCCATGCTGTTTTCCAGCCAAACCTGCATTTGTGCCTGGTGTGGTAGAGAGAAACAAGAGATGGCTTTAAAGCCCCCAGAGCCCACCATGCCAGCAGAGGTGGAGGTGTGATCCAGGGGACTCTGTCCTGTGAGGCCAGAAAGGTCCCAGCAGGTGCAGAGAGCAAGGCTCTGGCCATGCATCTGACTAGGTCCCCACAGCTGGCAGGGACAGCCACGCAGCTGGGAGATGCTCACCCTGGCAGGAGCATCCTCTCCAAGCTGCCGTTCAAGGTAGATGCCTCAAATCAAGCCAGGACAAAGAAACCCTCCAGCTTTCCCAGGAACATCCCGCTGCTAAAGGGTGTTACGCAGGAAACCCCACACTGGAGGATTCAATTTCTCTCATTTAACTTCTGACCTGGATTTGCCATGAAGAGCAGGGCGGACTGCGCCAGGACGAGCCCAGCCTGGGCTCCCACAGCCATGGCCACCAGCACTCACCACGTCCTTGTTGTCGACATCCAAGGGGCTGCTCTCTGACGGAGACTTCTCCTTCTCGCTCTGCTCTCCGTAGAAAAGCGACGTCAAACTTTGCAGTGAGGGGAGGAGCGGAGGGGTGAGGAAGGAGAGAAGCAACAGACAGGAAAGGATGAGCACCCTTGGAGAAGCTTCTCCTAGGAGACCAGCCTGGGAAATGCCTCCCCCTTCCCTGCATCCTGCACTGGGGCTGGACCAGCGACCACCACTGGGCTTGGGGAAGGGGCTGGAGTCACTGCCTCTGCACCGATGAGTCCCTCTGGGTTCACTGTGGCCCTGGCCCATAGCAGGGTAGCTGGTAGAGAATTTTCCTTAGCTTCAGGATGAGAGCCTGCTGAACTGGATTTTTATATTCCAGTGGTTTCAGCCCTCAAATGGCACTACAGTAAAAGGAATGTAATCAGTGCTTGAATTTTAAGTCTTGATTGCCCTTTTGAACTTCTTGGTGAAGGGAAACATTGCCTGTCCATTGCCAGACAGCTCCAGAGCCTAAGCCCAGGAGGAGCCGGAGAGGAGAAAAGGCAGGAGAGGGGCTTTAATATTTCCTCCCGTGGGCTGCCCAGCCTTGCAGAGACCCCTCCTGTGTGCACAGGCCTCTGTCCTTCCCAGGATGGTGCCCTAACACCAAAAGCACCATCACCAGATGGTGCCCACAAGCGGGAATCAAAGCTGGCTTGAGCTTTCCCTCTCCCTGCAGCAGACAGTGCCTGTGCCTCCATGGGCAAGGGCATTCCTCGTGGGAAGGAGGGCAGGAACACCTGCTGAGCTATGTGGGCCACCCCGCAGTGCCGGCCCTCCTGCCAGCCCTCTTGGAGAGGCTGGAGCCATCACCTGTGGTGGCCTTGTGTCCTGCTCACCTGTCATTGTCCATCAGCAGTGCCAGGCGCCCGTAGTCCCAAGCCGCTTTCCGAAGGCAGGAGAAGACCAAGAGGAGAAGCTGGAAGAAGAAGGAACAGGAGAGAGGTGAAGGGTTTTGCTGTAGGGCCTCAACCCATGGGGTCCCCCCACATCCCTTTTTCTTTTTACACTCTTGAGCCCAAGCTCATGTAAAACTCCTGCCTCAAGCCAAACTGCTCTTGTTCTGTGATCTCACCACTGCTGCCCAAGTGCCACCCGCTGCCCACCATGATGTGGGCAAAGCTCTTGGTCTCCTGCGCTCACACCCGTTCCCCCAAACAGCTGGGCATACCCGCATGCACACTGCACACACATGTGGCTGTCAGCACACCCGTAACGCAGACACTTGTGTTCACAGCCAGTCTCTGACACCCCAGCCGGGGTCCACGGTGCCCGTGGATGCAGCACCCTCCTGGCCCGCTCACCAGCCAGAGGATGAAGTTGATGGCGAGCACAGTGGGCACACCGCCGAACGGCAGCCCTTCCAGGACAGTGCTGCGGGAGCGGGCGCTGAAGCATTGCTCCTCTGTGCTGTTCACCAGGGTGTCCAGGAAGCTGAGCACGTCCAGCGAGGAGGGGCTGGCACCGTCAGGTGCTGGCTCCACTGAGTACACGCTCTCCATCGGTGATGTCATGGGGCCTCACCCTGCAACACAGGGGCAGGGGTGCGGATAGAGAAGCCTTTCTTCCAGGTCCTTCAGCAAGGTTTGAGGAGCTCATTAAGTGCAGGGAGGGGAGAGGACTGGCTGGTGACCTTGGAGCTTCCCCGTCCCAGTCTCTCCCAGGGAGGGGTTGTGGGACACAGGGCAGGGGGTGTTGCTGAAGAAATCTCACAGCTACCTCATACCCTTTCCCCACCCCATTAAACCCCATGCTACCTGGTTGTCTCCACCATACCTGAGACAGGTCTCTCACCACCTTTGCCCCTCAGTCCTGAAAGCTGGGTTGAGTCATGGCCACCCTGGTGCGGTCAGCGGGCAGGAACGAAGCATTTGATTGAGTTTCTGAGAATAAGAGCAACGATAATGTTAACAACAGGGCTGCTGGGGCTGTGCTTGCTTTGCTCCCCACAGCCAGATATCTACTGCCTGTGGAACATCCGTAAGCCTTCCTTTCTCCTCCAGCATCATGATCTGTGTGACTCAGGAGTAACAGGACCTCTCCACCAGAGCAGAATTGCTCCTTCCAAGATATCGTGATGTCTTCAGAAGAAACAGCTTCTCAAACCCCTTAATGCCAGGCCTCCCTCTGACTTTCCCAGGAGCTCATGCCACAGGCTACAGTCCACACTGGTAGGAAACACTTAAAGGCCATTAATGGCCAAAACCGTGGCTTGTTTCCTACCACCATGCATTAGGTAGGAGAAGATCCTCTCCCACCCTGCAGTGCCTGACCCCCTGGGAACAAGCGCTCTACAGCAGCCAGCACAGCTGTTACTCAGGGGAACATCACAGACCTGTATGCCAAGACAGTGCTGAACGGCTGCTGCGCTCACCAGAAGGAAGATAGAAGGAGAGTGAACCAGCACAGCAAACGCTAACAAACAAAGAGTGGGCACAACATCACCAGAGTCTCTTCTCCTCGTGTGCCCGCCATGTCTCCGTGCCTTGGAGGCCCCGCCAGCACCTTTAGCCAGCTGCTCCTGGTGCCTGGAAAGCTGTGTGGCCTTCAGAGCTATGGCTGTGGTGAGACTAACCACACTGCCAGGGTAAGAGCCACTCTGGGACAGCAGAGGGTCTTCAGGGTGCTCTCACGATGGTCCATTACAAGGTTGTTGGGGAGCTTTCAAATAGGCACCCAGGTTGGGTCCCTAATGTCTTTTCCAAAAAGGCCCTGAGTTAGGACGTCTAGTACTTTTTAGGTAGATAACCCAGAGGGCTGAAGACCCTGCTTAGGGGAAGACTGGGGTCACCGGTGTGTGGGGGAATAGATAGACAAAGAAGCATTATCTTTGGAGATCTTGAGCAACCAAATATGATTTTGAAGTTGGCCTGGTCCCGAGAAAGGGCTTTTATCAGATGACCTCCAAAGAGGTCCTTCTGACCGCAGTTATTCTACATCCCTGTTCTCGGGGACTTGTGCTCCTGACAAGAACATCTTCCGGCCTGCCTGAAGTTTATAAGGGGTTACGTGAGTGCCTTGCACACATGCTAGGCACAGTACATTGTGGCCAGTGCAAAGGCCACATGAAACCTCAGCGTGCTTATTAAGATGTACTCCTCTGAGCTTTTATTCAAGCTGCTGGGCATTCCTTCCTCTCCCTCCTTTTTATCTATATTCCAGGCACAACCAGGACACTGCTGCAGCCCCTGCAGTCACCCAGCAAAAGCTGATGCCTGCTGCAGGATGCTTACAGCCCACATGGACAGGGTGGAAGAAGAGGAGCCGGAGCCACAGTCCAGCTAAGCAATGGAGGAGGATGCAAAGAAAGACAGCCAGCACCTCCAGGGACCTGGAGATGCACAGTGTTTATGGCAGTTTTTCCCATCAAGACTAAACAGGATCAACTCTTCTTCAACACCAAAGGAAACCTAATTGAGAGGTCCTTGGGGAGCACAGTGAGAACACGCACAAAATGCCTTGGCTTAGGAAGGGAATCTTCTTGAGCTCTACACGGATTTGCTTTTGTTGGGAAATATTTACTTCTGCTGTGTCAGTGTGACAGATGGGAGACTACAGCAGCACGTGGTTTTATGTGCACTGCTGTAGCCTCAGCCTTTCTCTCTTAGACTGTGCAGCTTCCTGCTTGAGGACATTAGTCCTGTCCTAAAGCTCCCGAGGAGCCCAGACACTTCCAGTTTGTGGCTGAGCAGAGCGGGTAGGATGGGAGTGCTGGGGCAGGAGCTGACATCACTTACCTGCCTGAAACACTGGCTGTCTTTGACCTCCTCATGCAGAAAAAGTTAAGATTGAGGAAGAGGGAGGTTTTCAAATACAGAGATAACAAAAAACAAAACAAAACAAAAAAAAAAGGCTCTGACAGCCTGACAAATGTAATCCAGTGGACACCAGGGATTCCCAAGGGATTCTCAACCCAAGCTCTCATAAGGGTTGAAGAACTTAAGAACTACTCTTGGTGCCTGCAGTTCCCAAATTAAATGCTGAGAGATTGTGACTTGCTATTTTCTGCATTTCTGAAGCATAAAATCCAGCGCAAAGGAAAAATCTCCACTGGAAGCCAAAGAGTGGCTGGGATGCTTGAACCAAGCCTATGAGCCCAGCAGAGCCTGAGACTCACTACACTCCAGGGTTAGGCTGGCGTCTGGCTACCTGCATAGACGCCTTGGAGGGATGTCAGAAGCCACTTAACTACGTGCATCAAAATCCCCAGGATGTGCAGACCCATGGCAGTGTCACCTGGGGCGCAGGCTTTAGTGTCTGCTACAGATCTGCCCATGCTGCTTATAGCATCTTCAGTTCTCTTTGGAGGGCCCTAGCCATATTCACCTGGCCAGTCCATGGTGTCTGGAGACATCATAGCTCAAGCTGGGACAGCTGACCAGTAGGGTGGCTCCCAAAAGAACTGCCAGGTCACTTGAGATATGCTGATACTGCTCCAAAGGGCATCCCAGTAGACTTGGGGCTGAAGTTCCACCCCTGCAGCCAGGTGTGAAGCGAGGGATAGGCTGGCAAAGCCTCCCTTTAGGGTCCTCAGTCGTGGCCTGCCTCCCAGCTGGGGTTGGCAGTCCCGTACTTCAAGGCCCAGCAGGGCCCCATGGGAGTAACAACCCCTGAAGAGGGAACTTTAAAAAGGGGAGACCTCTGGGAAATGAGTGGACCACTCTGGCAAGCAGCAGCTGTTTGATCCGGCCCACCTGCCTCCTGCTTGCCATTAGGCAGCTGTGAAACCACCTGGGCCACTGCGACCCCTAGCCAAGGTCAACCCTTTCCTACAGAGATGCTCTCAATCTGTTCTCTCCATGTGCACGTCTCCCTCTCTCCCCTCCTCCTGTAAGCAGCAGAGCCACCGCCATCTGGCATTTTCAGCTGCTAAATAATTCATTGCCTTTTTGTTAACAAGGAGAGTGTGTCTCTGACCAAGGGAGCTGTTGGACCTTCTGCAAACAAACAAGGTGACTCTTAGCAACCTCCAAATCCCTTCTCTGCCACCACCACTCCACTACTCAGCGGTAAGATCCTGCAGCTTGTTTCCAGGCACCCTCTTCATGCTCGTAGGAGGAACATCCTGCTGGAGGATGACGGAGTGAGGGGGATTTTCACAGGGATCGGTACAGGTTGTCTTTCCCTATCAAGTCCTTGTTGCTGCCCTCTTCCTCGAGTAGCAGATATTTTGCTCCTGCAGGCCAAAAGCAGTGGGTTCCTCCTGGGGATAGTGCTAGTATCTTCTGCTCCAAGCTCTCCTGCCCACAAGCCCCCCAAATGCAAGACTTCACTCACCCAGCCCAACTGGTTCCTGTCTCTCTACCCAGCATCGCTGCTTCAATGCCAGAGTCTTACTGTACAGAGAAATTTCAGGGACAGAAGACACCTGAAGCCACCAGCCCAGCTCTGTCCCTTCTCTCTTAGGCACCTCCAACTCTGTTGCCCAATGGAGTGGTCACGTCATGCTCAGGCCTGTAACACAGCCCTCGTGGCATATCACAGCTCCTCTGAAGCTGATCCCAAGCTCATTCTCCTGGCTTTTCCCTGGTCCCTTCACCCCCAGATACCCATGGAAACCCACCTCCAAATACCCAAACCAGTACTTTTCTAGACCGTTTGTTCCAGCTAATCTCACCTTTTATGGTGCTGCTCTTAGAAAAAGCTTATGTAAATTATATAGCTGCAGCGTTACCATTAAAATAACCATTGGGAACAACCAGCTAAAAGTAAATCATGTAAATGTTCTAGGAACAGCACATGCAGCAGAAACGGGAGAGGAGATTTCTGCTCATGCACACCAGGAACAGTTTGAACTCAGACCTGCAGAACATGTTCAACCTCCCTCCAACTGCAGCAAACACCTTAGAGAATAGTGGTGTACAGAGCGAGAGATCACACGGGCACTGCAGGTCAGAATTAAAGTCACTGTTAAAACATCTAAGCTAAATTTTCACACCAGATGCATGAGATAATTCACCATTTTGCAATACTCCAGTGTCAGCACTCTGTGATCGGATCCTAAAGGTCCAAACAAACACCACAGCACTGACAGACCAGTTCTTATTCCCAGCTATATCACTGTCATTGTGCTTTTCCCAATCTTTAATGGCCAGAGGAAGAAATATTGTTGAGTAACAGAGCTGGGAGCGTGCCTGGGAGGTGTTGGGAGAGCTTCCCGTTAGCTGTGTATGAGGCAGTGCCTCCAGATGCCAACCGCAGACAGGCGTCCCTGGAGCAGCCGCCGTGCTGGAGGAGTGACAGCGACGAGCAAGCCAAGAAACACAGGAGTGGGCAGGGTTGCAGCTGGGAAGATGAAGCAGTACCATAGAGGCAGAAATAACAATTTATAGTCTACCCAATCTAGGTCTTACTTAGAGGAAAGATGATAAAATAAGCTCAGAAAACATGCAGAGTACCAGAGAAAGGCAATCCTCCTTTCTCCTCTTTGCAGTGGCTGTGGATGGACAGTGAATGTATGAGATTTGCCATTGCAAATGATTTTCTGGATGATTTCTATAAAGCATTTTCAGTGTGTAAGGTTTGCCTTGAATATTCAGTGCCCTATTTGTTTTGTTGATACACCAACATATGCTTCTCCTCTCCGGTTGGGTGGGCACTAATCCAGAGAATCAGATTTCCAATTAAAAACAAGGCATTTCTTTTATGAGAATGCAATTTTTCAAAATTTGTCTTTCCCTTGAAGAACCCTGCCAACTAACTCATTTGCTAGGGGATTCACGGACAGCTGGAGTAGCAAAACACCAAAACAAAGTCTTGGGAGTGCTCAGATGACTAAGCAGGCTTCTCGGCATGCCTGTGCTCACCCAGCCTCGGCATCCCGCTCCAGTGGGGAGGGCACTACTCATTTTGACTGGCTGGGGCACAGGGCTGCTGATGGAGCTGCCCATGCCCACGCGAAGCCAGCAGAAAAGCCCAGCTGAGGAGCCAGTCCATGTCCCACTACCTGATCTCCTCTGCATGCTTCTTCCTTTACAAGGAGATGTGGCCAGGCTGCAGGAGGGGCAAGTGAGGACCACTGTAATGGGAGGTCCTGGTGTGCCCATGACCAGGCAGGGAGGCAAACCTCCGGTGTCCCATCTTGTGGGACTGCAGTGACCGACCTTGCAGGACTGCAGCGATGAGGAGGCCAGGAAACCAGAGCCACTGCCACTGACTCAGCACAACTAACGACCTCAGGCTGAGAAAAGGCTCATCAACACGCTGTGCTGAGCTCAGCGCACACCCCAGCAGAGGTAGTTTTGGCACCAAAGGGCATGGTGACCTCTCCGTTCCTGTGGCTTGGTGCACGGGAGAACAGGCACGCCACAAGCCACATCCATCCCTGAGGGGGATGAGCACAGAGGCAATGGGACCATAGACACAGCCCTACAAAACCCTGCGGGGGTCCAAGGTGTTCCTCCCTGGCTCTCCCTTCGTTCTTCCCTCTTTGAGTCATGACTTTCAGGTCCAAAAAGCAAAGGGAGGGTCAGGCTGCTGACGGCCTGTGGAGCGAGTGGGCATGGGGCAACAGCATCCCTGGGCAGGGCTTTCTGCACCACCTTCAGCATCTTCAGGGCAGGCACCCGCATAGGAGACCAACCCCACTGTGACAGTGCCTCCCTCCCCAGGGCTGTGACCCACAGACCCATGGAGAGTGGAGCCAGGTCCCAATGGGGAGCCAAGGTGCTGGATGCGGAGAGATTGGTAGCACAAAACTGACACTGACAATGCTGTGCCCACACCCTGCTAAGGCCATGGCACAGACAACCCACCAGCGGAAGACCCTGTCCCATCACCAGTAGGATGGCAGCTGCCTAACGTAGGACATACACCAGCCCGTGCCATTAGCCTGTCGGAAACAAGACACATCTTGTCCACACCACGAGCCACAGCCTGGCTAGTGGGCTGTGGAGGCCAGGGTCAGTAAGATTTGGAGGCAAAGGAGCACACTGCAGCAACTGATGATTCCTAAAGGTTATAAAACATCTGCTCAAAGATGAGTTTTCTCATTGCCAGTTGAAATGTGATTGCCCAGAGAGCTCAGGAGGACTTGACAGCCATGTCCCTTGTCCCCATACCACCCACAAGTGACTCTGGGTATGCGCACCAGGGAGCTTGTGATGAGGATAGTATGTGTGGGAGCAAGGAGGATCAATGAGAAAATGAGTGTGAGGGCATGGCTGAGTAAAATAAACCTGCTTAAAGATGGGGTAAATACACATCACCTTCCCTGTCTGTAAGCTCTTGCCCGAGGGTCACAAACACCCACCAGGCTCACTGCCAGCCAAGGCAGGATGGCAGGGGGATCAGCTGGCCCACGAGCCTGTCCAGGTCTGGGGGATGCAAACTCTGCAGTGAGCTCCCCTCTGGCACCCCTACTCCCATCCCCGAATTCTTCATGTGCCTCCTCTGACCCTCTGGGAGCTTCCTCCAGAAAGGGACGAGGTGGATGCACAGGAACTCACAGCAAGAGACCACAAGGGCAGCAGGATGAGGGAATAGGTGTCTGTTCCTGGGCCAGAAAATGCACATCCCCTCCGCTCCCCTCTCCTCACCCACTGCTTCCAAACTGCCTCGCCAATGCCAACCCTCCAAACTACTTGACCCACCAGAAGTGAGAGATCGTGACCCCAGTTTGGGGAGCCAAGCAAGTTGTTCTGCTCTCAGGAGTGGCGGGTTGCCACTACCTCTGGGAAACCCTGCATAGGGTCACACTGCCCCAAGTGAAGAAAATGGAGACTCACCTTAAACCAACACAGCATTTGAGAGCAAAACGATCCCCTGCCACATCCCCACGCGGTAGCTGCCACGTTGCCCCCAGCTTCCCCAGCACCACCATGCAGACCTGGAGGTGGCCATGTTTTGGTACTGGGACAGACCAAGCTCCATGTATGAGGTTTTTGGACGAGAAGGCATTCCAGCCCCCAGCCTCCAGTGAGGCTCTTTGGAGGGCACTGTTTGTGGCCTCTCACTGCGGTACAGCAGCCACCTGCACAAGCCCCTTTCTCCCGAGGGATGCTGCAGACTGGGCAGGGCAGCACTGAATCACAGCATTGCTTCTCAGTGCGAGAATAAAGCCAAACCTCAGGCAACTGAGAGCAAATGGTGCTTACGGTGAGATCTACAGCCGGAGACGTTTGCTTGCGCCGGCACATGGGAGATGCTGTGCACAAAGCAGCTCTTCTCCAGCACCTCCTCCACGCATGTGTGAGCCAGTGGCTGCTGGAGCCAGTGCATGCTGCTTTAGAAATAAGAACCAGAGTGAAGTTTATTTGTTCCACTACCAGCCTTCTTCAGCACATTTGAATAAGCTGCTGCAGGCTGGCTCTAACGCGTGCTTATTTTATATTTCAATATCCTCCTATGCACACACAGCGTGCTTAGCCCCTCACACGGCACTTTGTGTGCACAAAGCACCGAGCAAACATGAGCTAATTGGGCTGCAAAAGGAGCCCATTGCTCATTCTGCATTGTGCACCCTTGTCCTCTGACAACGCTTAAATCAACGCTCTTCAGCACAAAGGATGACCTGGGGTTGGCCCAGCCCAAATGTGGAGCAAGGAGCCACTGGGCTGCTAGTAGGCTGTAGCTGGGAGCAGAGATTCAGGAAAGGGGGTCAAAAGAAAGGTAAGGACAGACTTTAATGGGGCCTGTAGTGATAGGACAAGGGATAATGGTTTTAAACTAGAAGAGGGTAGATTTAGATTAGATAAAGGAAGAAATATTTTACAATGAGGGTGGTGGAACACTGGCCCAGGTTGCCCAGAGAGGTGGCGGATGCCTCGTCCCTGGAAACATTCAAGGCCAGGTTGGACGGGGCTCTGAGCAACCTGATCTGCTTAGAGATGTCCCTCCTCACTGCAGAGGAGTTGGACTAGCTGATCTTTAAAGGTCCCTTCCAACCCAAACTATTCCATGATTCTATGAAAAAGTCGGGGCTGACTGGAGGGGACTGAGACACAGGTTGCTCACAAGTGGGAAAGGGGCAGGGAGTCACCTCGGGGCTCTCAGTTAACATACACATGCGGACACACATGTCCTTTCAGGAAAACAGGAACGAGAACCCCTGGCACCACCAGGTCCCCGCTTCGAGCTGGGATGCTGCTCATAGTCCCCAAAGCAATCCCTGTGCTTGCAATTAATTAACGATGACACGCACAGATGAGCACAACTCCCAGCCCCCGCTGCCTGTGTGACTGAGAGCCATGGCCGCAGCTGGCCCTAGGGAAGGGCTTGAGCTTCCCCGCAAAGGGGTACCCCAGCTTGCTTATCACCTGCCAGCTCCAGGGCCACGGCATGCTCTGCCCACGCACAGCCGTCCTGGCAGCAGCAGCTCCCATTTCTCTTCGAAGGCTGAGGAAGGCACCTCTTAGCAAAGCTGCAACCAACAGTGGGACATCGGGCATTTACAGGCTATTTATTTCCTCCATCCAGGTAATCATGCTCAAACACAGGAGAATTTTAAGGCCTCTGTTAAGGAAAGCACCACCTCTGCTGGGAAAAGCATTCCCTTGTGGAACCTATATGGAAATCAGGAACAGCCGTGCTGCGGTCGGGGGCCAGCCCAACGCTGTCACTGCAGGTCACGGGCATCTTTCACAGTGCCACAAGGCACCAGGAGCACTGCGGTCCCTGGAGATGGGGAAAAGGCAGGATGCAGAGAGAGGAAAAGGCACCTCTTTCTTCCCTGAGTCCCTTCCGCTCTTTGGGAAGTGGGGAGCTGTGGGAGGTGCAGAGTGGGAGGTTTATCTGCTGCCTTTTATAAAGCCACCTGCTGCAGAGAGGCTGCCAGCCACTGGAGCCAGTGAGCAAAGGGAACTTCACCCCAGCGCAGAGGCAAGAAGACAGGCAAGGAGAGGACTTGGGCTGTCCATGAGAGGAACACAGACCAGGAAGCCCAATACTGCACCGCTTGGACCACACGACTCCAGGGGCCTTGCACCCTGGTGTCCTGCCAGGCCAGGATGGCATGGCGTGCTTGGGGATGGCAGGGACCTCACTGCCAAGCTGGTGGAGAAAGTGGGTGCATTTCAAATGCCCTGCGCAGTTGCTCTCTGCTGCTGAGCTCCAGCCAGCCCTCCTTGCAGCGGATGCCCAGCCACAAGCCGGCTGTGCGACGGGGAGCACGCGTAGGCGTGTGGTGGGCTAGCAGGGGTCTGGCACGCATGCCACCAGGCCCAGCTCTGCTCCACACCGGCCCACTGCTGCCTGAAAGGGATCTGGGGGCACCTTTCCACCAAGCTTCCTCACTGGCCTCCCAGGGGCCAGTATAAGGTGGGCAGCATCACGTTTGTCTGCTGAGCCCCTTCTCCTTGGGCCACCTGCGCACCTCGCTCCACCCTGCTCTGGGGGAGGCCTTGGTGCCTGGCTCCTGCCAGCCTCCCCCATTCACTCCTCCTCAGCATCGAGCAGACACAGCATCTCCTGCAGCTGATTCTGCTGTAGCAGCAAAGAAAACACTCCTGCCGTGCCCTGCGCCACTCTCTACCAGCAAAAAAGCTTCTTCCTGAGAGCAGTGGGTTATAACACTATATATACACACATGCACACACACATAAAATACTATTTTAGAGCATTCACAGAGCTAGAACACTTTGCACCGCCTGCGCTCGGTGCCAGGAGCAGAGAGCGAGGTTTGGGTTGCAGCAGGAGCCCATGAGCATGCCACTCGCCAATCCTGGCCCCGACAAGGCTTTCCTCCCACCTCTGTCCAGCTTCGAAGCAGATTTGGGTAACACCAGCTGACCGGGATGAATCACGCCACCCTGGGAGCGTGAGAGCTGGCAGCTCAGCGAAGGCTCTGGCACTAGCAGGTTACACAAGCGAGGATGGCCCCGGCAGCGGCTCTGCTAGCCTCATCCAGCCAGGCTGGAGGGATTAGCTCTCAGCATCCCAGCTGGAGTCAATAGTGCATCAAAGGGAAGGGGAAGCTTTTGCTGTTGAGCACAGGGGCCTGCAAAGGGAGGACAAGGGGAGAATGTGCTCCCCGAGGCCTGGCTTGGCCACCTCTGTCCCCTGGGGCTGCATCCGTAGGGGAGACTGCAGGACCCACCAAACCGCCAGTTCCCCTGGTGTACAAGCAAATTCGGTCTTCGAATGGGAGGAGGGAAAAGACTGAACCCATCTCAGAGTGTCAACACCAGATTGTGCAGCCTTTGCCTGGGTTATGGGCCAGCTGCCTGCCCTCCCACCCCATCCTGCCCCCACGCAGGGCCAGCCCAGCGCTGCTTTTCACCAGGGCAGTGGGAGGGAGCACGCAGGCTGTCTTCCCCGGTTGCTGGGGCACACATCCAGCAGCCTCTGCAGCCCACGCAGCCTTTGGGGAGATAAGAGGAAAGCTGCTGCCGCTGCTGCTGCTGCTGCTGCTGCGGCGGCGGCTGGGAAGGGAGGTGGCTCTCCAGGTACACGCGGAGCTGCAGACACGCAGCTCTACAAAGCACCGAGTGTTCCAGCCTCCTCCCGGCATGATGGGTGCTCGCATGCAGCGCAGACAGCCACTCACACCCACCAGCCCACTTTCCGGCATGTAGAGGACTTGAGGAGTCGAATGACCCTGGAGTGTCAGGGATGAGAAGGAAGTCACGGGGCTGATGAGCTGGGCATGTCGGCACACCCCAAGCCAGCAAAGAGGCGAGACGAGATGCACAGCAAGGACAGGGGTTCCAGATGCCCCCTGA
>WHYT01016814.1:463955-478504 GCA_009806455.1 Tetrax tetrax
TGGGCCGGGCAGCCCCCCACCTCCGCCGCCCTGCCGACCCTGCCGGGAGGAGCGGGCGTGGGCGGCGGTCCCGGCTGTCGGTGCGGGGAGCAGGCGGAGAGCTGGCGGCAGCGCGCCTGGCTGCGGGCTCTGCGCGTCTCAGGCTGTTTTCGGGTCTGAGGCCGGGCCCGCCGCACCCCAGCCGTTCCCAGCGGCTGCTGCGGCGCTCGGGCTCCCCGGGCTGGCTGCTCGGGCGTGTGGCGGGGCTGGGGGTTGGGAGAGGGGAACGGGCCTTCGGGGGGTCAGCCAGGGCAGCAGAGGGGGGGTGGTCGGCCCCCCAACACCGCGGGCGTGTTTGAGGACGGGTGTGTTTGAGACATCAAAGAGCGTTTGCAAAACCTCTCTCGTTGATGCCGCATCGCTGGGTCGCTCGGCAGGGGTGGTAATCGAGAAACTTGCTGGGGGTCTTATATTTGCAGAGTAGCCATCCCATCCTGCCCTCAGGAGCCACCAGTACCTGGGACGGGGACCTGAGCCACCAAAGCACACTGGGGTTTTGAGAGCCGGGTTCTCCTGAAGCATCCCACCCATCCCGCTCCTCCTCTCTCCATGAGGCGGCAGGCAGCGCACCCGTGCCAAAGGAACGGACAGGGGTGCAGTACTGGGTGTCTCACCCAGTCACCAGTGTTCCCAAACGATGATCGGGGACACAGCTGTGACTGAGCTAGCAGGGAACAGCTGCCAGAATGTGACTGTGGGAGTCCCACTGACATCCCAAATGCTTCATTGGTACTGCCTCATATGGAGGCCTGGGGTCCCACGTTTGTGGCCTCTCCAGATGCTAACTAAAGAGTGTTGCTCTGCAGCATCCTCCGAAGGCTCGTTTGGGCTCATTTGATCTCTTTTGGGCTGAAGAAGCACAATCCAGTGGCCCTGCCATTTAAAAGACCTTCCAGTCTGAAAAGCACAGCTGTGAAAATCATCATGAGGAGCATCATGGAACCAAAACATGTAATGAGCTGCCAGCCAAGAACCTCCCTTCATACCACAAGTGGAAATAGGCTGGCACAGCTCACAGACCACGAGGAACCAAAAGGCCAAGGGGAGAAAAGAAACCAACTGTCTTTCCTTTTTTTTCTGTCTCTCCAAGACTGAGGTAGCACTCAGATGATTTTTGCTCTGCTGGAGCATGATGCAGAGCACGGGTGGACTACAACATAATGCCTTTTGATAAAACTTTACTGTCAATGAAACCTTTATCCCTGACTGGTGACTTCCAGGAGCTACCATAGCCCAAACAACACATGCCTGAAACTTCAGGGCATAGCTGAACAGAAAAAGATTTCTGAATCTCTTTCACTGCCATCTCCCTCAGCCCTAGCAATGTGTATGATGTGGAGAAGTCATGCAGCTGGCTCCCTCACTCCAGGCAAGCCAGTACTAGCCCTACAGCATCACCGACGACTTTGAGATTTTGGCTGCTACCATGCACAGGCCACCTCAGGAGAGAGCAGGGGACTCTGACGGCTTAGTACAATGTGTGCTCTGCAAACATGGAGCAACAGGGGCTTGTGGGAGAAACAAATCCGGGGGGATTTTCTAAAATGCCTTGTGATCTGCCACTGGGTCCCCAATATCCAATACCCTAATTCTCAGTAGGTGCAGACTGTGTTTTTCATAAGCCATGGCTTCTCTGACCCACTGAACGGGACACCAAGATGCTCCGTCACTTGAACTGGCAAATGCTGCTGGAAAATCTTGACTTCTGAGCAGAGCTGGCAGCCTCGCTGCTGGTGAGCTGCCCCAGTCCAAAGGAGTGAATGCCAGTTCCCCCTCCCTTGCCCCGCCAAGACATCAGGGATCACACAAAGCTGGGCAAACCTACCCTGTGTGTGAGCCATTACTGGGAGAGATACTTCTTTCTTCCTGACTCTGGCCCAGATTGTGCCTAGAATAGAATAGAATAGAATAGACCAAGAGGGAGACACAGAGGAGTCCAAATAAGAAGAACAATTCCTTTATTTTCTGTTCTGGTCTCAGTGGCTGTGACTTTGGCCCAAGAAGAGCCTCACAGGTATGGTCACACAAGGATCCAGGCATCCCATGGTTTTTAAGTCCCTCCACATGCCTGGGAAGCATGAGCAGTGTGTGGCTCAGCCTCCAGCTTTGCGTCCAGAGGAGCCCATTACCTCCTTCCTGCTTATAACCCTGCAGCAGTGCAGGAGAGATGCAGAGCTGCAGCTGGTGACAGCGGGAGGATGAGGCACAGGAAGCTGCTCCTCAGTCGGAGCTGTAGCACTGCATCCCGCTCTCTGTGTGATGCTCCCAATTGTAATTCCTTTTTTCTGTTGCTTACGGCTTTAATATTTGAGCTGAATTTCTCCAGGCAGGCTCAGGGACTGGGGCTGAGTTTGTCTAGACATATTTCAGGCAAGATGGTGCAACTGTTCTGAGAATGATGCCTGGAGAAAAAGAAAACTTTGCCCGTGTTTAAAATAAGCTTGGTGGTTTCTCCTTGGGCAGCCCCAGCATCTCCAAGCTTCAGAGCCAAACACTGGCAAAGGCTTGGCTTTTAGCTGGGGATGTGCCTTTGTATACCCCCATGGAGCTGGGGTATGGCCCTGGAAAACAGCAGTTTGCCCAGGCTCGGGACAGACTTGAAGGGTGCAGGAATGAAAATACCCATCAGTCCCCCCTCCCTGCTCCTGGAGCTGACAAGACTGTGTCTGTGCCCCTGTCTGGCAGCCCAGCCTGGCATGGCATGGCTCTGCCGAGATGTCCCCGTGCCGGCTGCTCCTTACCAGGATGGGCCAGCTGAGCTGTGGTGAGCATAGCCCATGAGCCCTTGGCAGGGCTTGCCTGTAGGCAACCATTGGAAAGAGCCATCACCTCCCTAGCGCAGGGGTGGGAGCCAGCGTTGGGCCTCACCGGGCCACGCGGTGTGGGTGAGCCTGGACACAGTGCCTGGGAGACGGGGCTGGGAATGGGCAAAGGCACAAAATGGCCGGTGCTGGCGTAGCACAGCCCTGGAGGCGGCCCCAGACTTTCCTACCTGCAAACTGCTTCGAGGACAGAATTACTTTTTTCCTCAGAGGATTTTTTTTTCCTCATCATTACATTACGTTCATGCTTCAAAAGCAGCAATGAATTTCTTCTCATCCCTGTGGCAAGTGGGGAATATTCCTCCAGTAGAGATGGACACTCACACCTGAGGAGGTTAACCTTGTGCTTACGCAGGGATGCTGGGCAGTTTTCCCTGCGGTTGGCACGGCACAGCACTGCAGCCCTTCTGCCCTAACTTCAGCCCTGGCTGTGAATGTTGGGCATTTTTTCCAGCTGGACTCCAGGGCACCAAGCGGACATCTGGAAAATGAAATCCAGGCAATTTAGTCATCGTGTGAGGGAAGTGTTGGTGAACCACCCTGCCTCGCACAGCCCAGGGGTGGCGGCAGGAGAGAGGCTGCTCCTGGGGCAGCATTAGTGGCCCTCTCCTGAGACCTGCCAGCCTTTCCTAGCACTGCCTGCCTCCTTCCAGAAATACCTCCTGCCTGCCGTAACTAAGGAAACAGGGCTCCTGCAGGCAGCAGCTTCTTTCAGCGTGCACCACTGCTGGGTCCCCAGGGAGCAGGGGAGCTGCGGGCACCATCCCGGGCTGAGGCAGTGCCAGCCCCATCTACAGCTTGGCCAGGGGCCTCTGGGCTTCCCCACAGCCTGCTCCCAGAGCCCAAATGGAGGGCAGCACCTCTCACATACACCCCCTGAAATCCGCAGCAGAGCTGCCTGCTGTGACAGACCCACATACCCCTGCACAAGGGAGGGCACTGCACCCTTCACTGCGGTCTGCCTGGCAGGGACCCCCGGCCCGGAGTGAGATCCTTCTCCCTTCCCACAGGAGACCATGGAACTCGCGCTTTGCGAAAGGAGAGGCTGGAAGAGCTGCAGCAGAGGCTGAGCCACCGTCACATCAGCCACCTCAGTTCTATTAATTAAAAAAGTTAATTTCTTAATTTTCAAGTGCTCACCCTGGACCTTTGTGTGGCTCTTTGAAGGTAGCTTGCTGTGGGGAACAGCAGAGAAACTGGGGCCGCAGCTGCTAAGCTGGGAAATCATCTCTCCCCCCTGCCAGCTCCCTTGTGGTTTCGTGTCTGCATGCTTGTAATTTCAAATTTGCTTCAGACATCACCCACCACCCAGGCTGTGTGACCAGGCACTAATCAGTTACGTTAAAATATGCTAATTGGCTCTTCCCAATTGCCAGTCAGGTGGGACACTGTGGCTAAATGCTTGCAGGCACAGGATTGCTCTGCTGCTCCAGATCTGAGGTTTTCTGTCTGGCCTGGGGAAGCGGGGTGTTCCCGTGGTGGTGCACAGCCACCTCCAGCTCCCCTCCAAAAGGCCCCATGGCTGGGCCCGCAGCACAGGCAGCTCATGTTGTCCAAGCCACTGAAACAGCTTAAACCCAACCACTCATCTCAATGAGTACCATCCCAGCTCTCCTGCTGTCAGCCACTGCTGCCTCCAGCCGTGCCTCTGTGGGCACTCCCACCTGCTCCTGTCTCACCGCAAGCACCTGGTGCAGCTTTTGCTCAGGGCTTTTCTCTCTTCACCCCAGCATCCTGCCGCTAACGAAATATTCCTCCACTTTTCCCTCCCCAGATCCTGCCTTTTACAACATGGAGCGCTTCGCTCACCCCTTTGGAGAAGGACCCATTGGAGATCTTCTTCTAGACCTTCAGGCTTGCACTTGGTAATGCCAAGCCAGCTTTTGTGCATCAAACACCCTTGCATTACTCTGCAAATAGCTAGTTTGCACTTCCCCAGAGGTCAGGCCCGCTGCCCACCTACCCTTTCGGTGACGGACAGTCTGACCTGGCTCCTTGTCTGCTCTGAAAGCCCAGGGTGTGCTGTGTTGCTTGTTTGTGGCTCTGGAGATGCACACGGATAGGAACACAGGGCCCATTCACTCTGTAGAAAATATATCTCCCTCTCTTAAGCACCTGTGTGTGAAAGAGAAACAAAATAAATACATGGTTTTACAGAGCATAAAGTGGATGCTATGGATTAGAGTGAAATCTTTCCTGCACATCTCAGGGCAATGACCCCTCTGCATCAGGAGATGCAACCAGTAATTCCTGACAGGCAGAAGAAGATCCAGGCTGAGCACTTGACCTTCTGAAGCAGGAAATGGCATTTGCAATCATGCTTCGAGCAACAAAAGATTGACTGCGGAGATACCGGGGAAAAGTGATGGTAGTTTTAATGAGAATGTCAGTGGATTATGGGGGAAGGATGTAAGCTGACAGCCTGAGCCAGGAGAGCCAGCGAGGAAGATGCACATCATGTAATGAACCATATTACTGTTCTGGCCAAACGCAGGGCTCTGTGTGCAGGCTGTGTCTCTGCCCACATGCTCAGCCTTCCCGGGAGAAAACACTCAATGCACTGATGTTCTCCCTGGCTAAAACAGCTGCCACGAGTGCCGCTAGCTAATGCACGGTGGCATGGTCCTTTATGAAGGTCATTAACTCTAAATACGCTGTCTCATATACAAAATATTCAACTAAAACATCTTTGCTAACTAGCTTGTTGGCCTTTCCTGCTATGCAGAATAACATCAGAAAGAAAAGAACAAAAGGAAAGAGAGTGAAGCATTCTAGGTCAGAAAAAGGATTTCTATAGATTAGTGTTCTGTTTCTAGAAGCAGCTGGTAGCAAACACCTTGAGAAGAGCGTAAGAACAGAGTGAAAGGACGATGCTCCTGCAATGTCCTCTCCCTTTTGCCAGCATGAGGCTTGCTGCACTAGCAAATGCATCGCTCTTGACAGAGATTCAGAAGCCATATAAAACGTGGGCATCCACAACACCCTGCAGCAAGATGTTCCCTAGGTAAGCCGCACGTTGTGTGACAAGCATGTCTCCTCATGGCTCTTCTGACCCATTCACCAGATACTTTCACCCACTTCTTAGCCTGGAAGATTCAGTTTGAGCTCTAGTCATCAACTAATAATTATTTATTAATTTCCCTGCTTGCTTTGCTGGTGTTACCTATGGTTTTACTGAGTGTACAGTTTATCATCTTCAACTTAATTCATAATGATCTTTGCACCTACTTTCTCCCACTCCTTTCCTGAAGTGAAACCACCACTCAGGTAGAGGCAATATGGGTTTATCAGGCTGGGGTTACATCAGGCAGGAGCTGGGAACTCTACCAAATTGAAGCTAGATGGGAAGTGTGGTGGATGCCATGCTATTAATGGCTAATAATGCTACCTCATGGCAAAAGCAGAGTCCTGAAACACTGACAGTCACTGATGATCACAGCCCTGCTTCTGGACCCTCAGGCAGCTCAGCAACTGGCAGCAATGCGTCTACTTCAGCAGACCTCCAAGGGCCCCAGGGAGAGCTGTAGCACACAGAGACAAGACAGACACCGCAGCTCTTTTGCTCAGTTGGTGACCGGTGTAACATGTGGTGTAACAAACACTGGAGCTCCCAAGCAAAACCTTGGAGAACTCCTGGAGCACATTTAGCCATGTTGCAACAGAGCATGAATCACTGCAGCAGGTAAGCTTCACATCTGATGCAGCTTTTAGCGTTCTGCAATGAGGATGGCAAAGTCCTCATCAGTGGTGATTTTGGGACATGCGGATGGAGGGGTGTTGCTCTGCAGGTGGATCCTGCTGGGGGAGCGAGTGCTGCCCTCTCAAGGGAGATCACAGCTGTAGGTCTGGGGGGTCCCCGGCAGAGCTGGAGATGGACCATGGGGGAATGGAGGCAGTGGAGAGGTCTCTCTTTAGTTGTGGTGGTACCACACCCGGCTCCTGTCCCACATCCGCAAATCCCCTTGAGCTGTTTGGCTTCCACATCACGGTGGTAGCAACCCCATGCTGTGGATGACCCAGGGAAAGAAGGTGTAAGCTGGACATTTGTGTGCCCCAGCCCAGACCCTCCAGCACCACTGCACCCCGCACTGCCCCCATCTTACTGCAGGGATCCCACTCTCCTGCCCCTGCCATATCTCCAACCTCCAGCAAAACCTCTCTCCACCCCAACAGCATCTGCCCCCTACTCCCTTTCATGTGCCGTGAGGGATGGCGTGCCGGGCTCTGAAGAGCTGGCTGCCGCAGGACATACGCTCATCGCTGGCCAGTGTCTCCCAACCACCCCAGCCAGGACAGCGTCTCGGCAGAGGTGAGCACAGGCCTGGGGGTGGGGGGGGGGGATGCACCACGGCTACCCGGCTAGGAGCGGCCTTTAGAAGCGGCTCGGGGGGTTTTGGGGTGAGGCTCCGGGCAGCGCCGCGCTCCGCGCCCCTTCCCGCCCCGGCCGCCGCGCCCGGCGGGCCCGCAGCGCCACCTGCCGGCCCGGTGAGGGGGATGACGCTCCGTTGTCCCCGTGTGCCAGCCGGTGCCCAGCACCCCCGGGGCCCTTCCGCTGGAGGTGGCGGAGGGGCCAGTGGCCGCCCTGCCAAACTGGGCCGGGGGTGGGTGCCCGGGGCGGTCCGACGAGAGGTGCCGAGGTTGGGAGGGCGCTCGGGAAGCCGGTGCCTCCTGCACAGAGCCCCTTTCGTCCTGGTGCTCACCTCCGCTGGCTCGTTTTGGGTGGCCTCCGGCCCCCCTCGTTCTTTCCAGCTTTCACACCACGCCGTCCCCGCATCTCCATCCCCTCCGCTCATCTTTCCCAGCTCCTTTAAGTCCCAACCCTCACACCATGCCAGGGCTCCTCCTGCCCGAGCTTTCCTCGGAGCCCCCCAAAGTGACCCACACCCCACAGCCTGCCCGCTGCCTCTCCAGCTCCGTGGGGCAGCCCCCTTTTCCCCAGTTCTGAGTGAACCTGATCCTGGCTTCTGCTTCTTGCATGCATTTTGGAAACCAGGGCACTGGCCACACTTACCCCAGATCCACTGGGCAGGAGTCCGAGAGAAGCAAGACAAGTCTGGAGACAGTCTGGGTCTCACTGCTGTGGGACTTCTCCCTCATTTTTGTGTTTCCTCATTTTTGTGTTTCCTCCCATAACTCCTCACTGGGTCCTCAGAGGTGAATAGTTCACCTCCCTCCATGCTTACACTGAGCTCCTCTGCAGTCCTTCTCTGCAGAGGCCCACTGCCCCTCCACCTCAGTCCTCTGCTGGGTTTTCCTCACACAGTCACTGCCCATGTGAGGAGGAGGGAGAATGAGGCCAAAGGTGCCATCCCCACAGCAGGCATCACACCATCTCTGTAGGCACTAGACCACCATCAGCCTCTGGAGATGCCCGGAAGCTTGGGGATAACGGAAATTACTGTCTGACAGGAGCATGCCCTTTCTTCAGGCAGCCTGTTTTGTGGTTGCCCTTGATACAGTGCGATCAGCCTGACCTCGGGCTTACTCAAAGCAGCACTAAGGGCTTCAGTTTTTTGATGCCAAATACATCAAGTGGTTCCTAGAATCTGGCGAACAGCTACCCATGATCAAATCATGGCTTTCTTTTCCTTCAGCCAAGAAGAAAAAGTAGCATCTCAATTATATTTCCTTGGCTCATTTAGGGAGATGAAATTACTGGACCAAAGTTTACTCACAAGCCCCACCCAGGCAAGAGGGGCTGTTGGCCTCCGGGTCCTGGTATTTGCTCCCAACATCTGTAGGGATATCTCCACCCAACTCCAGCACGAAGAGCTGTCTTCCCTGGGAGTCCAGGCCAGATGGAGACTGGAAACAGATGAATGTGGGGTTGCGTCCAGTCGCCTCAGAGGAGAACCTAGTTCTGCCTCTCATCCTCTTCTTCAACAGGGCTTTGAGGTTCTTCTTTTAAAGCAAGTCCAGATCTGCTATAGGAAAAGATATTCTTCATCTTTGGGGGAAGAGAGTTGCCCAAAGGACGCCCTGACTGAACAGCCATCTAGCTCGGGGCTGTACAAGCACCTCGATCCACTCAGGGATCAGAGTGGAAATCTTCTCCACATGGCC
The DNA here is from genome assembly GCA_009806455.1 of Tetrax tetrax. Lineage (NCBI taxonomy): Eukaryota > Metazoa > Chordata > Aves > Otidiformes > Otididae > Tetrax > Tetrax tetrax. Next base: position 472,880 of record WHYT01016814.1, read on the forward strand.
ACCTGACTGGCAGGGATGCATCTTTCATACCAAGCGATCGGATAGGATGGGACAGGCTCCTTCGATGGAGCTGGGCAGCCAAGCATATGGCATGTGGGGACAGAGTAGGGCAAGAAGCAAGATGATGATTGACTTGGCATTGGGTGGCATTGGTCTCTGCTCCCAGTGCTATCAGTGCATTTTAGGCAAGGAATCATAAATGGAAACTGCATCCAGTGGAGCGGGTAGAAATGAAGCAGGCAGAATTGGGCCCTCTGTATAGCAACCAAGGAATCAGTTAAAATCACTGCCACCTGCAGTGTGGCTGGGATGGTGGCTGTGTGCAGTACATCTAGGGCTCTAGTTGATAGCTAGCATTTTTGCAGAGCCAAAGTAATTTAGGAACTGCTTTCACAGACCCACTGGAGGAGCATCTTGATGTCAGGGGCAGCAGCCGTATGATGACGGGAGAGATCGCTTCTCCCAGAGCACTGCTGCAGCAGGCAGGAGGATTAATCTAAGTCTATTTTCTGGAATTGATTTAACACTGTGTTCGTTTATCTGCAGCTCCTGCTGAAACATTTCATATTTCAGATCTGATTTCGCTGTTTCCAAGGCTGAAAGGCTGCCTTCTCTAGGGAGCAGCAGTTCTGCAAGAGAACAACAAGTAGGAGCCCTAGGGAAGCAGCAAAAGGGAATATTTTATCTTTGGTAACTGGTCATTTCCATTTTGGAGGCAGTGAAAGAAGAACCATCTGGTGGGTGCTGAATATTCACAATATAAACAGTGTCTTGGTTATGAATATGCGCATGTGTTATTGTTATTTATGATTTATAGGCTTCCCTAGGTGTATATGACACTTCACAAGCACAAAGGAAGACCAAGGCTCTTGCTCCTTGACGTGCCCATTGTAAATCTGACACAGTGCTCAACCGCAACAGTGCATAGTGGATGTGGGTCAGGCAACCGGCTGGGAGTGGGAAGGAAGATGCCACCCCTGTGAACTTCTGCCGACAGGAGATTGCTTCAGATGACCACCCTCACATATTCATGCCCGTTACTTTGGGGTTTAATCCTCCTCTGCAATAAACACCTTTTACATGTATTATTTTAATTCTCTACTCCCTAAGAGCTCTGCTCCCACAGTGTCCTGGCTGGACCTCAGTCCAATACCTTTCCTTGCTGTCGTATTCTCCTGGAGGTGATGGGACTGCTCACTTGGCTTGAGCTTTATGGCTCAGGAGCTTCAAATCAGTCAGTTGAAATAAAAGGAGACATTTTATTGTGCACTTCTCCTGCTAGCCGAAGTATCTTGAAAGGAAGAAGAGTCCCATCAAGTCCTAGGATGACACCTTGTTGTCAGGGTATAATGTCTGGGACTGAAGCCTGCTAGGGATGATGGCAATTTGGAAGCACCCAGACACCTGCAGAGGATGCTCAGAGCTTTGCAGGAAGAATGACAGTAGCACTTACCCCTTCTCTTATCCTTCCCTTTCTTTTCACTGCCTGAGCTTTGTTACTACTTTTTTTTTTTTTTTTTGCCACAGCTGGTGCCGAGCCAGTATTGTGGGCAGGGTTTGATGAAAGGGGCAGTCAGAGGCACTGGAAGGGAAGGATCTCGAGTGCCTTAGGGGGAGACTCTCCATACCGTTATGGGACAGGGCCCAGGGACACCTGCAGGGCCAGGGGGATGGAGGAGCAGGTGCACCAAAGCAAGGGACAACACCCCTGGCCTGAGCTCAGGCCCCTAAGTGCCTTCCCTCCTGCAACACTCCCTTCCCTCAACCATCACCATTTTCTCTTCCTGCTGCTGTGCTCTGACACACTGAACTTTACTGGGCTGCAAAAGTTTGTTTCCCGACACCACCAGCAAGCAGCAAATGAGTCAAACATTGATTTTTGCAACAGCTTTCCTAACACAGCAGCACGCGCACCGTAAATTGTGACTTAATGCACTTGTTTCAAGCAAGCCTGGGGCTTCGTTCCACGGGCCAGCTGGAACAGCCCAGAGCATCATCGGCAACGCGAAGCAACGTGATATCCCAACTCCTTGGAAACATGTTTCTTGCTTCTTGCAGGGGGGTTGGACTAGATGACCTTTGAAGGTCCCTTCCAACCCTAACCATTCTATGATTCTATGATTCTATGTTGGCCATTTGGTCTTTCTCTTCTGCTCCCAAAAAGATATTTAGATGTTTATATCACTCCAAGAATGAGGGAGATGATAGGCTAGGAAGGGCAGGGAGACACATAAAGACTTCCACACAGGATAAGGCAATGTGAGTGACTGCTTTGACTTTTTAGTGGCAAGAGCTCTGTATTCCTTGTTGAGCACCTGTAAACAGCCGGTATCCCGCAGTCGCAGGACTCCCCCTGTTAGTCACTGCCAGCGACAGAGGAATGTAGCCATTGTGGCAGCTCCTTGGTTGCAGGAGGGGAAGCAGTTCCAGGTAGCCAACACCAACTCAGGCAGAGCATAGAAAAGCAAATTAGCTAATGTTCTGAAGGATGGCTTTCCTTGTACCCTAGGCATCAATTAAAAAAAAATACGGTGAGTTAGAAGACCCCCTAAAACACATCTCAAAAGCAACCAGTTTTTTCCTTGTCTAAATACACTCTTGGTGCTTGTAGATTTTCTAGCAGAAATGACAACAGCCTGGTCTGTGTGGTGGGTTACTATTCAGAGGTTCAGAAGGTGAATTTTTTTCAACAGACTAAAACATCTTCTACAGCCTACTCAACACTCATTCTTCACTTGGAGGCAAGAGACCCTTTGTCAATAAACTTTTAGCTCTGTCTTCTGAAGTGCTGGAAATTTATTCACTAAAGTGAGGAAAGGTGGAGAACAAGCCCTTTTGAACAGTGGCATTGTAGGTGCATTCTGACCGCCCCCCCCCCCCCCCCCCCCCATTTCCATTTCTTATCTTTGTTCACATGGCTTATTTACCTGAAAATGTCTCTCTCAAATACAAAGATATAGCAAGCCATGGATATGCCTCTAAGTGTCATATTATTTACTAATTTACTTTAGAACTGTCTGAATTAGTTTTCAATGTATGCCACTCTTTGAATCATAATATGTCCCTGCATAAATACCTTGTACACCAAGGATTACGTCTTAGCTTAGTTTTACACTGAGTGATAATCTGTGAGGTTTGTAATGAGAAAACAGCAGCTCCATCAATCTGGGGAAGGCTTGGCACTCTGAACTGGTAGGTATGGCTGTATAAAACCACTCTCTTTCTCAACGCTGTTCTTGAAGGAAGGCGAAGGGGAAGGCAGGTGAAGATCGGCCAGATGGGAGCTGAGAAAGAGGTTCAGTAGCTTAAGTCATAAATTCAGATACAGCATGCGCTTGACAGTGTGCTAAAGTCATGACCATCTGTCAACTGTTTAGTTGCCATCTCTTTCCTTGTTAATAAGCGTCCTCCTCACTGAAACCCCTAGCCCAACTGATGCAGCACAACTGGCAACCTATGTCAAAGCAATCAAAACCCAGCTACCTAAAGCTATGCTGTCAATCTGCCTGACCTTGGTGCTGGGTGTCCCGCAGCTCTCAGGTCCTTGCACAACAGATATGACGCCCCAGGTCCTTCAGTCTTTCTTTCAGAGGTTTACAAAATATGACTTGAGAGGAAAGACTGAGGGAATAGAGTGGCTTCATCTAGAGAAGACATGGTAGCTGCTTTCAAGCACGTGAGAGACTGCAAAGAGGAAAGGATTCATCCTTCTCTGTAGCCACTGGGCATGGGCTAAGGATGAAGGTCTTAGACTGCTGCAAGAGAATGTCAAGTTAGGCATGAGGAAATACTCTGAAAGATACAATGAGCTGAATGGATTGCCTAGGGGTGGTGGACAATCTCCATTACCAGAGATCTTCGGGATCTGATCTGCAAGGGATAGATATACTTGGGGCAAAGATACAGAGGAACTGGGAAGGATGGTTGAGCTGGCCTCTGGAGGTCATTTCTCTCTATGAGTAGGAGTTTAGCATTAGATTTCTGTTTCAGGAGGATCAGGTCTATCCTGACAGCTTCAGTAGTATAACCCAGAGCTGAAGGAGGAAAGGACTGAGCTCCCTCTTCCTCTCAGTGTTCATGTCTCCACCTAAGTAGATCTGAAGTTGGCCAGCATAAAGGCACACAGCTCTGCTGCCAGCCATGCTGTATTTGTTTCGTTGCTAAATTAAAGAGATCAGACCTTGCCTGCTACTTTTCATGGCCATTCAACTTCACCTAACCAAAAAGGAAACCTCTCCAGACGTTGTGGGCATTCAAAGTTTGAAAGCTAACTGACTGGAAAAAGGAAAAAAAAAAAAAAAAAGAGGTTCACAAAAACTTCATAAGGCTTGTATTTAAGTGTTAATTTAAGGCAAGCAGCACCGGATTTACCACAGAGAGCATTCATTTCTTCTGAGCTATCACAGCAAATAGCAGAGATTAACTCGCTCATTTCAGAGAAAAAATCACCACCAGACTGTATCTTGAATGCTTAACTAATGGGGCTGTCTGAGGCAATGCACATTTTGTGCTGGAAGAAATTATACATAATTTGGGATGTAATTTAAAGTGAGACCTTGAAAGATGTTGAGCAGGCTGTATTAGAGCATGGAGTAAACTGGAATGGCATTTTATTCTGCTTAAAATGTCTGAGCACAAGGAACTAGGAGATCTGGCACCCAAGCTACCAAGACTGTCATCTGCCAGTCATCATCAAGTGTAGCCCAGGTTATTGAACTAGAAGATGAAAACACTAGCTGGCTGACAACTGTATAGCTTGTGTCTGTGGCTTCCCGCCCTGCTTGCTAAAGTGACATATTGGGAAAGGGTCTGTACCAGAGAAGGCCCCTCCACACAACTGGCCAGCAGGGGAGAGTGGAGCGGTGAGGCTCAGCAACATGATGGCTGGGGTGAGAGGGAGGGACTGGCTGTGGTAGGCTGTGCTAATTTCTGGAGAACATCTGCACAGTAGGTAATAACACCAGTAAATTGCTCTTACAGGTGTTCCCCATAGCCCAGCTGTTAGAAAGGCATCTAGCATAATCCCTACCCTATTCAGAAGACAGGGAAATCCTGATACATAGGTGAAGTAATGTACCTGCAGTTGAAAAGCGGGATGAGGAAATACTCCATCTCCTGGGTCACAACCAGACTCTGTCCAGGGAAACTATCTCCCAAGAGAAGGAAAATTTCTAAGTACCACACATCCAAGTTCTTTCATTATGTTGATTTTACAGCAGGAGAAAATCAAATTCCTGCAGTAAATATTGTTACTTTTTAATGCTTGCTCCAAATTAACTACTGTTTTCATTATTCACTTACTCCCTGTGCTAATCTCCTTATTTACCCATCTCTCTCTTATATACATATGCACGTGCATAGGCAAATTCATCCCCAGACAACTTCTCCCCCATCCTGCCAACAGCTCATCATAATAACATAACAACACTGAAAGAGGAATTTTTTTACTATATTCTAAAATATGAAGCCAGTATTTTGACAGTGACACATCATAAGCATCAATTTGCAGGAGCATTTTAATGAGAATGTGAGGAATAATATGCTTCACCAGTCTTCCATTCCATTGGAAAACACTTTTTCCCTTCCCTTCCCTTCCCTTCCCTTCCCTTCCCTTCCCTTCCCTTC